>OX439036.1:81064601-81319601 GCA_949317995.1 Acholoe squamosa | reverse complement strand
GCCAGAGTATCCCAATACATAGGATCACACTTTGCTGGATTCTACCTTCAGAGTGAGTCCAGCAACACCACCCAGTGGGCACAACCCCACTTAATGAGTTACTAATCAGCGCTGCATTGTAGGGCTTACAGTCTAAATTGTAATGGTTATGTAGCCCTGCATTTGTAGCCCTTATTGAACTACTAAGCTGTAGGGTGTATGAAGCCCAACACATAAGTGGTTTGTTAAATACTATAAAGAAATATAGAAATTAAGATCCCCGTATGACAAAAGCCTATTATTTCATACACACAAGGATTTCAGGGGGTTGAACATTCAACTTCCTAAGGCAGTCTAATTAATCGATGAATAGTTTGTGCATTCCTGGTTTCAGTGTTCTTATTGCTCCTTGGTGGGATTTGAACCGGGTACCTCCTTATTGTGACTCCTTTGTGCTCCTATCTGTGCTAGCGGGGCAGGTGTTGAAAGTGGCACTATCAATATGATATTTCAACCATAGACCTACTACAGTGAGATGACATTGGTCATATGAGGTCCAGTAGACTCATAGGAAACACAGTAAGGAAAAATGTCCATAGTAAGGACAAATGTCCACAATGTCCTCAGTAAGTATGGCACAGTCCTACTTATATGCCTGTTGTAACCTGGCTCACCAGTTGTAGAGGTGGCACAGCGGTAGGATTCTCGCTTTGCATGTCAGGGGTCTCAGGTTCAATACTCGGTGGTGCTGAGAAACATTTTTCATTTTTTTCAGTTAATAGGAAACATCTCATCTATTGCGGTGTATTTTTCTAAGACCTAACTTTGTAACTAATTGAAATAGATGCTTGCTTGAAAACTGACAGAATCTTCAAGATCTGCCAAGTCAGAAAATAGCAAGAAAATAAATTGTTTGCATAACAAAAGATTTCTGGTTGAAAACTTGCAGCTTTTGAAGAGCATCCCTGGGCTGAAATCAAACTCAGGACCTTCTCATATGAAGGTAAACATGTTACCACTACACCATCTTGACTGTGCTTAAAGATCTCCACTTGAAATCTCATATGATCTGCTCCCTCTGTGTGTTCAAAGCTGGTATTCTACTTTTTTCCAAGCCCAAAACATTATAAATATGCCTGGGACCATATGTCACTTTTACATTTACTGCAAAGATATGATCATCCTCTAAATGTTTTAGTGATTAATTCCTATTATATTCCTATATAGATAAGATTATATTCTTAGATATCATGGTTACAAGGACTAGAGGATAATAGAAAGGATATTGCATATGTGCAAGAACGGGTGAGGGAGGGGGGCTTAAACGGGAACAATTTTCTCACAAACCCATTATGAATGCATATTCATGCTCACATTGTAGCGATAAGATTGACTTACCAAGATTGACTTTACAAAAATTCTCAATGGGGCTTGAACTTACCACCTTCAGATGCAGAGTTCAGTGCCATATCATCTGAGCTAATGAGGCACATGGTGTGGTTGGTGCTAGGATATGATATAATCTCAGACATCAGTGTAGGGGCTAGACTCCTGCTTTGCTGGAGTATTCATTTAGATTCAGACTGAGTATGGCACCATGCCTGAGCCTTGTGCCATACTCATGCTGATCCTTTTCCCCAATGTGTGGCATTGAAGCAGGCTTAGCAGGAGTATGGCATGTCAGGGGAGAGCCTCTAGCAGAGGCTCTCATGATACTCAGGCAGCGCTAGAGACTAGGTGAAACTCAGGCCAATGCTCTTTTTTCCGTCAGTGCAGTATATTAGGCAATGTGGACCCTCCACGGCACTCCTTATCAGTTTGGGCCATACCGAATGGCAAGGCTCTCCCTAAGGTGTCCCTGGTAACCGTAGCACATTTTTCTAATAGATTGGGTTGAAATTGGAGGGCTATCAGCGAGCCTTCAGTGACGTGAAAGACGGCATGCCCTTTTCTTCCCTGTGTTTATGCGATTGATTACGCTTGATTCTGCTGAGTAAATTGTCCCAAGGGGTAATTCTTTTGTCATGAGTCTTCTTGTTAGTGTTTTCCTAGCGGCAGCTGTGTTGGGGCATGCCTGCATTAAGGAAGGTTTCAGATTCAGCCCCTCTCCAAAGAAAGGATGGCTTTCTCTTTTCTGCCCCTCATACATGTATGTCTGCTTCCTATATGCGGTTTTTATTTCGTTTCAACCATGAAATTGATGAGATGTGCTAAAAGATCATACATGTACATCTAACTGTCGGCTAAGTGAAAAGATATTATGTCAAGGCACTCATTTGTATCATTTCTACGTCCAATCCAGAGTAGTTCCCCCTGAGGCTTGAGTGTCTATCTCCTCATGAGACTATATGAGCCATAGGGGTAGGTGTTAGAGTCCTGGATATAGCTAATGTGCTTATCTATAGGAAGGTGGGCGCATGCCAAAGGGAAATATGCTTTACCCACAGGGGTGTGAAATTTCCGCGGAAACGCGGAAATCCGCGGTTTCAATGCTCGCCAGGATCATGTCTGAGATCTATGTAAATCCACTGATAAAACAAATTGCCATTTGTTGGGGGGGGGAGGTTCTGACAAATAATTTACCCCAATATAAAGTTTCTCCAAAACTCTCTCTACATCAGATGGTGGTATTATGTGTCCAATTTACTATTTTAACCACTTAAATCTAATGTAAAAAAAATAAGTGTAAGCCTCTGCGCGGCGGTATATTGCGCTTTAGTGGAAATGGGTTTCGGCATTTCACACCCCTCACCCAGGAAGTCTGCTCTCCAACGCCCAAATGTCAAGATGGATAGTCCAAATGTCAGAAGGAACAATCTGCCTGGAGAATGGGGTGTGTATGAATAGGGAGAATGATACAGGTTGCTTTTTGAAGTGACGGATCAAGCATTCAAAAGGAAGGGCGCATATAAATGTTAATAATTACTCACTAGCAATCGGTCAATATATGTTAGTAATTGCTCACTATTTGCCAGCAATTAGTCAATATATAATAGTAATTACTCACTTTTTGTCAGTAATTAGTCAAAATATATCAGTAATAATTCACTATTCGTGAGCAAATAGTCAATTTATGTTAATAATTACTCACTATTTGTCAGCAATTAGTCAGGATATGTCAGTACTTAGTCACTATATATCAGAAATTAGTCAACACATGTCAGTATTTACATACAATTTGTCAGCAATTAGTCAATATATGTCAGTATTTACTCACATTTTGTCAGCAGTAAGTAAATATATGTCAGTACTTTGTCACTATTTGTCAGCAATTAGTCAGAATATATCAGTAACTATGAACTATTTGTCAGAAATAAAGTAGTCAACATATGTCATTATAAATTATGTTAGCATAGTACATAGTATGATTCATTGGTGCATTATGCCTTGACGGATATGATGCATTCTATCTCATGGACTATCAGGAATACGGGTGTGTAAGTTAGAAAAAATAGAATAGGCATAGATTCATGGCCATTGATTTATTGGTACATTGTGCCTTGACTGATAAAGTCAAGATATGTCAGTACCTATGCACTGTTTGTTAGCAATTAGTGAAAATGTGTCAGTAATTATGTAGTATTTGTCAGCAATTAGTCAAAACATGTCAGCACTTACTCACTATTTTTCTGCAATTAGTCATTATATGTCAGTAATTATACACTATTTGTCAGCAATTAGTCAAAATAGGTCAGTAACTATGAATGAATGAATTACTGAAAGGACTTCATCAAGGCCTAAGCGGTCTAGGTCATGGTCTAATGATTTCAGTAGATGAGCTATTGGTCTAACTTTTAGCGAGAGGGAACCTATTCAAATATTCTTGTCATAAACCTTGGCAAAATAATTCATCACAGCTATGCTGTGCTTTCCTCATGGTTTTCCTCAAGTCATCAAAAACACGCCTCCTCGTGTAAGGTTATGGCCTGCATGATAGGGTTATAGGCCATTCTGTCCATATAGTCCACTAGGCCTGCATAACTGTGGATTAACTAATAAGTAAGTAGTACAGAAATGGGACTCTTTCACAGGAGAACTGCAGACACAAGATGTGACCATTCAAATAGAACAGAAATGGGACTTTTACACAGAAGAACAATAGCCATAAGACACTACCATGTAAATATAGTACAGAAATGGGGCTGTTGCACAGGAAAACCTAACACAGAAGTTATGACAATGTAAGTAGTACAGAAGTGAGACCCTGGCCCAGGAGAATTCCAGAATTGAAATGTGACCTTTAAAGAAGTATAGAAATGGGATTTTTACACAGGAGAACTGCAGCCACAAAATATGACCATTTAAACCATGGTGACACATTGGAACAAAGGGAATAAGCTGTCAGGTAACTGGGTTAAATTAGTTAACCCCGGTTATGTAAGGTTATGGCCTACATAGTGTTGTAGGCCATAACCTTACATAACGGGGGATTAACGAAGAAGTAGAGCAGAAATGAACTCACACACAGGAGAACTGCAGCCATGATATATATGACCAAGTAAGTAGTGCAGAAATGAGACCCTGGCCCAGGTGAACTGCAGACACAAAATAGAAGACCTGAAGACAGAAAATATAAACATGGAAGTAGTACAGAAATGATACTGATGAAAGGGTATGCAGACATGGGTACTGCCAAAGGCTGATCTACAATCTACAAAAGAAGTGTGTGTAGCCTAAAACGCGGGGATGCTCATTCAGCAGCCTATACTTTCTTGTCCGGCGGGCGCTGACTCTTACCTAACGGGAGAGTCAGGCTTCCTGCATAAGGCTAATTTGTCAGGTGGCTGGAATTGTAGGACATAATTTTTTTATGTCAATTTCCTCTTAAGGATGGCTTCCTAAGACATGTTTGTTGCCATTTTGTGAGAAACCTTTCATACGGGGGCCCAGATTATTTGGTTCTTGCAAATCTCTTAGCCTTCACATCAAGTTTAGCTGCCATGGTCGGCCATGATGGAAGTGGTTTCAGGTCTCACAACAGAGGTGTTATTCATGAAATAATGTTATCCATGAGAATCTGCTTGGTGAGTGGAGATTGACTTCCTGTCTGGCAGAAAATGCACCTGCTGATAGCTACCTGTTGCAGCCCACACAGCATGTGCCAAACCTTGGAAAAAGGTGCGATCTAAAGGTTTCCAACAAAAGACGCTCTTCCCACTCACAGACAGCAAAACTAAGGTGGTACTCTTGTCAATATTATAAGCTGATTGTTGGGGATTTGTTTCTGTCAAATGTTATTCTTAGAAACTTGCTGTTTCTAGAGCACCTGCAAGTTTTAGCTAGGGCAGTCCCAGCGACTCAGTCCTTAACTGAGTCGCGCACAGTGACTAATACTTTCAAATCCCCGTGTGGTAATGGGGTATTATTATGGGCGTAGTGAGGCACTTCTCTCGCGCTATAATTGAGAGGTTATTCACCTGAAAATGTACCGGGTAGTCTGTAAACTATACTATTGTCCCTGGGCATTACTCGCTACATTGACATGGCCACATTACTTACAATTAGTCCAACTGCCTCTAACAGCCGGCAATATTTACCTTTGGCTGACACCCTTTCCGACGTTCCGTCTACTGCCAATTACTTTTGCTGCACCTGGACCACCCACCCGCCCACCTGCACGCCGCCTGCCGGCACCACAGGCCCTCACTTATTGACTTCCGCTCGTCAGGCAGCGAGGGGACCTCCCCCCACCATAATAGGGTGCCGCCATTGCCCGATGCTATTGCACACTCAAGAGCATCAAGCACTAAATACCCATCCACCCACTCACACAGGAGGTCATTTCAGAACGGACAAATACTGCTAACTGTAAAAATAATTTTTGATTATCCACACCAGAATAGCCCATAGTGTTCAATAGCGCATGCCGAACGTCTGCACACCTGTTCCTAAACGCCATCAAATTCTGAACATTTTTTCTATGATTAACACTTCCCTTTTAAACATCTAAACACGTCAATTCAAAGTGTTAAGGGTTCAAACACAGTTGTTTAAGTATTGATCACAGGTGTTTAGGATTCGAACACAGGTCTTTGGTGTGTTGCCCGACTCATTAACCTTTATATTCTATGTGTGTGTTCCACTTTCTATGCGTCTTTTCCCCTCACAGCCACGACGGTTTCCAAACTGCCAAAGTGTTATATGTAATCTTAGGTACACACACACATTTATGGACAGGCCCTTATGCCATCCATACCGTGTCTGTAGGATTAGGTCGGGCTCTAGTAGCAGTGCAGGGAATAGAAACCATTAATACATAGGTCTGTATTGACATCATAGGGATGGCAACCAAAACTAATTGAGGGTCTCCAATTTTAGTCCGTTGTGAAATAACCTCCAGGGCCCTCACCACGGCTATGCTCACTACCACCCACACATGTTTGGGCTCACAGAAACTCACAATCAATTCCACTGCCTTTGAGTACAAAGTGCCCTTTCATTAGATATCATCACATCTTCTATTAAGCTGCCTTTGATACCAAGGCCTATATCTTTCTGGGTGTAATCTGATAAATGTGCAAGAGTCTTCTTTATCAGAGTGGCTTAGGAATAGGCCACGTACTTTTATAATTGCGTGTCTGCCATAAGCTATTGCCCCTGGTTGCTCATTTAGTGCGGTTCAACCACCCTGCACGGGCGTAATTAAAGACGTTTTGCTGTGTTTTGTGCTCGCCTGGCCCGAAAATCATTCCCATTGAAATGAACCCGCCCGTCATTACCATCTGATTGTTATGCCTACAAAAAAGATTCTCGTTTCCATGTTTCGAATTCTTGATCCAATCGGGATTGTAATTGTTTCCAAGACCTGGGGATCTTGATAAACAGACCGTAGTGTCTACAATATCGTTCATTCAGCCCAGATATTTATCCATGGTGTCTCTTATGGGTAATAACTGTAACTGTATTACACAATGTTTATCAGATAAGATGACCAATGTACCGTAATTGCCATAGCTATATTTTAAATACCTGTGTGGAATATACATGCGGCAGTGCCTGAAGCGATACTACGTATGCTTCTACCAAAATACCATGCCGTAAAACTGCGTGTATAAGCCGCACCCGGCTTTGTTGATAGGCTATAAGCCGCACCTTGGGTCTAAAGCCTGACATTCCTTATTATAGCTTGAATATCTGAAACTCCTTGTAGACGTTGTATCCTTAGTTAAGGGTGGTTTTGTAAGCCTCACCAATGGTCTACACTCTCAGCCCGAATTGTAAATGTGCTATAAACACTGTCAGGACACATGGAGTTATGCAGATCACTGCAAAGTTTGTAAACAAAACAAGGGATGTGATATATCTGTATTTACTTGGGTTTATGGGCTGAAAGGCTGTGGGATGGAGGGCATAGTCATACATAGAATTATGGGCACATTACCAGGGGCAGAGGTGTTCTAGAGAAGCAGTAATCAATGAGTAAAATAACCAGAAGACGACCCTAACTCAGTGTGTACATAATGGTAAGTACTATACTAACTCCAAAGCCAGGATTATACTAACTCTGTTTTTTGCCCAAGAGCAGAATTTGGGTATTAGTTTAAAAAAGGCATTTAGAGTGGTTTCCTGATGTGCATTTATGACGCCAATGTACCTTGTATAGTGTAGGATCTATAAAGTATTATGGCAAAACACCTACAAGTAAAATTGATAAAAAGTATTCCATAACAGAGGTCATGTGGTTGGGACTAACCTAACTAACATGACTAGGGTAACTACTAGATCTTGAGTCTATAGGGATTCAACCAACGGAAATGTCTAGGAAATTTATCCTGGTCTGGAGGGCATTGTCCCCCTATCATCCGATTTGTTTTAGATGCATTCTTGATGGATCATTGCTATAAGGAGTTAAACACCCTACCATCTGCAAATATTGAAGGTATAGGTGACTAAATTCCTGCTTGTAATAGTGTTAACTATTGGCAGCAATGCTACCTGTGTCAGGCAGAGTGCACTTATAGTGTCCAGTATATATGTCAAGTCTAAATAATCAAGCTGAGGCTATTAATTAAGTACACTCTAAGAATTAAGAGCAGTACTTTCACTTCAGGTTTGCAGCCAGTGCATGAATGTGTTTTCTATTACTTCTGAGCCCTATGCTTTGTGGCCAAAAGGTTGACCCTCATGGTTTTCAAAGTTCACTGAGAAAGTTTTCTGTAATGGATGGGCTTTGATACTGATCAGGGTTCAGTGTTCTCATGACCACCCACAGAGCTTCAGACCTGAGGCCAGGTGCTAGGCAGAATTGTATGGGTTTACGCAAAATCTTAGTACCATTTGCATTTGTGGTATCCCTGCCATACACTGGTCAGGAGGTTAACCAATGGTGGTAGTAGCTGAAAAGGAATAGCAAGTCCTGTTGATTTTCCACTATTGATTTTCCACAGCTAGAAAAAGAAATCGATAGTGGCTGATGACAGGACTGGCTGTCTGTATTATTACCACTCCTCTACTCAAAAGCCACTCATACATTACATCAAGTGATTCATTCTACCTTGCTGAGGGAGAGCCGGTACACACTATAAATAGCTCATAGAATAAAGGGGTATGATTTTTTATGCCCTTTTGTGAAAAGGAGTGTTCCACAGCTATTGATTTATTTTATGGCTCTTGCAATAGGCCTGGCACTGTGCACAGTATTTTTTGTGGCAGTTCTATGCAGGGCTCAGCCTACCACCACCTAAATCAATAGCACTGTCTGTTTCAATGCCTGCAAGTGACACACTACCATCAGATAAATCAATAGGGCTGAATTTTCCTGTTGGTAGGAAGTTTTGAATCAACCTGTAGCCTTCCTTTAGGACTGCTAATATTAACCTTCTTATGGAGAACCTTTGATTGATATAGTGGCGGATTGAATGTTGCACTATCCTTTGAAATGAATCATTAGTCACTGGACAAAAAAAGTTTCAACATAGAATTTTTATCACTGTAAATAAACAACCAGAAAGAATACAGAGTTAGCATAGTCACGTTTTTTTGTCAGTTAGTGTAGTCAAGGTCTCTAACACAGATAACAGTTAGCATAGTCATTCACTTAGAGTTAGTATAGTCACCAAATTATTCTTCAGGCTGATTTCTCTCTAATTCCATTGACTTAGAAAGCCCAGTCACTTTCTACAAAAGCACACATAACTTAACTATAATTGTGCCTCTTCATGTTTGCCGATCAAGTATTTAGATCACGAACTAGAAGAGTACATTTAAACATGATATCCTTGTCATCCGCCATCACTATTCGACTAACTGCAGTAAACATAGTCGGTGTCCTGACAGTGATAAAGACAACAGTTATTGGTACAGGACAATCCACATCGGGGCAATGGGTTTGTTAGTTCTGTTACAAACCCAGACAATAGCTTTTCTGGGTTCTGGGTTGGGTAAGGGGCTGACAATTGAGGAGCATGTAAAGTGTGGCTGGTCCCCTTTTCAGTTACCCTCTTTATACTGTTGGCATCTACACATAATAATCTAGGGTTTGGTATTATCAAATAAATGCCTGGTACTACCTTGAATTAGTAGCTGGTCAGAATCCAAGTTGAATGTATCACCTCCCTGCCTTTTAAATCCACCACCATTTTGTTTTGACTGGAAGTGCCTCAGGGAGCATGTGCAAGGGGTAGTCCCTAAGCTGGTAACTGGCAAGGGTTACCTACTGTGTTAGGAGAGTGATCCCACATGTGGGGATGTCAACAATGACTCAGATGTCCACAATGTCCACCTTGCCAACACTGACCCATGGCAATGCCACCTGGCCCATGTGTGACCTTAGTCAGAATGTAAACATTGTCATGTGCTTTCTCACCCTCCAGGCACAACTCCCCAAAAGCAAAACTTCCCCTTGTACGCATGCAGAGTAGTACGTCCTCTGATGGCCATTCCCACAACAAAGTTTGAAAACCATTCTGACAATAACTGTCCAAAAATGATTGAAATGGATTAATAACACATGCTGACAACAAGGTAGGCTTGCAGAGAAGTGTTTTAGGAAGTGATTTGAGCAAACTGTATAACATTTGGTGGTACCATCCCAGAGTTTGGAGACTGTGAAGTGGTAAAGGTAGGCATTCTGACTCATAGCTGTAAGGGGAAACCAGGCCTACGATACAGTGTACTCATAGGCCAAACAGGCCTATGGGTTTGTATGGGCAGTAAATACTACTGTTTTCCAAAAATAGAAGCAACCTACTGCAAAACCCTTGGTGCAATTTAACAGTGTATAAGCCGCGGCTACCACAAGGGGTTTTACAGTAATAGTCTTTTTGTGTGTCCATTCGTTATGATGGCTGATGTGGAACACTGTTGACATGATTTCTGACCTTGTTTTCCTCCAGACGCGGGGTCGGGAAGCACGCAGCCGGCGGGGCAAAGTAAAGCCTGTCTACCTCTGGACCACCGATGACGTCACAAAGTGGGTCCGGAAATACTGCGGTCAGCTGCACTCACTCTACAGCGACCTCTTCCGGCAGCACGAGGTCACAGGTAGGTTAATACTTCCCCTGGTGGGTAAGGGGGCACTTACAGAGAGGACAGGAATGGGATGGTATTGGCAAATAGGGATGAAAAAAGGTTATGGAAATTTTGTATTTCTTTGCTTTAACTAAGGGTAGATGCATTCCACCCCGTAACAGATACGTGGAAATTATGAGGCATTTATGTACTACTGTATTGGTGATTGCCTCCGTGGAACTGACAGAGGTAGTGGTGAACAGTACGACCCTTTAATATCAAGTTGGGAGTCTTGGATAACTTTAAGCTTTCAGTGATTCTGGTATGGTGTTAAATGAATTTTGTATCATTATAAGGAGTGGAGATGCGGATATTAAACGCTAGTTATTCCTGTATCACAAAATGGAAGTAAACTGATGATACTGGCGGACTGGGTGCGAAAGAAAATGGCGACATCATAATGTAGTGCTTCTCTGACACATGACTCAATTTCCCCACAGGACGCACATTAACAGGGATGACAGATAACAAGCTCCAAATGATGGGCGTCACCAATGCACAGCACAGGTAAGACCCAATATCTGCCATACTTGATATAAAGAACCATGCGTCTATCATAGACTCTCCTTGTCATTGTTACAGAAACTGGACCCCCTCAAGAAGGGCTTCATTTGCCACTGCCACAGTAACTAAATCCAACTGTCACTGCAGTAGTCCTTACTTAGGGAGTGATCATTTTTTAACAACAGGGGGGGGGGGGCTGGTGGGTTTGCGCGCGGACGCGCGAAATCGATTTCGACCCCCCCCTTATAGGGGGTAAATTTTTTTCAACCCCCCCATAAGGGACAAAAATCGCGCGTGAATGTCCCCTTTTAGCCTATAGTAACGCTCGGGGTTTTCCACTGAAAACAGGTGAAATTATTTTGACCCCCCCCATCAGAGGTGTTGAAAAAATTCTGACCCCCCCGGTCAAGGGGTTGAAAAAATTCTGACCCCCCCTCAAACCCACCAGCCCCCCCCCCTGTTGTTAAAAAATGATCACTCCCTTACTGCCTCTCCGCTAAGAGAAGGAGTAAGAGTTTTGCTCAATACATCTAGCCTACTTTTAAAAAGTCCTTAGATTATTTTGTTAGATTGGTTACCAAATAGTAGTCAACCGCCGGTTGGTGATCCCCCCCCCCAAAAAAAAAAAAAAAAAAAGGAAATTAGATATAAATGTGGGGTGCAGCAAAATGAATCTATCCAGCTCTCTGTCTCTGGTTACATGTAGATGCAATTCGTATTCCAGTAGAGATACATACCTTTCTCATTTGATTTGCATGGCAGAACAAGAGATATTCCATTACTAGTTCTTGTTCCTACATGAAAGTAGGATGTAGATCTATGATACACCTGCTATTTCACACAGTCCTCTGGGACACAGACAGTATATTCTTTGGTCTGTGAAGTCATCTAGGCCTCCTATATGACAGATCTATACCTCACATAAATGCTGAAACATGAGAGCCATATTAAGAAACGGTTCTCAATATATAAGTCTATGTATGTGTACGTACCACGGGCAATTATTTACACAGTTTGCCAGGGTAAGAGGAGCCTCTATTGTTGGGTGTATTTGTGGACTTTTCCTTCTGATGTAGACGATTTAGTTTGTCTGAAAAGGTCGGTCTGAATCCAAGTTAACAATTTATGTTAATAAATTAGATATAAATGTGGGGTGCAGCAAAATGAATCTATCCAGCTCTATGTCTCTGGTTACATGTAGATGCAATTCGTATTCCAGTAGAGATACATACCTTTCTCATTTGATTTGCATGGCAGAACAAGAGATATTTCATTACTAGTTCTTGTTCCTACATGAAAGTAGGATGTAGATCTATGATACACCTGCTATTTCACACAGTCCTCTGGGACACAGACAGTATATTCTTTGGTCTGTGAAGTCATCTAGGTCTCCTATATGACAGATCTATACCTCACATAAATGCTGAAACATGAGAGCCATATTAAGAAACGGTTCTCAATATATAAGTCTATGTATGTGTACGTACCACGGGCAATTATTTACACAGTTTGCCAGGGTAAGAGGAGCCTCTATTGTTGGGTGTATTTGTGGACTTTTCCTTCTGATGTAGACGATTTAGTTTGTCTGAAAAGGTCGGTCTGAATCCAAGTTAACAATTTATGTTTGAACTTCGATCTGATTAAGGGTTTCCTTTTTGGAAGGCTCTCTGAAATACACGAGCTCTCCTCTGCAGTATAATGTTTGTGTTCAACCCCAACTCTGTGTGAAAAAAAGAATTTGGATTGAAAATTTAAAAAGGACTAAGAATAGATTTTAACACCTTATAAAGAAGCATCTCTAACCATACCTAAAGTACAGCCGATGATAGATTGTGAATCTGCAGGACCGAATGTCCTGCAGGTTGAATACTTCTTTTTGGAAAAATTATATGTAGTTTCTCTCTCTCTCTCTCTCTCTCTCTCTCTCTCTCTCTCTCTCTCTCTCTCTGTAAAGTAGAGTTAGAAATTTCAGCCGTTGTGGCATTCAGCAATTACGCCTTCTCTCTACCACATACATAGGAGAAACCGGACCAAAGGCACCTCTGTGGATAATTATCTCGCGTAGATGGCATTTTCCTCCAACGCCTTCCCATTAACAGGGGATTCCCTCTGGGGCTTATATACATATAGCCTCAGTATCAATTACATAGAGAAAGGTCAGGTTTACCATCATTCATATCAGTGTCCCTAAACAGAGCCAAGGCATACTCAAGAAATGTGAAGAGTTTGTTTCCAATAGGCAATAAGCGCCATTTAAAAAAAATGAGACCGAAAATTCAAAGCCTTATGCCGAAGATATTGTTAATTGTTTATGTTGAAACTCAAAAATTATTATCAGGACACTGCTATTAAGGTGGGTACATGCTCAAAAACTGGAACGGATATATTGCGTTTTGGAACCAAACTCTTCATGTATACCTCATTTCCAGACATTGTGAACATTGACTGTAAGAGAAATGTGCAGAATATTAAGGCTTTTGAGAATTTATCCATTAGTTCTTACCAATACCCAATAGCCCTATAGCTGCGTGGTAGATTTACACGAAACCCTTTTACATTATAATCACCAAGAATATACTGAACAAAAGCCATCTGCTCATTATAACTCCTTTAACGTCTCCAGCACCCCTATTGTCATTGAGAGCAACACTCAATCCAAATGGAAATCCAATGAATGAGTTGCAGTTTCATTTCTTCCTCAGAGTGCTACGATTTTATGGAACTATCGCCAATACTCAATACACTGAAAACATGGAAGATCCGAAACTAGTCAGCGGTGACCACTTTAAGTCCTCAAGTTGACGATACCTAAAACTACAGCTTTAGGTAGTCAAAATGACGACTTTAGGTCGTCATCCTGACGACCTGAGTCGTCAGGATGACAATACTGACAGTACAGAGTCCTCATATTGATGACTCAGGTCGTCAGGACGACGACCTAAAGTCGTCATTTTGACTACCTAAAGCTGTAGTTTTAGGTATCATCAACTTGAGGACCTAAAGTGGTCACCGCTGACTAGTTTCAGATCTTCCATGTTTTCAGTGTAGCATAAAAAAAGCCCGAGTCATAAAGAGATTCATGATGGCTTACTATATGAAGCATTATGAGTCAAGGTATACCATTACTAAATTCATACATGTATATCCTTAACTTCCTCCCTAACAAAACGGACTGATGCTTGCCCAGGGTACCATATTTGATGTAGAATATAGGCAAATGTCCATGACCATGGAATATTTTTGCATCGTATTCACCGAGGTGAATGCGATGCAAAAATGTTCCATGGGAGTGGACATTTGCATTTATGTCATGGCCTACGGGGTTATCTAGACTTTAGATAGACAAATCAACTTATTTTTTCATACATTAATCACATGATCATTAGCCATTGAATACGGACATATTGTATTCCATGCCCCCCATTGAATACGGCGGCTCTAGTACTAATCTATAGTAACGTTGGTATCAGCCATGACATAAAATGGGAGTTCTGCATGCCCGTATAGAATATTTCATTTCAGATCAAATTAAGGAATATGCCAAGTAACTGGATAGAGCATGAAACGTCTCAAGGTGTGTTAGTGCTATATGTAGCTCACCTCTATCACATTTACTCATGGTGCAGTTGCTGTATGGCGTATGAATTATAGAAGGATTTATCTCATGGCTATCCCCCTATAGAGTGGGGACCTTCATGTGAGGGCATGGAGGAGCAGAATAACCTTATTGGGAGTCCACAAAGGAGGAATTCTCCTTCCATTCTACCAGTGAGCATACCAGATTTGTAAAAGGTGACAAACCTGGGGTTTCTTGTGGCTTGGGGTGAGCAGGTGACCAGCTGGTGTCCATATGCGCGGGCCCGGGCATTCATGCTTGCCCCTTGCCATGGGATTCCCCCTCAGTGAACCATGTCTAAGTGATCAAAGGCCGTGGTTTGTCTGGCCCTGTCTATGGGACCAGGAAACCAAAAGAACACTTGCTATCCTTCGAAAAGAGTAGGGGAATGAAGCCCCAGTACTTTTAAAGCTAAGCCCTACCAGCATTTGTAATATTATATATGTGACATGCACTGGGAATGGGGACCTTAATGCACCCTGCACTAAGGGCCTTTTTCGCAGATCCTGTCACATATTGTGTAGGGGTGGATAGATACCATAGACTTTCCGAGTTATGGGCGTTTTAACGCTTACTTCTAGTTGATTTTTAAATTCCTTATGGTTATCACGTTTCAACCAAACCCATTAAGGTATTGCAAATCCTATTCAGATACGATTATATTAAGGGGTTATAATCATCATTAGGAAAGTGAACCATCCCAACTTCATTCCAGTCTAATTAATACGATGGTGACATTATTGAATACTGTAAATCATTGATTGTTAGGCGCGGCTTATTTGTGAGGTTTTCCCTAGGTATGCAGGGAAAAGGGATCACCCCCAAGGCTACAGAAAGTGGGTGACGGGGGGGGGGCCTCAACTGCATGTGGTTTTTGGTTAATTTTGGGGAAAATCAGTCATTTGAATACACGTAGAACGAAAATAATCAGTCAATTTTTTTGTTTGTTAGGCACAGTAAGTTGTATGCATGGACGGTCTATCGCCAAACATAAATCGCGCTACTCATGGAAAGGGATTGATTATATCCCCACCAACATTAATATGTGCCTGAGACTTCACTTTTGGTAGACATAACATAATACCGCAAAATACCTCCCATGTTCCAGGCATGTGTACAGTACAGCTGAATATTAAAGAAAAGCGTTGCTCAATGTGGGTTCCATTACCAAAGGAGAAATATGGGAATAGAGTGTAAGTACGTTGAGTTAGTTGTTAAATGGAGTCCTACCCATCTAGCACAGTTGCTTCAATTTTGGATCTTTGCTCCACTGATGCACCTAACACATTATCTTGTTTACCTTGTTGGTGGTATAGTGGCCGGACCCTCCACAATGGGGTATTAGATTAGCCTCTCCTGGATGGTTCTGATCAGTTTAACTTGATGGATGCTGCTATACTCGTTCTGCCCCTGGGGAGCTTAGTTGCCCAACAGCACTCTCTACTCTAAACAACCTAAGATCTTGGTGCCACAACAATAGCATTAGATAGGGCAAAAAAAAAACTGTGTTTCCGGTAACATGGTCCAAAAAGTTGAGGGTCGGTAGGCCTCATATAGTCATTCTTTGTTGGGTTTTCACTGGTGGGTGTTAGAAATGTTCATGTCCTGCATGGAATATGAGAAAATGATTGGAAAATATGTGTATACATGTCAAGTAACAATTTTGGGAAAGAATCCTCGAAAACTTTGAGACAAACTCTTCAAAATCTTTAAAAAAAATCAGGAAAACTTTGAAAAAAAATCTTCAAACCTTTTTGAGGTCGGCCCTCTTTGGCTGAGGTCGGTCGGGTAAAACAAACTGTTTTAGCATAGGGCACAGTATCAACTGTAGTTGTAAAGTCGGACATTTAGCTCTATATGTTGAGCATGTGCTCCACGTTGATGATTGAATTGCTATATTGCTTTGTACAACATATGGATTACTTATCACCAGAATCCCTTAAAAAAGGGAAAAGAATTAAACCCTTACTCCTTTTCAAATCAAATTAGGTACACCAGAATTTTACATGCAGTGAATTGTCTTAAAACTTTGTTCATCTCCTCTGCCAGTCAGCAGTGGAACACTGAGCAGTCCTAGTTACTGTCACGCCATGGAAAATGTATGATCCTGTAGATAAACAGCTTGATAGTGAGTAGGTTATGAGTAGCTCCGCTGGTGAGAGGCATAGTAAAGCTTAAACCCGACAATGATGAGCAGCTCATCATGAAGTAGCTCAGGTGAAGAAGAACCTGTATACTGAGGGAGGTGATAAGATAGGATTGATCTTCCGAAGAACGGTGGCTATAAGCCTGCACAGTCCGTTACCACAAGACCCCAAGGAACTGTAACAAGAGGAGTGTCTTCAATAATTCATGTTATAAGTTATGTATATATATATATATATATATATATATATATATATATATATATATATATATATATGTGTGTGTGTGTGCGTGTGCGTGTGCGTGCGCGTGCGCGTGCGTGTGTGTGCCTACTACTTCACAACCGTCACTGCCATAAGCACCACTGTGCACTACCGACGTGCCCTTTTAAGGCCAATAATGTAGAGGAAATGATAGAGACATCCTTGTAATCGAGATAGTAGTAAAACTGAAAAGCATAAAACAACATTTTGACATTGGATCTATACTGTTTTACACGGATTCAAGTACCACCTATCATCCAAATGTTATGTCTTCCCAAGTAAATTCCTCCCACAAGATGCTAATAAAATGGTCTTACCCCTAGGTACCATTGCTTTGTGTTTAGGCCCTGGTATGGCCTGTAAGCGTGAAATGAAGAACATAATTATCCTCCTAGTGCTGTCATTTCCTCCAGTCCCTTTGAGGTTGATGCCCATCGCAAACTCAAGCACTCTTCTATGATCCCCCTGCCCCAAAATGTACTCCTCATGCGCTGAGATAGGCTTAGGTTCAAAGTCCCCCGATTACATGCTCTTAGCATGGCCCTGGTCCCCTCACCCTCCTTAGGAACAGATTGAGTATGGGCTTGCAGCTCCGGACACCCTCCCTTCTTATATGAACAAGTAGAAAGGATAAGCCCTGAACCCTCTCATGGACTATCCTCTTAGCTTGACTACACATATTTCTCTCAGTGTTATGGTTTATCTATACCACTCGGTAAAGCGGGCTGTGCCTTTGAGTTTGAGTTTCTTTTAATGAGGTGGAAACATAGTGTATACTGAACAAGTAATCAATGGATAATTCATGACGCGTGTGTGTTAGTGAAGGATAATTACACGAGGGCGTAGCCCGAGTGTAATTAGCCTTTGCTAACACACACAAGTCATGAATTATCCATTGACTACTTATTTTATTCCACAAAACCAATAGATAATCAATAGAATACCAATAAATTCAAGTTGAAAACAAAAATTTTTCCCACTCCCCGGGACTCGAAGCCAGCCATTGTGTGTACAAGATCAGTACATACACCTCGGCGCCCGGCAGCGGACAGCTACAGCGCCCGTCTCGGCTTGGCTTTGTTTGAATGTGTCTTGCGGTTATGGCAGCGGCACACAGCGAAAAAATAGTGTTTTTTACACGACCTCGTCGCCCAGCAGCGGACAGCTAAAGCTTTGAATGCGTCTCGCGATTATGGCAGCGGCACACGGCGAAAAATAGTGTTTGTACATGATCTTGTCGCCAGGCAGCAGACAGCTAAAGCTTTGAATGCGTCTCACGGTTATGTTTTTGTATAATACACCTCGTCGCCCGGCAGCAGACAGCTACAGCGCACACGGCGAAAAAAGATGCGCCCGGACCGGGACTCGACCCCCATACCTCTGACGGCTGAGTGCAATGTGCTACCCACCAGACCACTGCGTCTCCTCCTTCAGTGGCCGTCTCGGCTTGGATATATTTGAATGCATCCCGCGGTTATGGTAGCACCCGGACCAGAAGGCAGTATCTACTTCTCCTATCAGTGGCTACTGAGAATATGCTGATCAACAACTGCATATTGCAGTAGGTACTGCTGAAATACTTCCGAAACAGCTGACTCCACACTGCATTTTCAGTCTACACTCAGTAGCGTACTGACTATCAACTGAATATGCACTGCATTTCAGACTAGAATCAGTAGTCTACTGACTCTCAACTGAACGTTAATAGATTCCAGAAATTATACACTCTGTGCAGCAACATAGATGCAGTAGTCTACTGACCATCTACTGGTATGACTCTGTCCATTCACGGATTATTTACCTGATGCTTCTAAGACAGTCCATAGTGTGAATGTCAGTATGGTTGTGAACAGCAATCAAAAGATTCAGTAATGTAATAATGAAACTATCCAGTGTTTGTGGAGACTAGCATACTTAACCCCTTTGCATATGAATATCTTATTCAGTGCCAGTAATGGATACACATGGATGTTGGGGTGTATGAAAGTGAGGAATTACTCACTGACTTTATATAGGGTACAAATATACTGAATCTTTTGGTCCCCATCATGACATATTTTTTTTTTACATAGTATCCATGTATCATTGATAATTGCAAAGTGTTTGTCTCATCACCTTAACATCAGTAAACCGAAAGGCATTATACTATAGCAGCACTCTATAGATATGTCTACTCTAACCCTTTTGCTATGGTAAGAGTTACCCAGTACTACTGAATCAATACTGCCCTAGCTCCCTCCTACATGATTTGCATGCACTACTAGGAAGTAGTAACCGCTCCACATAGCTGATGGGGCGGTGGCTCAGGGGGCTAATGCGTTGGTACAGTAATCAGAAGATCCCAAGTTCAAATCCAGCAAGGACCACCTAGAGAGGCATTGGTAGTGCCAGTACTAGAACAGCGGCTGCTTCTTTTATGCTTCTACCTGCCCCCAGCAGTAGTTTTCAGTATGATCTACTGCTCAACTACTGCTATAGCAGCAGCTATTCAGTAGTGCTGATTGAACACTGCCCCAACCCCATATATGGTCATGCAGCATTAAATAAGTAGATACTGTTCAAATGCTGCCATCTAATTTACATAATTGGGACAACTGATTCAATACTGCTTGCATGCTGCTAATACTACTGTTCTACTACTGTACCACTGCTGCAAGTTTTGTGGTGCTGAGCAGTAGAATGACAGTAGATGCTGATACAATACTGTTTCTGATGCTGCTTTCACACTGAATCACTACTGTCACACCACACTGTTTCCCAGCTGCTTTAGTGCTGCATTTCTACTGCATTTTGGTCCGGGCAGTCAGCCCGCAGTCGTCGCCTACCCGGGCTTTGGAAGACATGGTTCTAACCAAGCATTTCTCGTCGGTCCCTGCGGCGCACTGCATAGGGAGGTGGACTAGGGATCTAAGACTGCAGGTTCGAGCCCTGCCCTGGTCATGAGAATCGTGGGTTTTAACATGTAATATATGACATGTAAGGACATGAGAGGCGTGCAGGTTATCCATGGATAACCACACGGCATGCAGGTTATCCATGGATAACCGCACACCTTGCAAAAGTGATGTTACAGCCTTCAAGGTGTGCAATATCGACTGGTATGTGCATGGGAATATCCAGGAAAAGCACTGAGAATCCCAAAAATCGTGGAATAAATCCTGATATAGCATTGCTGCTACACCTGTCCACTTTCATTTACATGTAGTAGAGTGTCTTTGATACAGTAGCATTTTTACTGACCATATATCTTTGATTGTCCCATTAAATACCACTATCTGACATTTGATATCATTATGATATTTGTTTCTCGGGGTTTCTCCTATCAATAGACATACACACACATATATCTTTGTACCGCTATCCCATATACTCACTGATACCATGGACCCAATGCCAATAGTTTACTCCTGCTGTATTCTCAGAACTATTCCTTTCCCTATCTCATCTCCTAACCAAAGCCTGTCCCACCGTGATAGGTGCTTCCCTGCTGTACGTTTGATTAACTGTCTTTATCTACCTTCCAGGGAAGAGCTGATGCGGCAAATAGTACGGCTAAAGCTCAAGACGGATACACAGGATCTCAAAGAGATGGACCAGAAAGGTAACAAGGCGCAAAGCATGGGAGAAAGCATGGCATGGTGAATAACACTTATTTTCTGTCTGTCCATAGTTTCTCGCAATGTATGGTTAGTATCTGTAGTTCAAATGCACGCTGAAGAACATTCTGCCAGAGTATAATTCTATAAATAATTGTATTGACATTGTAATGTAATTCGGAGTAGGCCTTATGGTGAATGTGCATGAGTGCCCTAATGTCTTATCCCTGTTTTGGGGGTTCCCTAGCCCATTTTCAAAAGGATCTCTATCTTCTTTAACTCAGTTACTCTACTAACATTTATTCACAACTTGTGGAGGTGAATTCAACCAATGTAGTCTAATGTAGGTAGTTTTCTCGCCATGAATATGGTCTTACCTGTCTGAATAGATTATTGTTATACAGCCACTACTGGCCCCGTTACTGGTCCACTCACCGCGCTTGTAGTGTATCTTGTATCATGTTATTTATGTATAAACAGCCCTCATTACCTCAGATGTTAAGATTTCAATACAATGGTATATCATCTGAAGTTGTGAGTTCGAATACATGTAATGACGGATAGAACGACAGCTATAAATGCTTCTGTTTGAAGTAAGGGCTTTGTTTGGGGGTAATGAGGGTACAGGACTATGGCTTATTTGAGAAAAGTAGGTCTACGCGACACGGTAGTATCAACACTTTCGTAGACTAATCTTGATTCTTGTCTGAGTGACAAATCAGTTGAACATGGTAGACTCTTGACTCTTTAAATGACTCATGCTAAATCCTCGGTAGGGCGACTAAGAGAGTCTAGTACTGATGATAGGCTCTCTTTTGCTACTTCCTCATTTGGGTCTGTATGTATCTCTTTTCAGAGAGATCCTTGCCGTGAGAAATGTATTGATATCTGTTTTCACAACACTACAGTGGTGGGGATCTCTCTTATCATGTCTATATGGACCTTTCTCTTTGAGTGGCCAATGGGTAGATCGAGATTACATAATGTAGTAGTATTCAATGAGCCAATGAGAGTACATCTTACACTGTTGTCTTCAGTCAGACATTGAGGTGAGGACCTATTTGCTGAGAAGTTTCATTTGCATATTTTTTTTCATGCTAGCAGATGGATTTGTCATGTCTATGTGTCTATGGAGATTTCTTTTCCCATAATTCTGGTATAAGGGCCATTCACCCTGGAGTCCAGAAAATTTGCATCTTCTACATAAGGCTTTTCTACAGACAACTAGGTTTCAAACCTTTGTAGAGCACACCTAACAGCTACAAATCTAGGATATTGGGATCTTCTGGCAATGGCAATTGTGACATTGGGGCCATTCTAGCAAGAGCCCCCCCCCACCAGAAAATTTGCATTTTTTACCAGAGGCTTTATAGATCTAATTTGCAAAACTTTATAAACACAACTAAGAACTACAGATTTAGGGCGTTGGGGCAGGAGATTTTTTTCCATAATTCTGTGTAGAGGCCATTCACCTCAACTCCCTTCCCTCTAGAAAATTTGCATTTTTTACCATAGGCCTTCCAAGGACAACTAGATCTAGGTTACTTATCTTTCTAGGGCACAAATAACAACCACAGGGTGGCAGTTAGTCATATATAGCATCAATCCTTTTGTATGGCTTATTAAAGAACCAAAGCCAATGTACAGCTTATAGAACATGCCCAAAATGAGGGTGCTGCTTATACAGGGGTATTTTACCTTATAGGACAGTATAAAACTCTTACCTTTCAAGTATATCTGATGACAGATAGTCTATGTTAGTAATTACTCACTGTTTGTCAGCAATTAGTCAATGTCCACCTTTAAATCAAGGATCTCTTCATTTGTTTACAAATGTATCTTTTGCTCATGTGCTACTTTTTTCCTGGGGATGGGGTGGGTGGGGGCCGGATATATAAAAGTAGCACATTCAGGCCTGGCTTATATAATGGTCTTAGCTGGATATCCGGCTGTAATAACAAAGTACCTGACAAAAAGGTGCGCCCTGGTAGCCTATGGGTTCCCTGTTCTTTGGGTCGACTGACTTACCGTTTGTACTGCTAGTGCTGCCCATGCATATGGCCGGACATTGATGGACTTGGAAGATAGTGATGTCTGAAAAGAGAGATTTGCAGTGGTAGGCGTTAAATATCACTGTGCCATATGTTAAGACTTGTGGTGTAATCACCCGGACCAAAATGCAGTAGAAAATCAGTATTTAAACAGTAGAAAAACAGTGTGGTGTGACAGTAGTCATTCAGTGTGAAAGCAGCATCAGAAACAGTACCATATCAGCATCTACTGGAATTCTACTGCTCAGCACACAGAACATGGCAGCGGTGGTTCAGTAGCAGAACAGTAGTATTATGATTGATTGATTTGTGTTTTACAGCACTTTAGCGGCACTAAGTGGCTATCCCGTGCTTCACAGGTTGATAATCTAACAGAAGAATGTGTCAGTGCCCGCGCATATGTGCACCACACACATCCTGAGGGGATAGGAAAGAGGAGATATAGACCCTTTTAAGTGGGCTAGGGAAGCCCGAACAGTAGTATTAGCAGCATGCAAGCAGTATTGAATCAGTTGTCCCAATTATGTAAATGAGATGGCAGCATTTAAACAGTATCTACTTATTTAATGCTGCATGACCATATATGGGGTTGGGGCAGTGTTCAATCAGCACTACTGCATAACTGCTGCTATAGCAGTAGGTGAGCAGTAGATCATACTGAAAACTACTGCTGGGGGCAGGTAGAAGCATAAAAGGAGCAGCCGCTGCTTTAGTACTGGCACTACCAATGCCTTTCTAGGTGGTCCTTGCTAGATTTGAACTTGTGATCTTCTGATTACTGTACCAACGCATTAGCCCCCTGAGCCACCACCCCATCAGCTATGTGGAGCTGTCATTACTCCCTAGTAGTGCATGCAACTCATATAGGAGGGGGCAGTATTGATTCAGTAGTACTGGGTAACTTCTATCATAGCAAGAAGGTAAGAGTAGGCATGTCTGATAAAGTACTGCTATAGTAGAATGCCTTGCATTTTATTGATGTTAAGGTGATAAGACAGCAGCTTTGTAATTATCAATGATACATGTATACTATGTAAAACAAGAAATGCAGTTGTGACCGCGTAAAAAAACGCCTCCCGCCGTTAATGTCGGTATTCAGTAATTTTGTATTGTGAGACCTCATCACATGGGGCAAATGCAATCATCATAGCGCACTCCCGTACCGCTTCGCGGTACCGCCGCTACGTGGTGTGGGAGGAGCTAAAAAAAGAGTGGCATGATGGTGACCAAAATAATACTTGATGATACTGTTCACAACCATACTGACATTCACACTATGGACTGTCTCAGAAGCATCAGGTCAGTAGCCCAATAAATAATCGATGAATGGACAGGGCGATACCAGTAGATAGTCAGTATACTACTGCATCTATGCTGCTGCACAGAGTGTGACATTTTTGGTATCTATTAAGATTCAGTTGAGAGTCAGTAGACTACTGATTCTAGCCTGAAAATGCAGTGCATACTCAGTTGATGGTCAGTACACTACTGAGCCTATACTGAAAATGCAGTGTAGAGTCAGCTGTTTTGGAAGTATTTCAGCAGTACCTACTGCAAAATGCAGTTGTTGATCAGCATATTCTCAGTAGCTACTGATAGGAGAGGTAGATACTGCCTTCTGGTCCAGGCAGATCTGAGAGGGCTTTGAGTACCTTGTATTGGTAAGAGAGTAACCCAAGGATAATTTCATTATCAATGTGGTAAATCCTCTAAGATATCTGTTTGGAATATTGCATTTATATTGAAATAGTTAGATTTAGCTTAATCATATTCAGACATTGAGGTAAGATATATTAGAATCATGTTTAATCCGAAAAGTGTTAAGGGAGATGGGAGAGGGACAGGACACCAGAGAACTAAGACACAGGGAAATTTTAAAATTGAGCTGATTCCCCATTTTCTAATGATAAATATGCAATGATTACCTACCTCAGTGAATTTGATTTGTGGTTATTCAGCTATCTGCATTCATCATTCCTATTTTTTGCCTAATTTTATTATTTCTGTCCAAAAATAACAAACATCTTCCTTTTCTGGCCTAGTGAAGAGTGCTGAAAACAGATCAATTAAAGACCTTTTGCACGTAATAAATGGCTCTATGACCTTAGACCAAGGAACATCAACAAACCCAACATTCATAGAGGCTCCAGGGGGTGCCTTTTCAAATTCCGAGAAACTTAACCTCTGGACCCACTATGGCAGCCTTAATATGGCTACGCTGTATGACATAGTGGCATCAGATAGAAGCTACTGTGGATCTAACATAGGACTCTGCAACGCTACCATATACTAATGAAAATATGATAGTTTAAACCATCTGATGAATAGGCACAGGTGTGGACTTAACACACCTGTTATCGAGACCTTAACTGACAATACAAAATACGTATTTTATTTCCCTATTCCATTTGTCATATTATCACCTGGCATACCCAGTACAAGAGACCTTGCTTTATTATAAAATGTTTTAAATCATGCACATTCTTTCGCGGAAATGGTCAATTCTGAACCAGATCACATGATATACTATATCACTTCTATACCTCTCTTTTTTCAGACTTAATTGAGAAGAAATGAAGACGGCGAAATCTTATTTTGTACACATCAACAAAAGGAATCCATCCAAGAAGTGCCAAAGTGGAAAGGCGTCGGATTTTTTACATATATTTGTTCTAAAGTAACACTTGCTGGGGCTCTGAAGCCTGCGCTGCTGAATGCAAACTGTATTGTGATAGTAGGACTAGTAGTTGCTGACTAGCGCTGAAGCATATAGGAGATTCTGCTGTTTCTTGTTGCTCTCAAAATCAATTTACTGTGGCCAGAATCCAGTATAATTTAGACTTATAGATATCCTAACATATTTTGCGGCTATAATTATCTCCGTTTCTGTGAATCCAGTTCCTTGGTTACGTGTGGAATGGGTGCAAACACAGGGTTGGTCTCATCTCAGTATAGAGCGGAAGCAATATGACTCTATCTGTACTCTGTATTACTGTTCATGGTATTTATTGGATTGACTTGCAGTTGTGTAATCTATTGGGACGATAGCAATACAATTGCCTCTATAGCAGCGATGCCATTGTTCCAGATATATCAGGAATTCCTTTTTTCGGGAGAGATTTCTGTTTGGAATATATTGATTACAGGGAACATTGCTAAAACAGGGAATTTGGAAAGTTTGCCAAAACACAGGGAAAATATAGGTAACAAGAACAATCGACACATAGGGAAAACAAAGGGGGGAGAGGTTTTAGGACCCATATGGAAAAAGGAGACAAACTAAAGTGAAAGCTATAACCAACATTGTAATTTTTCAACATCATAACTAGACAATTTATATCAGTGACTATACAACCACAACTGTTCTAATCCACAGGGGAAATCCACCTTAGCACATGGACAACGATTCCGGTGGGGATCCTCTCATTTCACGAGCGAAGGTATCCAGTTCGTAAACTTTCCTGTTTTTTGTTGGCTAGAGAGTGGCACCCCTGTTATAGCCGTAAACTTGATACTATGTGTAGCATATAATTATAGCATGGGAAAGTGTTATTGCATCAGCTTACGACATTCAAGATACTTCAAAGATCGAATTCTCTGTTGTGGGGAGATCGATGGTGTCATAGAAGTGCCAAGGTGCCTTCATATACTATTGACTGAATTTGAGTATAATCCATTAGATGAAATGACCTTATGAGATAACGATTGAATATTTATATTTATCTGCTAATTGTATTTTAGGTATGAATGTATACATATATGTTCCTTTGTCACGTAGTGGTGTACATTGATAAATGCATTGTTCAGTGTGACACCACCTATAGGTCTTTAAAATGGTGATGTCAATTACTCATCATTGTGAATTATAGTGAATGAAACAAGAGTTTTCATATGCCCAGCATGTGTGCTTGTCGTAATAGGCATTTATCTTTTAAGAATTTCAACCTGTATCATTTTGATTACCATGGATGAGCATTAGAAAACTTGTGTATGGATACTTATTGATAGGATGCGGCTGTCTCTGATCACAGTATTCCGATTGGTTATTCAAATAGTGGAGGCTCCACTACGCGAATTTTTGGAACATTCTCATGTGTCAGTGTCTAAGGTATAGGCTGTTGACAGTCCTAAACTGTAAAGATGAAATCAAAAGTTGTAAACATGAGATTTGAGGGGTCACTTGGAATCACGGAGTGTGTTTACCTATAGGTCTGTTTATATCTACCCCAAACCTGTGACTGAGTTGTCACACTGATCAGGTAGGGCTAGGTGCCCTCATGCTGTATAAACAATAAAACAGTATCATTATAAATAACAATACAGCAGTCCAACAACAACCAGTCCTGTAAAAATCAAACCTGTCTGATATCAAACCGTGGAGACTTCCCAATGTGAAAGGTTGCAATATTTACATAACATCAGCTTGATTTAGTAAACAAAAACATCTTTTTAACAACACAAGCATGCCTGAGATCACACACATTCACATTCCCAGATAAACAAATAGCTCCCCCGACATACAATTTCTACCTTGTAATGATAACAAACACTACTCTATAGTCTGTGTTTGTGTCCCATTTTGTGAGATTAGCTGTGATTCTCTGCAGAAATCGCGTAGTGGAGCCTCACCTATTGATATGTCAAATAAAAAAAGGCCCGATGCATATTGCCCTAGATTTCTTTTTTATTTCAATTGATTTGTTTATCCTTATAAAAGGGGTGAACAGATGGAGATAACAATGTGGGGAGCAGTGTGTCTGTTGAATATTGTGGAGTTATCTAAGATGCCCAATGTTTCCCGTAGGTTTTTTCTTTCCCTCATTGTAACTGAGATATGGGAAGCCATTCAACAGCTCCATTATTTAATACTGCAGGAAGCCGTGATTTATGAGTAGATAATATACATTTAAACAGTACTTGCTTGCCTATAAATATTAGGTAATACATTAATTCATCTCAATTCCACGCAAATTCTATACGGATATGTCATGGAATTGGTGATATAATACCAAATTAGTGAAAGATGTGTTCGTATCAAGTCCATTTGATCTCATGATAATTTCGCAATCATCAACTAGGAAAATATATTCATTGTAAATATCCGAAAAAATCACATTATTTTCTACATGGCTAGTTTTCTTATGACATGGATCCTTATAGTTAGATAGTATAGCTGTTGATAAAAATATTGTGAATAAAACTCGTTCATCACTGATTGAGTCTGTTTCAGCCATTTGAATCCATAAATTACTCATATGATTATTTCTAACAGTATAACTATTTGATACAACTGTCTAGGCCATGATCTTTTACATGGCGTGTGTATGCCAAACACCATCGCTGAAACATAAGGGTCATATGTGACCAGGCAGGCAATAAGAGGTAACCAAGGGGAAATTCATTTAAATATCAAAGTTCATCTCAAGATCTTCAAAATGAGATATAAAAATATTTAGCTAGAATATTCCGAGTATTTATGTCAGAACCCCCCCCCCCCTTGGATATTGGTTGTTACTTACATCAGAAAATGACGATAAAGGTCCAAATCCATTTTACACCATAATAATCATTAAAATCACTATGATTCAGCCATTGTCATAAAAATACCTAATAAAATGTCAATTTTTATCATAGATTTTGGATTGCATGAATTCTTAATATGTTTTCACTGTTGGGTATTTGAAAATCCCTAGAAATTAGCATAGATATTTTTTCATTCAAATTGATTCATTAGTTACCATGGCAACCAGAAAGGGCCGGCATCATTGTATATATATTAGTGCCGTTCATCCGAGAGACGTGTTCGTGTGGTGCTTGTTCCTTCTATGCTAGCTAGGTGTCGCTTTGCGATACCTCGTTGGTACAAGAGGGGGCAGCACCATGCCTCGCGTCCAGCTCCTACTAAGGAGCCGGACGAGCGGCAGAAGGGGACTGGACATGGTCCAGTCCAGACGCTAGTACTTTGTTATCAAAGAGATCTAATAAAGTCCTACCTGAGAGGTAGGGGTTTCTGGGGCTTTGCCCAACCCGAACTATTCGTGTTGTGTTGGTACATCTAGTGGTAAGCGAGCCAAAGAGCCACCCAACATATAAGTCGATACGAACCATTACACTGGTGCCGTGACCAGTTGGTTCGGGGGTGGTGCGCGGCCACATTGGCCGAAAGCCTCGGGAAACCCGAAGCGGATCCCCCCAGCCCTGGGCTAGAGGGATTCGAAGAGGATGATTACACATCCCAGCATCTGTTGTTAGACTGGAAACCCGGTCAACAACAAATGTTTAATCAGGAGGGTGTACGAAATATTTTTTCTACACCCGACCTGATGGACAATGCCACCAGAGATGGCATCGTAAAATTGTATCCGGCTACACCCCAAACAGGAGTACCGGATACCGGATTGTTTAGGGGTGTGTTAAGACCCCCAACTTTAGACTTGAGCGATTGGTCCCAAGTTATAACTAGCAGACGCCAGCTAGGTCCTATGGTACCAACGGGCTCGGCTAGCGGCTTGGGTACACCAATTGCACAAAGCCCTATGCAGCGTACTGCAACCCCCCAGGGTTCAGCACCAGGTGGTGGAAACGAAGTAGCCCCACTAATGACATCGTCGGATCATGACAGCGACGATGGCAAAACCATAAGGGACGCAATAGTCCCAGGCGCGAAAGCAAAAAATAAGCCTAGTGGTACCGGACCGAAAAGCTCGGAAAGGCATCACCTAGGCCGATCTCTAGACGAAGGCTTGTCTGACTCCATGTTTAACCCTGGAGGCAGTCGCAAGTCTATCTACGGACGTCGGATGGGTCCCGGGTATAAAAATACCCAGGCCTATTTGAAAGCCAAGGAACAGGTAGAGTTGCAGGCTAAGAGGCAACATGAACAATTCATGTTAGCCCAATCCAAAATAGAAGAGGAAGCTAAGTCTCGGATCGGAAAATTACGATCCGTTGAGCAGGAGGCGATTCTAAAAGAATCCGACCTCAAATATCGTCTATCCTCCGTATCCCATCAGTTGGAGCGGAAGGAGAGAGTCGCACAGGAAAAAGAAAAAAGGCTGGCTGAGTTGGAAATCAAGGAAGCCAGTAAACTTAGAGCAATCGACAAGGCTAGGGCCGAGGAGGTTGCTAAGGCTCGGGATGTAAATAAATTACAAACGGAGTTGCACGCAATGGAGGAGAAGCTTAAGAAACTTCAACTCCGGAAGGCTGAGACAGAAGCCAAGATGGTCTCGGAACAAGCCGAGATCAGGAAGGAGACCAGTGAATATAACAAGTCTCAGAAAGAGAAGGGTGAAAAGTACCGCCTACTTAAGGATACTTTTAAGCGAGAGGCAATTATCGCCCAAGAAGGAAGAAACCGAGCTGTGGCGGAAAATGAAAAGATTCGATCCGAAATCTTGGCAGAAAACGCACAGCTAAGGGAGGAACAGCGAAACCTGACTACAGACGTAGCTACCCTCACAATAAATAAGTCTGCTATGGAGAGTTATTTACAGGAGCAAGAGCAAACGCATGCCCCTCCGGCGAGTAGGGATACAAACCCGAACTCGACGTTCGTGAAACAGGGCGACCCAGTCTCCTGTTCTACACCGAAGAATCCGCAGTATAATCCTTTTGTAAATGATAATGCTTCGCGGAATGTAGATCAAGGGGGCGTTTACATCAGAACCCAGGATAAGCATGGCCGAACTAGTAGAGTCCGGATAAGTGAAGTGCCCATAGTCCACAACCTGGACCCGGACTATACCCCTAGAGAGGCTTCCGATAGTAGTGCGGAGACCAGTGGATTCCACATTCATGTGGATCCGAGTAACGACCCGGGGCTGGGTGCTGGTAATGACAACACCCAACCCAATCCATCGAACGATGGCAGCCAGTCAAGGGGAAACCAGCCATCCGACGACGGTTACCAAGGTGCGCAAGGGGGGGGCGGTGCTTCGGGTGCCACAGGCTATAGCGGTACCTCAGGTACCGGCCCCAACCAGGGTGGTGCGAGCTATACGAACCACAGTGGTACACAGTGGACGTATACACAACCTCCACCACCGCCTCCACCGGGCAATTCGAGCTTCGGTGGTATAGGGGGCAATCGAACCTTGAATGAAACCAAGGCGATTGAATGGAGCAAACAGCAATGCACTAGATTGATGTATGCTCACAATTCTGCCCGAAGGGTAGCCGTTATTCCTAGAGAATATGACGGTACTCGGCCATGGAAAGAGTGGTTTGAAGATTTCATCGATGTGATGAATTGTAATGGATGGACCCCATACGAGGCCAAGCCACATCTGGTGAGATGTCTGAAAGGCGGGCCGGGTCGCATGGCTGTAGAGCAATGGCGAACCTGGTACGGCCTCGTTGGGAGTTTTGAGCAGTTAGTAGAAACTGCTAGTGGACTGTTATGCAACATGGTCAAGGAGGACCCGATGGTCCGTTTTAAGAAACGCACACAGAAGCCGAATGAAGCTTTCAGAGCATACGGTATGGAACTCCATGCCCTGCTAAGTAAGGCCAGACCCGGTACTGAAAACCAGGACTGGTATATGGACGATTTGATCACACAATTCGTCAAGGGTCTAAGAGACCGAGATGAACAATTAGCAGCGAGGGATGCCTGGAAAGAAGGCATAACACTACACGGCATATTTAATGGTATAGATATGGCCGTGAAGAAGCGAGCTATGTTAGCTGGGGACATACCTAATGCCAGCGGCTTGGTACCCCTGGCATCGGTGACCCAGCAGTCTGAGGTAAATACTCCCTCAGACGACTTCGAGTTGATTGATATCGAACAGGAAGACGGCACCTTCTGTTCGATGCAATTAAGGAAGAATACTTCAGGTAGGAAGTACATTCCCAGGAAATCTTTCAATAAACCAAGGGACTCTAGACCTTCATCCGAGGTCAAGAGTGACCCGAAGGCTGTCGAGAAGGCGGTCAAGCCCACTGTAAGCGCTGACAAAGCGAAGAGTCAGTCCCCGGACATGACCAAACTTCTGGAAGACATGTGTAAGAAAATTACAGATGCCATCCAAGCCAATCGGCAAAGACCCCGGGTGGATCGCCGAACGGTTAAGTGTTTCAGGTGCCAGCGCATGGGACACTACTCATCTGAATGTACCGCTACTAAGCCGGTAATGGCTGCCTTCTATGAAGCCGAAGACGACGGCGTAGGAAGGGAGAATGCTACGGATTCCACAGATGTGGAAAACTAGTGGGGGTTGTGTCAACGGCATCTGACATAGCCCCGAGTGGGAACGAATGCCAAAATGCTACCGGGGGTGTCCCGGTGGAAGATTTCGAGTCAATTACACCTGGAGGCCGGGTGGCTGAGGGTGCGCACCCCTGCACCTCGGCCGGGGCCAGGGACCCTAGTGTTGATATGTGCAGGAGCGATCATATGGAGGCGAGTAGCCGCACTAGGGGAGAGGAAGGATGGATCAAAGAGTTGATTCGAGTGTGTGGGACACGCCTTCCCCCAAGTCATCCGTGTCTGGAATTCCTGAGAGGACTCGGATTGAATCTTGGTGATTCGGGAGACTTTCACCAGTTTACCAGTAACCCCTCGCCTTTAGGGGGGAGACGGTGGTATGTACCCATATCTGTGGAAGGCCGGGTGGGGGAATTCTTAGTGGATACTGGAGCTAGTCATTCATGTGTGTCCAAAAGATTCTTCGATTCGGTGGCCGGCAGCCATGAGAACCTCAAAACGGGGGTAAATGCTTGCACGGCCGACGGAAGCATTATGCGTACATTTGGTAGGACGTTTATGCCTATCCGTATAGGAGGCAAAGAATTTGTTCTTTCGCCAACTATAGCAGAGGTTAGTGATGACGGAATCCTCGGATTGGATTTTGCAAGCTTATACGGGGCCGTCTTGGACCCGAGGGACGGTACGATGGGTATACGGAGCCCGTATGGCTTGCATGTCCAATGCGTATTGAGACAGGTGTCTTCGGTCGCATCAGTGATACATACGGTGAAGATCCCACCGGGTACCACTTGCGATGTCCTTTGTGGCGGGTCCATGGCTCAAAGGAATGAAACTGGAGTCTACGAACCCGACACGGTGTATTTGTCAAGCATCGGGTTAGACTCAGTGGATACATTAGTGGCTAATGCAGCTTGGTCTGTATTACCCATAACTAACCGAAGTGGTTCGGTGGTTTATTTGAGGCGAGGCGACAGTGTTGGAAGGATGAGTTCGGTAGAACATGTCGCCGAGGCTAAATTTAACAAACCACTAAACCCAGTTAGTCAGCATCCCATGGATGAAGAATTCCAAAAGCTGATTGATCAGTCAGATTTAAAGAATACGGACGATAAGGATTGCCTAGCGAGACTTCTACAAAAGTACGAAGGTGCTTTTGGTAGGGAAGGAGGCCCGGTGGGTAGATCCGATAAGGTGTTGCACACCATAGATGTGGGCAACGAGAAACCTTTTAAAATCCCGTATCGTAGACTTCCTCTCAAGAAGAAGTTAATTTGTGAAGAGCAAATACAAAAACAGTTGGACCTAGGGGTAATCGTGCCCAGCTCGAGTCCCTGGTCCAGCCCTGTTTGCATGACTACTAAGAAAGACAGTACAATCCGCTTTTGTGTCGACTACCGGAAATTGAACGGTATAACAAAGAAGAACTCGTATCCTTTACCAAGGATAGACGAGACTTTAGATAGCTTGGGCGGAAACCAATGGTTCTGTACCTTGGATTTACAGTCCGGATATTGGCAAATACCAATGCACCCCAATGACAAGGAGAAGACAGCATTCTCCAGTCATATGGGGCTATTCGAGTATAATGTCTTACCCTTCGGATTGTGTAACGCCCCCGCTACATTCGAGGCTATGATGGAATCCTTACTGAGTGACCTTTTGTGGAAGAAATGCCTGGTTTACTTGGATGATGTGGTCGTGTTCGGCAAGTCATTCAAGGAATGCCTGGCGAATCTGCAATTAGTCCTCGACCGGATACTATCAAACGGTCTTAAACTTAAACCCAAGAAATGTAATTTGTTTAAGAAAACCATTACATACTTGGGAAGGATCATTACTCCTAACGGGGTGAGTGCGGATCCGGAAAAATTAGAAGCTGTAGAAAATTGGGAAAGACCCACGAGTGCTAAGGAGGTGAGATCATTTTTAGGATTTTGTTCCTATTATCGTGATCTCATACCGAATTACTCTCGTGTCAGCTTCCCCATGCAGTGCTTAGCTCACTGGACCCCGGGTAGGGCACGGGACCCATTCCCATGGACCAGCGAGCAAGAAGAGTCTTTTAATAAAATAAAAGATTTGTTTAGGAATACACCCGTGTTGAAATATCCCACTCCCGAGGGACATTTCATCTTAGACACCGATGCGAGCAATGATGCGATTGGGGCAGCTCTCTCTCAGGTCCAAGAGGGAGTCGAAGTGCCAATAGCATTTGCTAGCAACACGTTAAGCAAGACACAGCGAAATTATTGTACCACCAAGCGAGAACTCCTCGCTGTGGTGGTGTATACGAAGAAGTTCAAGCATTTCCTTTGGGGAAGTGACTTTACTTTAAGAACAGACCATTCGTCTCTTAGGTGGCTCCTTAACTTTAAGGACGCCGAGGGAATGATTGGACGTTGGTTAGCTCACCTATCCGAATTCGGATTAGAGCATAAACAAATAGAGCACCGACCCGGTGCTAAACACATCAATGCGGATGCCTTGTCAAGACGGCCTATCCGAAGGTGCCAAAATGCCACATGTGAAGACTGCGGGGCCCACAATGCTGTGGTAGCCGGGCTGGTATTTAATTATACCACCCCCCGTATCCCCTGGGAGGAGGCTGTATGCAGCTATCTCGATTGGTCCCCGGAGACCATCAAGAAGTTTCAACAGTCAGACCCCACCACTGCGCGCATAATGGAATACCTACGGTCAGGCATTAAACCGGCAAGGCCTCTAGTTTCCCTGGAGGATAGGGAAGCGAGGCGATTGCTAGCTCAATGGACCGAGCTAGAGATCCGAGACGGCATACTATGTAGGTGGAAGACAACTCCCACCAACGGTAGGCTGTTGCAAATAGTGATACCCGCCCCGATGAGGAGGGATATCATGTATTATTGCCATGGCCACCAAACGAGTGGCCATTTCGGTAAGAAGAGGTCAATAGAGCGTCTACAAAGGCGTTACTACTGGCCCGGTATGAGAGGCGACCTGCTCCGGTGGATCGCCACTTGCCCGGATTGTTGTAAAAACAAACCGGGACCCGGCCTGGGTAAGCAACCCTTATCACAGGAATTGTTTGGTGTCAGATTCGCTCGAGTAGCGATAGACATCATCAGTGGGATTAAGACGACGCCGCGAGACAATACTTGTATGATGGTCGTAACCGACTATTATACTAAGTACACTCGGGTGTTCCCCCTTCCTAACCACAAAGCCGCCACATGCGCGGAGGCATTTGTGAAAGGCTGGGTGCTGCATTTGGGTGTTCCCCTGATGATGCACAGTGACCAAGGAAGGGAGTTCGAGTCAGAACTTTGGCAGGAAATGTGCCATTACCTAGCCATTTGTAAGACCCGAACAAACCCGTACCGACCACAGTTGGATGGGCAGGTAGAGCGCTTCAATAGAACCCTCATACAAGTACTAAAGCCCCTGGTTAATACCCACCAGGATGACTGGGATGAACAGTGCGAGTTTGTAGTACATGCCTACAACAACACTGTCCATTCATCAACTAACTGCACCCCAAACATGCTAGTGTTCGGCGAGGACATCATAATGCCCGCCGACTTAGTGTATGGAGTGGTTGGAATAGACCCGGAGGCGCCCTGCACGGTGCTGTTTGTAGAGTCATTAAGGGACCGGTTCAAACAGGCATACGAGGCCGTTCGGAAAGAACTGCTGAAGAGTGCGAAGTGGCAGAAGGTGGGCTATGACACCAATGCTAAACGAATTCGTTTTAATGTTGGGGACAAAGTACTAAGGTACTACGAGCCGCTGGATAAGCTGAAGCTCGTAACGCCTTGGGAAGGTCCGTTTAAAATCGTTCGTGTCATCTCCGAGTCCACGGTGATGATAGAGGACTGCCTGACGGGTAGAAAATGGAAGACAAATGTCGGAAAACTTCGGCCCTGGAAGTGGCGCGAAGAGGCGGAGAGGGAGTTCGGCTACAAACCACCTGTATCTGTCCCTAGTGGACCGAGCGTGGTAGTACCGACGAAGCGCCCTAGAGGCCGGCCGAGAAAGACGCCGGGAGACGAGGTTATGGTAAAAAAGAAGACGAAGGCCAGGAAACGACCTAATCGTAAGAAATGGAAGAAAGTCTCGCTGAGTGAAGGCATTACGTATGGGAAGGGTCCCGCTTTGACTAAGCGAGATCCAGAAAAGGCCGTACGTAAAGCCGGGAAAAATAAAATGCTAACCGAAGGCGTTAGACGCAGCCCCCGGTTGAGGTCTGCTGTAACCTAACTCAGTACACAACGAGCTGCTGCGTGTTGTCCGCCATAGGCAGGCAACATACGTTCCACGGCTAGAGATGTCGAACGCGCCCTCCCCGGGTGGCTGTATCCCGTGAGTGCCGTCGAGAGGTCCACAACCGAGACCGACCCAGCTGCTGACATCCCGGAGGCACCTGGCGAGATCTCGGAAGAGGACATCTCGCGCCAGCAGGCTGCTGTAGAGGCAAAGCGAGCCGAGCTTGCCAAGCAGCAGAAGGAGCTCACCGCGGCTCGCCGGGCCCATCGCAAGCAGCAGGCCCAACAAAAAGCTGAGATCTCTTCCGACTCTGACTCCCCGGTCAGCGGAAGGAGGAGCCCTCGGACAGTGGACAGGAGCCGACGCGAGTCGGATTCCAGTCCGGAAGTTCCGGCCCAACCGACTAAGGTTGTGCGCCGGAAGAAAAAGAATGGAGCGAAAGCGTCTCCGGCAGAGCCCACGCCCCCCACCAAGCCGAGGGGTAAGGGCAAACCGAAGACGCCCGCTCCCACTCCTACAACCACCACGGTAGCCACCTCGGTTACTGCATCTTCTGCAGCCAGCACGTCGGGTGCAAAGGCCAAGTCCTCTACCAAGGCTTCGACTGGTACTACCACCTCCAGCCGAGCCAGCCGTAGGGGAGCTAACATATACACGGACAGTGAGGAAAGCGAAAGCGATCCAGAGCTGCCCGAGTCTGCCAAATCTGATTTGGAGTCCGTGACAACGTGGGAAGAAATGACCACGGATGTTCCCAAGGACGACAATCAGAAGTGGATGTGGAAGAATGCAGCCGAGGGGTTCAAGGAACGGACTCCCCGCTGCTTCGCGGACTGTGCTTACGACACAGTCCACTACATGTGTCCGAGCGCCGTCAATAAGGACGGTGACAGCGATGACGAGGAGTGGATGAAGTCCGGCCCCTCGGATACGCCAGTAGGCAAGTTCTACCTGATTTGGATTGACCAGCTCAAGTCCAAATTAGGCTCAGTCTATAGCTACGAGGCCCGGACGAAAGTCCAGTGGGCAATGACTCAATGGGGACCAACCGGCAACCGCCGAAGGTGCCCGTTCGAGTCTTGCCAGCTGGCTCTCACGGGTGAGAAGGTGTTCGAGACGAAGCCCCGCTTCGCTCGGCACATCGTCGAATACCATATGCATCACAAGCCTGTGATGATGTGTGTGCTCGGGGACCGCCCGAGTAAACATTGTGATGGCTCGTTCAGCACTCACCGGCGCCGAGACATGGCTCTGCACTTGCAGAAGGCCCATGGCATCGGCCTGGAGAAAACCAGGAAACGAGCCATCAAGTGCTTCAGCGAGCTCCTTGCTAATTGGTCCGCGCTGAGCATTAAAGAAGTGAAAGAGCAGGCATTCGAGACCGGATTCTGCTCGTGGAAGAGCGGCAACTTGCTGACGTACTTCCAGACGAACTCCTCGTCCACGAAATTCGGGATGCCCAGTGAGGTGCACCTGAAGGTGAAAAAGTGGCGAGGAGACGACAAGCGAGAGAAGGCCAAAGCCCGCTCTAAAGGTCCAAACGGAGGCACAGTCACGACTACTGCTTCCAAGAGGACCCGAGCAGACCGGTCCGTGAGCCCTTCGGGTGGCAAGGACCAGCCCAGACCAGCCAACCCAGCTGATCGTCGCGAGTCGGGACAACAAGTCTCGGCTCTGGATATGCCTGGCAACCAGGCCCGCAGGTCGGGTAGCCAGGCGACCACACCGGCGACTCCAGCCACCTCCACACCTGCACCCGCGGAACAACGCCCGGGCGAAGCCTCTGGCGGCCTGGATGATGGGGGCGAACTCTTCGCTCCCCCATCCGGGTATTCCACTTGGTGGGCTGGAGAGGGATCCTCCGGCAAGCGCCCCACGTACAGCGAGTACGCGGCGAAGTTCCCTTCAATGGGACCGGCTGGACCCGAGTCGCAGGTCCTTACCTCCTTGGGCCGGGCCAAAACCCGTGGTAGAGGCCGCGGTGGGCTGGAGTCCACCCGAGGCTCCCCGGGTGGTGGCCGAGGCCGAGGAGGCATCACGGTGGAGGGCCCGTCTGCTCCTCCAACAGGCACCCCGCCTGTCTCAGTGGAGGCCCCCGCGCCACCACCAGTGATAGTTCCACCGACGGGCCCTCGGGTACCCCTAATGGAACTGATCTCCAGTACCCTGTCAGGTCTTCAGGATCCGAATACGTTCGTCGACCACCGCGATGTCCGAACGGTTCAGATCCAGAATGACCTGATGGCAGAATGGCAGGCATTGCACCGCCAGCAGTCTGTTGACTACTGGCGTGTGATGACTGAAGCCACCGTCAATCTGGTCTACGAGATCCAGAGGCGGGAGGAAGAGAAAATAAGGGAGCTGGAAAGGAAGAAGGTCGAGGAAGCCCTCGAGTCCTGCCGGCGGAAGCAGAAGGAAGCCGAAAAGCTTAAAGAGTTTCACGAAGCTGAAAACTCCAGATACATCCATCGGTTTAAGGAGGCTGACCTCAAGTTTTTCCTGGCATTCGGGAAACATCTGGAGGAGTGGGACGGCTTACCGTCGTCTCTTATCTTCGTACCAGATATACCCCCGAATGCCCCGCCAGCCCCGGCTACTCCACCGGTTCTGGCCACTCCACCGGTCCCGGCTGCTCCGCCAGTTCCGGCAGCTCTCCTGCTCCCGCCCCCCACTTGGAACACCCGGGCTGTCCCAACTGCCACGGTTGCTGCACCAGCATCCGAGGCAATGGACAGTCCATCCGCAGTGATGAGGGCCTTGAGCTTGGGGAGCGAGACTCCCAGCGAGGCTTCAGCGGTGCTCTCTACGAGCAGCTGTAGCAGCTCGGCTCCATCTGCCTCAGTGGAGCCGGCTGAGAAGATGGACACAGATCCGGAAGATCTTTGAGTGTCCATCTGTTGGTGTCTTCTTGTACCCGAGGGTAAATGCATTTAGTATGCCAGAGGCACTGTTCCTTACGCTGGACTCCTGATACCTGGAACGTAACCTGCAGCGAGGATGGACGCTAACCCGAATACCCAAAGTACTACCACATCTAACCGGGTCTCCATCTTCCCATCTTCATCAGGGCACATCATAACAGCAACGTGGTTTGCCACCACACACATGTCGCCGGGTGGAGCTGCAGAAACCAGTCGTTCCAGGTTCGCCGGAAGTCCGGTATATTGTAAGGGTGATCCTGCTACCCTGGTAGGACACCTATATTTCATATTTTGTATAAATCTATTTTTATATCGTATATTATATTCTTGTAAGTAAAAGTACTCAAAATTTTTTCTCGGGTTATTTACCCCACCTCGGGTCGGTAAAAACATTGTAAAAATTTATTAATATCACCTTACTACACATCCAATATTCTTCGTCGCGTCTCATGTTTAATAATAACACACTTGTAACATTACCACCATAGGTCGATGGTCCATAAGGGGCCACTTCCTATTTTTGTTATTATTTATAAACACTTCGGGTTATATACGATGATGCCTTATTATGTACATATAACTTATAATGCCCCTTAAATGTTCTATATTTAATACGAACTGTGTATATATAGACTTACCTATTTATTTATAACACCACTGTATAAAGTCAACAATAGTTACTTATTAATTACACCCAACCCTAGGTAAAGTCTAGTGGGGGTGGTGTAGGGGCCGGCATCATTGTATATATATTAGTGCCGTTCATCCGAGAGACGTGTTCGTGTGGTGCTTGTTCCTTCTATGCTAGCTAGGTGTCGCTTTGCGATACCTCGTTGGTACAAGAGGGGGCAGCACCATGCCTCGCGTCCAGCTCCTACTAAGGAGCCGGACGAGCGGCAGAAGGGGACTGGACATGGTCCAGTCCAGACGCTAGTACTTTGTTATCAAAGAGATCTAATAAAGTCCTACCCGAGAGGTAGGGGTTTCTGGGGCTTTGCCCAACCCGAACTATTCGTGTTGTGTTGGTACATCTAGTGGTAAGCGAGCCAAAGAGCCACCCAACATATAAGTCGATACGAACCATTACAGATCCTTATAGTTAGATAGTATAGCTGTTGATAAAAATATTGTGAATAAAACTCGTTCATCACTGATTGAGTCTGTTTCAGCCATTTGAATCCATAAATTACTCATATGATTATTTCTAACAGTATAACTATTTGATACAACTGTCTAGGCCATGATCTTTTACATGGCGTGTGTATGCCAAACACCATCGCTGAAACATAAGGGTCATATGTGACCAGGCAGGCAATAAGAGGTAACCAAGGGGAAATTCATTTAAATATCAAAGTTCATCTCAAGATCTTCAAAATGAGATATAAAAATATTTAGCTAGAATATTCCGAGTATTTATGTCAGAACCCCCCCCCCCCTTGGATATTGGTTGTTACTTACATCAGAAAATGACGATAAAGGTCCAAATCCATTTTACACCATAATAATCATTAAAATCACTATGATTCAGCCATTGTCATAAAAATACCTAATAAAATGTCAATTTTTATCATAGATTTTGGATTGCATGAATTCTTAATATGTTTTCACTGTTGGGTATTTGAAAATCCCTAGAAATTAGCATAGATATTTTTTCATTCAAATTGATTCATTAGTTACCATGGCAACCAGAAACATGCATATGAGCCAATTTTGCATGATAAGGTTTTCCAAATAGGGAAGGTTTGTGCAGAAAATGGAACGTTTTAATGAGGCCATTGAATTCTGCATAAAAAGAAAATAGCCCAACACATTTTCATTTTTATTTTAAGAGTTAATTTGCCTCTGCATGCCGACAGTGGTAGCCAAATGGGGAATTGAAAATTCCTCACAGAACAGGTGTTTTCGCTTGTTGAGTCACATGTATGATACTAAATTATTATAAGGTCGAATCGCACTTGGCAATTCAGCGCTCAAATATATCTGCGATTTACCATCAGATTCTGTTACGAATTTGGGGACAAGCTCAAAATAAAAACAGAGGTGACCACTTGAGGGAATGATAGAATGCAAGCACAATGCTGCGTTTTCTCAAACTTTTTGAGATATCATGCCTTTATTGATGCTTATATCTGCTGTAACAGTGTTACATTTTAAGAGGTATTCCCCAAACATGTAAGATGTAGCAAATCGCAGGGATATTTGAGCCCTACATTCGGGAGTGCTTCTTGTATATCTCCATCAGTCTTTGCCTCTACAAGGTTGGTGAGCGCGCTCACACACACACAGTAATACACATCAATTGATGAGCCAGAGAACTATCTTGGTGAACGAGACAGGAGAAGCCTCTGCAAACAGACATGCTGTAGCGGGTGTAGATGAAGCTCTGTGTGGGAGATCAGACTGCCAGTATTTAGAAACGTTCTTACCTACTTTCCGGCTCGTGTGGGTGGGGATTGGTTTCATGCCTTTAGGTTTGTCTGAAAAAAAAAAGAATCTAAGTGTTATTTGGTTATAATTAAGAAACAAGGGGGGGGGGGCGGTGGATTTGAGATGGGCGAAGTTTTTTTCGATACCTTGACTGGGGATGGGAAAATAATTTTACCTGTTTTCAGCAAAAACCTGCACATACCCAGGTAGCATGGATACATTGGGCCAATGTGCTTATATTGGGCCAATGTCAGCTTATATTGGGCCAAGCATGGACAAGCATGGCCCAATACTCCATTGCTGATTGGGTAACTATAGGGTAATGGCCGCATTTGTGTGTCAAAAATGTAGATAAGCTGACCCATCGGTTACTAATTTGACCATCTGTCTTCTATAGAGGTGATTTCTTGATAAATTGACATGTTGTGGGTTGTGGGTTTTTTTTCAGGTCAGAAATTCCCTGATTTTTTTTTCTTATCTTTTGATAATTCTATTCCTGATTTTTTTGGGGAAAAAATCTTCTGATTTATTACCCAAGGTTTAGAGCCCCACTGCTTCAGCCCTCACCACCATCCCCATGGGATGGTTTTCACCAGTGACAGGGGTGTGTAGTTATATCTGAGATCAATTTTGAGGTAGTGGCCAGGATCGGAACAGCTAGCAAATCGCAGAGATATTTGAGCACTAAATAGCCATGTGGGATTCAACCTACACCGGTCCAAGTAGACTCCAATATTGGACTTGATAAAGATATATTCCCACATAAATTATGCTCTCTCATTCGCTTGCATCTAGATAACAAGTGAAGAATGGGGTTGAATAAAAGTCTTGCTCTAATGGGGCTAACTGCCATCCTATCCCAGTACCACTGCGCCATCTATCTTACATCCTTTGCCTCACTGCTGTACCCACCACATTATCCTGTTTAGCATGCTGCTCATAAGGACAGGGTCTCATAATCTGGGACATTTGTTTAGCCCCCTCATGATGGTGCTGCTCAGATTACCTTGATGGATGTCACCATCTCAGTACCCATGTGGAAAACCCATCAAAGGCATCATCACTTGCAATAAAAAATATTCAAGAATATTAAGTCATCACATTGTTTGGCAAAATCATTATAATGAGTCAGTCATGCAGACATTTTTCAACCCACAAGATATCAAATTAATAAGAACATGCCTACATTAGTAGGCCCACTCAGTCTTTAAGTGTATCCTTATCAAAATATGTCTAGTCAGCTTCCCGCCTTTTACTTTAGGCTAGGATCAAAATCCCTTGAGCTATGAGCATTGCCTTCAATCAAAATGATTCTAATAAAGACGTATCGGGCTGATAAGGTACGGGACCGCCCATCGGCTCATTAAATCTTTACCTTCTAAAATGTATGCACGCTCCATTTAAGGGAATGCAACGCTAAATGATATATCGCGATAATCAAATGCTTGCTGCCTGTTGTTGCCAGACCTAGGCCCCCTTCTCAAGACGATTTCTGTGCTATACAATATGTACTGACGGTCATAGATCTGGAAGAATTAACAACCAAACAAGTTATTGTTAGGGTCAGAGGAATAGTGCACAGAATGAATTAAGGTGGGTCGCTACCATTGTAAATGGACCAACTGCGCAGGTCTCTGCACATCAAGGTTATTTTGATCAGAATGAGACATTTTTTTTGTAGGCACATACCTGTATAAGCTATGAAAGTTCAGACTGAAATCTTTGGCATTTTCATAATTATCACCTCACCTTACCTACACAATTTTGTAGAAGTAACAAACTGCTGAGAATGACCAAGAGTATAAATTATAATAAAGCCACTTTATGCCGAGGAGTTATGTGTTTCACCCATCATACAGTTCTTTGAATTTGGATTTTAGAAGATTTTTGAAATAGCTATCTTTTTATTTCAAATTCCCAAAGCTATGATCCTATTCAAGAGTAAATTATCTGAAGAATATTTCAAAAAACCTGAAGAAGAATCTAGTGCCTAAAAATGAATAATTTAATCATTTTTGTGTTGAAATAATAAAGGATTTATCCTCCTTATTACTGAAACATCAGGAATTTACCCAGAATGCCATTGAATAGGGTTACAAACAAAAATTCTTAATAGATTAGGATATTGCAACATTCATCATGTGAGGTTTCATATTTCTGTGTTTGATATTTATTACAGAAAGAAATTCATCTGAGGCATTTTTATCTGATATTAGGCGAAGTGTACTTGAGTAACCACAATGGAGGAATGCATTATGGCGGGAAGGCACCAGTAATATGATTGGATTTGTGGTGGTGCCCCCTATACACTTACTTAGGAACTAATATGACATGCTCATGAGTATATATCCATATTGTCTGCCCCAGGGGGCGACAATATAGAAAACATCTTTAGGTCACAATTAAAATACTTTTATTTTTCAAAATTCAATGACAAAAAGTAGCTAAGGACCCCCTACTTTTCTTTGCGAAATCCTGTTCTAGATGATAAAAAGTATGTATCTGACCTAAAAATGGAAGATTCCTAGGGACTTTGATTCAATGGTAGCGACCCACCTTAAATATTTCTATTGTTTGAAATCATTAAAGTGCTTGCTCACTGTGTGATTATTCGGGTGTTTTGTTAAATATTTTGTCATTTCTGTGTTATTACTCTTTAATTCTGTCAAAATGTGCACCAATTGCATCTACTTTCTATAAACTGACTCTAGACATTCTATGTCGACTTTTCACATCATTTATAGGCCTCTTAGATTATTCGTCTCACCAAGGTAGTCTTAGTCAATCTTGATGATGAAAGTGAAGTAGAAAATGGAAGCACAAAACATACCTCATTGTTGTTAAAGTTGTTCTATTCACATCTGCAAAATACAAGTAATCGGTCGATGCCTTCTTTCCTAATAATAATCCCAAACTGCGAAGTAGGAAGAAGAATAGCTGTGTTTCTCATTAGCCTACTTTTTCCTCTAAACTGCATAGTAATAGTGGGTGTGCTACTCCCCCTAGCCCCCGAGGGTGATGCCTACACCGTAAATGTGAATGTGGTTCATGTAGTTAGTAATGCTTTTATCAACCACATAAATTCTCTGACATCCTCAGTCCTGGGATGCACCCCACTCTTCTGCATCAGTATAGGGTAAAATATGAAGTACCGGGCAACATTTCATTAGCAAACTCGATAGTTAAAGTCACTTTCAAAGGCTACCCACAGGATTATAGACATCTACTGAATGACTATCATAGTCTGTCCCTAGATAGTCCAGGATAGATGAAATGTCCAAATGGTTGTGGACAAACTTTATTAATGTTATTCACATGTCTGGCAGTAGCTGTCAGGTTTAATAATGAAGCTAATCACCATTACGGTATTACAAGATGACCACCTGACTATCAAGGTCTCACTAGAATAGCTTTCTGGAACAAACTATTTTTGATTCATATGATAGCATTAGTGTTCATGGGCAGACTAAATAAGCAACTTAGATTTGATAGCCAACTGATAAGATATCTCAGATGGCTGTCATATTGGCTATTGGGTATGATAATTCGAAATATAACCAGGCCCCAGAGATGTAAGTTGTCCACTATAAACCATGATGCTTCATTGATTTCAATAGGAGCTCAGTATACCTTCATCTTTGACAAATTAAGTGATTTATATCTCATTAAAATATTCAAAATGGCTACCAGTACCAACCACCATATCACATGTCATGTATTGTGGCTTCTTACCTATTTCCCTATGCTATGACCCGGTAATCTACACTGTAAAAGATAACTGTTGAATCTACGAGGGATCCTTGTAAAACCGAACAATGAACAACCTTAATTAGTCTGGTGGTACAAGGAATCTCTATGAAAATAATGACATCTCTGTGGAAAAATAACGAAGTATCTCTGGCAACTTTGGAATGAAAGATTATTCGTTATTTCAATGACATTTCTTTTACAGTGTATGCTGAATTCAGATCTTGGTACTGACCTTGTTAGAAAATCAGAATGGCTGCCACCTAAGTCTTCATGAGTGGTTAATTTGACTTCTTTTACCTCAGACCTGTATCTCTTGAACATGATTCTATCTTGATTTTGAACAGAGCTACATCATTTTAAAGATTTCTATTTTGCCATTTGGGTGGCCATCTTGAATGATTAAAAATACTCAAGGGTGAGATCCACATACCCTACTGGAAATGTGCATAGAGATTCTGTAGGTGAATAATCAAAAGAGACAAAAAGGTATATCAGAGAATTCTGGGTTATGCCAAAAATCCCCCTCTCATTGCTTGACTATATTTAGGTTCCTTCCGTATATTCTACACAATAATACTTTTCGTAATGCCCTTTCTACCATAAGTGCCCTGGACGCACTAAAGAGTGCACCTTAAGTAGTTGCTCAGAGCTGAGATAGGGTCCATTTATATATAAGTGCTTCAATGTTTTGATAGGAAGTCTCAATCTGGTTGCTAAGTTACTTGTTATGGCATGTACTTTCAATATAAGCACTACTATCGAATGAGCACGTTTCTTTAATATGGCACCCATCGATTATCTATCGCTGTCACCCAGCTCACGTCACAATTAACCCTTTAAGGGCCGCTGATGCATCAATGCATCATGCTCATTGGTCGTCATGATGCACCAATGAAGTGCAGCACTTGATTGGTGCGTCATCACGACCAATGGGCATAACGCATCAGCGGCCCTTAAAGGTTTACGGAACTGAGATGGGATACGACGCATCTTCTAGAGATATTATAATTATAATTATGCATTGATGAGGGGAGACAACGTGTAAGAATTCTTTCTACGATGGATTGATCTTTCTCAGTGAGAGCGTTAATTTCAGCTCTTTGCATTGTATGTGTCATTCATCCACGTTGGAGACAACCATGCCATCTGGTGTCGACAATAGGCACTGACTGTCTCATTCCACACCCAGTGGGCACATAATGTTGAATCAGTGTTGAAAACCGGGGTTGAAAAACGTTTGATCAAGGTTATGTGCCCACTGATGGTCCTCTTACAAGTACTGTACACATAAGGGATATATGCATAGGCACATGTATAGCATATAAACACTACGTCGTAAAAAGTATAGGCCTAATCAAAATACCCAAATATCCACACAAAAACTGACACGTTGAATTCAAGTTACTTACATTTTATTGGGGTTTTATCATATCGAGAGTAAGGGGGTGGGGTAATTCTTATTATTTATGCAACGTTTCGAGCAAATATTTTGCCCTCCTTCAGGCAGGATGCATATAAAATATGGTAAAATATTATATACCATGATATGAGAATATGGACATAACAATACAGATATCAGGATCTGAGAAATATCAAACATAGACTAGATATCTTTTATATAGTTATATATATTTAGCTGTGGCTATATGTAGGATTGGAAAGCCCTTGCATAGTATAACAAATATCATAGTTATAAGAAATATTGCCTAACCTTTCAAGTTCATGATGCACTTCTGTCAGATCATCGCTGATGTGTACCAGACATCAATCCTGGAACACAGAAAGGCATCCTTTATTGGGACCAGGTACGGTTGTTTCGAAGGGAAACATATATCAAGTCGTCCTCAAGTGCTTCTAAATACTTCATAAATAAGATGTCGTAAGAACCAGACAAACGATCAAATCTTTAAGAACGAATTTTTCTATTAATAATACTTGGTGGTTAAAGATAAATGGACTTCATGGTTAGAAGATAAAACAAATCACAAATAGTTGTATGCAAATATTGTTTATTGTTCTTCAAAGCCGTTCTTAATTTACATGTAATATTGTCGCGAATGACTTACTATGCTCTTTCTGGGCCACCATGAATATTGTGTAAAGGACGTTTTTAAAAGACATATTCGCACCCTTTTATGTAAAGATAACTACTATAAAAATATAGTATTATGTATAACAGAATTCATAGCCTGCATGATTATGAGATACATTATAAATATTAGGTACCTGACCTCAAAAACGTTATAAGCACCAGTATCCTTTGGTAGGTTCCCAAACCTGATTGCATTAATGAACACTATGGTATATGATAGAGGTTCTTGGATACATGTCCTAAACATATCGGTATGGGAACGAATCCTTCACATAGTGTTTACATGATAGTCTATACATCGCCCAAGAGGGTACCTAATATTCTCAGATTAGGAAAACATTAATACATTTAGTAAATACAACTAATGTAGGGCCTATGGATTAAATACCATAAAAAAAACATTAAAAACTGTACAAAGAGAATTCTTCAAGTATGTATGATTTATAACAAAGTTGACTGGTTTTCATGCATATAAAGCATGATCATATAAATATATTCATCACTTCAGAATTGTGGTCAGATAAGGAGAACCCCATTACATCCAATAAATACAAGAAATGCATGGATCAAATAGCATTGACGACTGTATTTCGAATATGATGTCTATCATCAAAGGCTTTCTTCTACACATTTTTGTCATCAAAACTTAGCTTTGTCCCTAGCGTAAATAAATACTATAGTACAAAACAATAAATATATAAATATGTAGTTATGCAATATAATTATGAAATGGCTATACTTGCCTCTGATACGGGGCAGGTGTCTTAAGTCTGGCAACACTGCAGAACATGTTAAAGCCTATAATACCATTGTGTAATGTTAATATTATCGCACATGTAAAAGGGAAATACTCCATCACAGGGTAATATTCTATATGATTATGAGATACATTATAAATATTAGGTACCTGACCTCAAAAACGTTATAAGCACCAGTATCCTTTGGTAGGTTCCCAAACCTGATTGCATTAATGAACACAATGGTACACTGCAAAAATGGTGTTTAGATCCTAAACACAATTCTAAACATATTATTGCAACGTTTTTGTAATTACTTTAATTTCCTACACATGTTTAGCCAAACAATGTGCTTAGCTCAAGTGTTTAGAAATCTAGGTGTATAGGTTTAAACTTTGTGTTTAGATATCTATGAATTTTTGTGTTTAGATGTTTATGAATTTTTGTGTTTAGATGTCTAAATGCTTTGACAGAGAGTTAGGGTGTGCAAACTTGTATACATTAAAAAAAAAGATGTCTTTTGTTTGTTTTCTCATTTACTGGGGGGGGGGTTACATTTCAAAGTCTCCAAAGATGTCAGCCACACATATTTACGATTGATTGATTGATTTGTGTTTTACAGCACTTTAGTGGCACTAAGTGGCTATCCCGTGCTTCACAGGTTGATAATTTAACAGAGGAATGTGTCAGTGCCCACGCATATGTGCACCACACACATCCTGAGGGGATAGGAAAGAGGAGATATAGACCCTTTTAAGTGGGCTAGGGTGCATGTATGTACACACTGCATCAGAATGAGAGACTTGAGAAAGTATAACAGCTTGGCTCGGCTCGGCTTGAATTTTATCTCACCTCGTGCCTTCCTTGCGGCCGACACTCAAGGGTGAGAGGTCCCGCGGGTTGTATCCACACCGAAGTGAGATTACCCTTGTGGCGTTGCTTGCCCGGACCCTAGTCTAATGGGGAGGGGGGATGATGGTGACCGCATCTATGGGAAGATAGAAAGCACACCCCTACACTTTTACCGAGGCAATGGTTCTTTAACATCCGTCACTACATAGGCATAGTGAGAGATGGACAGGCCTGTTTTAAGTCATTTGTCTGCCATGACCGCCGAGAGACTTTCCAGCACAGCCTAGCCAGAGCAGGGAGGAACTCAACCGACAGCTTGGCAGGAAGGAAGTTGCTTTGTCTATTCCAGAATAACATGAATAATAAACATGGGGTTTGGGTACATTTGTCACAGAAATTGATTATAATTGTGTAAAGATAGTCCATTCAAAGGTAGTGCTGCTACCTGGTGTGGATTCAACATCGGAGTATCTAAACATAATGATGTTTAAATCTTAACACCTATTATTCAACTGTTTAAACTCTAAACATCTAAACATTATGTAGTTAGAATAAAGGTGTTCATTTCCTAAATGTGTAGTCGATGAGACACCTAACTGACCTATATGTTTAGGTTTTAAACATGTTTAGACCTAAACATGTTTAAAATCTAAACACCATTTTTGCAGTGTATATCATAGAGGTTCTTGGATACATGTCCTAAACATATCGGTATGGGAACGATCCTCCACATAGTGTTTACATGATAGTCTATACATCGCCCAAGAGGGTACCTAATATTCTCAGATTAGGAAAACATTAATACATCTAGTAAATACAACTAATGTAGGGCCTATGGATTAAATACCATAAAAAAACATTAAAAACTGTACAAAGAGAATCCTACAAGTATGACTGGTTTTCATGCATTTGAAGCATGATCATATAAATATATTCATCACTTCAGAATTGTGGTCAGATAAGGAGAACCCCATTACATCCTATAAATACAAGAAATGTATGGATCAAATAGCATTGACGACTGTATTTTGAATATGATGTCAAACATAGGTGATTGGTTTCCATGACCATGTTCATATTAAGTTGAGAGTTGCAATGGGAGATACATCACACCATCATTATCTTAAAACAATAACACAGTCTATCATCAAAGGCTTTCTTCTATACCTTTTCTTCATTAAAACTTAGCTTTGTCCCTAGCGTAAATAAATACTATAGTACACAATAATAAATATATAAATATGTAGCTATGCAATATAATTATGAAATGGCTATACTTGCCTCTGATACGGGCCAGGTGTCTTAAGTCTGGCAACACTGTAGAACACGTTAAAGCTTATCATACCGTTGTGTAATATTAATATTATCGCACATGTAAAAGTGAAATACTCCATCACAGGGTTATATTCTATAAATAACATAAATTATGATACTATTTGTGAGTCATATATAAAGACCCAAATATACTTAAGAAATGGTGTGGACAAAGTTGCAACTATCCCCAGTTCTCAGACTTGGTCCTATAACTTGATATTATACAAATATGGTTAGATTTATCGATTACATATATGAACTCCTGGATTCAGGAAGAGGTCCAGCTTCCTTGGCCGTTCTGCCTTCAATTTGGGGCTGTTCCTGTCTGTATCAGTGGTGGGGGCGAGGGGTCACTGTCATCTCCCGGGACCTGATTCTGATGTCACTGGCCCTTCCCCCAAAACGTCATACATGTATTCGTGTATATCCGTGTTTTAAGATGGGTTTATCTGCTCAGTGAGAAACTCATGTGGACGACGACATGGCCGGAACAACAGTTGTTTTAATAACCGAAATGCGGAAGTACGGTTACGCGTAGGTCGGGCAACCCATTACAACACTACAGCAGTAGTACATAACTCTAACACCAGCGGCAGCACTGCGCGGTAGACGCGAGTGACGCGGTTCTTACAACATCTCCCCCTTTAAGATAATAATGTTATTGTCTGGATAAACTGTCCTTGAATCTCTTAAAGAAAGATATACTTTGATAGCACCAGTATAGTCTATGATAAACATGAAAATGACTGTTCAATGTTCAATGACTGTAAGTCTCTGTAATAAAGGTTTATGAATACTGTCAGGATATTGGCAATGTTATGACTGTTTAATAATAACTCATATGGCTTGGCAAGTGTTCTTGGTAAAAGTCTATATCAGGATGTATAAAAATATCCATATGAATAAGCTAAACTAAACTCGAGGGGAGCGGTCTCCAGTACGTCACCCTCTAACCTATCCTTACCATAGGTTCCCCTAGACTGACTCAATTAGACGAGTAGGCTTTTTGGTAGCCCGGTTTGAGCGACGAGGCTCATCGGGTGTCTTGGGTGGTGAAGACACAGGGCTGTTTGCGACTGGCGGTCGCTCAGTCATGATAGCAGGTGGTGGTATGGCACTGCCTGACGGTAGGACTGTGGCAGTGGCCATAGGAGGCATCTCCATTAGGTGTCGGCGGTTTCTCCGTTGGGCACCTGACTTGGTCTCGATGGTATACGACCTTGGAGTGTCGGCTTCTCCTTGAACGATGCCCTTCTCCGTCCAGCCCTTCTGGGAATCTGTCTTGACCAGGACAGGTTGACCTGGGACAAGCGGCTGGAGTGGCTTAGCACCATGATGCTGGTTGTATGACCTAGAGGTGGAGGATTTGTACCTCTGGTCCCTAGCGAGGATCGTTTCACGGCTAGGCCATACGGGCTCCAGAGTAGCTGATGGTACTGGAAGGGTTGTACGTAGGTGTCTACCCATCATAAGCTGGGACGGGCTGGCACCTGTAGCTGCTATAGGGGTGTCTCTGTATACTAACAAAGCGAGCCATGGGTCTTTCTGACTCAGCATTTGTTTAGCTGTGTAGACAGCTCTTTCTGCCTCCCCGTTGGAATTGGGCAGGTATGGACTAGATGTAATGTGGTTAAACACATACTTTGCCGAAAATTCGGCGAATTCGGCTGACGAAAACTGCGGACCGTTGTCGGATACTATTTCTAGTGGCACACCGAAACGGGCGACAGCGTCCTTCATACGTCCAGTGACGGCTGTGGTGGTGGTAGACGTTAAGGCGAGGACCTCTATCCACCTGGAGTAGTAGTCACACATGACTAGATAGTCCTTCCCTTTGAAGACAAATAGATCTACTCCGACTCGCAACCAAGGCCCTTGTGGCAATGGTGTAGACATGAGCGGCTCGCGCTTCTGTGTCGGCTTGTGCTCAGTGCAGTGGCTGCACATGCTAACTATTCTCTTGATGTCATTAGTGATTCCAGGCCACCAAACACCGAGACGTGCTCTCTCGAGGCATTTGGTGATTCCTTGGTGACCGTCGTGGACTCGAGCAAGTATTTCCGGCCTCATGGAAGTTGGAATGACGATCCTTGAGGCGAACACAAGTAGTCCATCTGTGACTGACAGTGATGCACGATGTGCATACAGGCTCTTGAGGTTGTCTGGGACATTCTTCTCGTATTTCGGCCACCCAGTCAGCGTGTAGACGATAGTTGACTGGAGGACCGGGTCATTGGTTGTTGCAGTGCGAAGCTCCTCCTTCTTGGCGTCTGATGCAGGAAGGGTTGACTCGACCGACTGGACGTGCATTTCTACATCCTCGACTGTTGAGGACAGGGTCGAGACAAGTGGACTCCGCGAGAGTGCGTCTGAGATTAGCATCTCTTTACCCGGGACATGCTTGGCATTGATGTTGTACCTCATCAACCTCATGAGTAGTCTCTGACATCTCAGAGGCACTTCGTCAAGGTCTTTGGTGTTGATGAGTGGCACAAGCGGCTTATGATCCGTGAGGACCGTGACGTTTCCATGTCCGCGGATGTATCGGTCGAATTTCTCGCATGCCCAGACGCTGGCCAGACACTCCTTCTCGATCTGGGCGTATCTCTTCTCGCTGGTGGTCAGTGTCCGAGAGCAGTAGGCAATTGGTTTCACCGCTCTGCCATGCTCTTGTAGGAGGACTCCTCCTAGGCCATAAGAGCTGGCATCGGCACTGACGATGACTGGTTTGGTGACGTCATAGTACGACAGAACAGGCGTTGAAGCGATCAGCTGTTTTGTCGCACGGAAGGCTTCTTCCTGCGCTGCATCCCAGGTCCACTCTCGGTCTGACTTCAGTAAATCATTCAGTGGACCGGTGACTGAGTTCAGGTGGGGCAGGTATGATCCGAGGTAGTGCACCATTCCCATGAACTGACGTAGCAGGGTGACAGATGTAGGCGGCGGCATCTGGTTTATGGCTTGGACTTTATCGGGGTCTGCCCGAATGCCATCTTGACTGAAGACGTGCCCAAGGAACTTGAGCTCCTTCTTCTTATATGAGCATTTGTCATGGTTTAACTTAAGACCGACACGATCGAGTGTCTTGACGACTTTGGACAGGCGATCGTCATGCTCAGCGTCGTCCCTCCCATATACAAGGATGTCATCCATGTAAATGAAGACTCCATCTAACCCCTCCAGGGCTTCGAGCATCTTCCGCATGAAGATCTCGGGGGCTGATGTGATGCCAAATGGCAGGCGTCGGAAGCAGTAGCGACCGAACGGAGTGATGAAAGTAGTCAGCTCTTGACTCCGTTCGTCTAGCGGGATCTGGTAGAATCCGCTTGCTGCGTCGAGGCATGAAAACCTTGCAGCGCCGGTGAGTCTAGAGGTTAGATCATCCAAGGTCGGCAGGACGAAGCGTTCTCGTTGGACGTTGACATTCAGCTTCTTCAGGTCTACGCAGAGGCGGACCTTGCCGGACTTCTTCAGGACTGGTACCATGGGAGCACACCATGGTGTTGGCTTGGTGATCTTCCTTACTATGCCTAGAGACGTTAGGCGCTTTATCTCCTCCCTCACCTTCTCGACCAAGGGAAAGGGGATACGTCTGGCGACGTTGACGGCGACTGGCTGGGCATCGTCTCGAAGTACGATCTTGACTGGATCTGTTTCGAGGCATCCGATGTCCTGACTGACGGCTTGGATGCGCATGACTAAGTTCATGCGATGGGCGACTCCTCGTCCTAGGAGACTCTCGCCGGATCCGTCCACGACTAGGACACGGAAGTTGTACTTCTGGCCCTTGTAGACGGTGTTGGCGATGAACTGTCCTCGACAACGGAGTGGACCCCCCGGGCTTGACAATTTGACTTTGACGTCTTTTAGGGGTGGTCGCGGCTTCACCTTGAGGTAGTTCAAATAGGACATTATGGAGACGTCTGCACCCGTGTCTATCTTGAACGTCTCGGATGACGTTCCGAGGTCTAGTGTGACTTTCCAGGCTGAGCCACTGTCGTCGCAGTCTATGGCACCGATGAAGTTGTCAAAGTTCACCGCACCACAAAACTGGGCTTCTCCCTCGGTATCATCGTAGACTTCTCTGACGCTCTTATTACGACACATTGAGGCAAAGTGTCCGACTTTCTGGCAGGACTTGCACGTTTTCCCGATCGCAGGGCAGGCATTGGGCCCTGGCGACCTGTGCACGTATCCACAATTTGGGCACTTCTGCTTCGACTGACCTCCTGACCTTGACCTTGACTGACCTTGATTTGACTGTGGCTGACGCGTTGACTTTTTGTATCCCTGGCTTCTATTGTGGACGGCATTGACTGACGTGTCTTCCTTCTGGGTCGACTCCACGAGCTCCTTGTGTCGCGCTTTATCGGTAGCTGTTGCAAGCGTCAAGGTGTCTTGCTCCATCTGCAATTCGCGAGATAGCTCCTTGTCTAACATTCCGGCGATTAAACGATCGCGGATATGTTCGTCTTCCTTCTCCTCGAAGTTGCAGTGCTCTGCAAGCTCATGCAGATTTCTTACGAAGCATTCGACTGACTCACCTTGTTTCTGCGAGCGCTGGTAGAATTTTGTTCGCTCGTGGATGGTGTTCTTCCGCGGGACAAAATAGTCGTCAAATTTCTTCAAAACTGTTTCGAAATCGTCTTTCGGGTCGACCGGATCGGGCTCGTCGTCTGTGGGCTCGGGGCGTGCGGCAAACTTAAAGGACTTGTAGATATGTTCAGCCTGGCGGCCCATAGTATATACCAGGGCTGAAACTTGCACGTCCGGCTCCTCATCACGGATCTTCTCGAGAATAAAATAACGAGAAAACCTGGTTTTCCAATCCGGCCATGATGCCGGTTTAGTGAAGTCGAATGGCTCTGGCGGCTGATATTTAGGCATTTTGACGAGGTGGGTAGGCCTACTAGTGCTTTGTATGTATTAAGAAAAATGTCACTGATTCTCTTGACTGACTTGACTGTTACACACTAGCGCGTACCACCGTAGACAGGCACCTACTAGACTTGGCAGCTTATTTGAGGGGCTTAGGTATAGAGTGGCAAGGTTTGGTGAAGTAGGGTGACTACATCAATTGTCTTTACATGGACTTGACAATGTCAAATACGGCACAATTTGTATCTGACAATAACCACAGGTTGACAGTGACTTGACTTTGACTGAATATGTTGACTTGACTGACTTGTAGACTTGACTTGACTGACTAGGAATAAAATATTCAGCCTTACCGGTGGTCCAGTGTTGTTGTCTCAATTGTTGAAATTCACCCACAAATATCTCCTTACCAACCTGCCATCCACCCTCAAAAATACTCTCACATTATTGACTAAAGTCTAGTTGTTCATTGTTGTTGTTTCCACTGGCAGATGGTCAAAAAATCCCACTTCTGACATCATGTTTTAAGATGGGTTTATCTGCTCAGTGAGAAACTCATGTGGACGACGACATGGCCGGAACAACAGTTGTTTTAATAACCGAAATGCGGAAGTACGGTTACGCGTAGGTCGGGCAACCCATTACAACACTACAGCAGTAGTACATAACTCTAACACCAGCGGCAGCACTGCGCGGTAGACGCGAGTGACGCGGTTCTTACAACAATCCGAAATCACATCTCTCACTGCAATCAAGAAGGGGCATAATATTGGTCACTTCTCTATATGTTTTCATGGGCTCAGTGTATCCTAGCCAACGTAGGACGCTAGGGTCTCCTAATAAGGAAGTATGTATAGGTACAATGTCAGGATGGTGTTGCTCCTATAGTAAAAGGAAGAGCTGGCTAAAAATGCCCTCATTTCCAGTCCTTTCTTTTCATGTAGCTATAACTTGTCCCTTTTGTTGCTCACAAGTGGTCATTCAAGTACGGTGCTAAAAAGGGGGGGTTTGAGTAGGTACCTAGTTGGGAGAAGTCAGTCAGTATAATAAACTATAGAGCGTGTGACATGAGGAGGTACCTGGTAGTGCAGCTCTCTCTATTTTAAACAAGGCAGGTGACTTTTCAGACTAATCTAGTGAGTGCAAGTACTTAGGTGAAGCAGTGCACGACTTGTTTGGAAAAGAGGACACATACTCACAGCTCTTTTTACAATAGGAGCAACACCCTCCTGAGCGTCATAGGTATATAATTATACTCCTGTGGGCCAACTATGTACACATGTCCATGACGCAGGAACCATGATCTAAAGATTTATCCGCATAACCAAGTTACTTTTTACCTCTACTCTAGAAGCTAATGGTACCAATGGTTTTCTCCTTTGTCGTGACCGAGTTATTTCCACAGGCCACTGGGATCATGTGGGCCTAAAATTAGTTTCCGGAAGTGTATGACGCCCTTATAAAGAAGAAGTTGCATACTTACGGATTGACTTAATGCGAAATGTGGCATTTTCCTCTTCCTCACTACAATTGGAGATGTTGTCGTTCGATAATTTAGCATGAGCCTCCATCAAAATCCGTCGGATCGTCTTCAATGATGAAAAATAAGAAAGACAATGTCAGACAGATTTAGATGAGAGTTCCTATGGTACATAAAAGCCTAAAGCATATTATTTGTATAGAATGACCTGTGCATGCAAGATTGCATGTATTTTATTAATGATGTACACTAAGTTCAACCCAATGAGTATATCTAAATTGACTAGCATTTGCACAATTTATGCCTTGTCACTTTTTGGTTGTTGTGCCCCCACTACCTTCGATATGAATTAGATACGAATTAGATATGAATTAGATACTTACTGTTGTGTCCAACCTTGGGCTCTCTGTGAGGACCTTGAGTGCCTCTGGGTGGTTATTGGCCTGGGCTATGTCCACTGGTGTTCTGCCCTCTATATCCTGCACTGTTTTGCTCACACCTTTGCTAAACAGTGCCTCTATTATCTGTGAAATACAACGAAATCAACAGAACATTGAGTATATGAATCATATATGTCGCCGTTAGACTAATAAGTGTAAGGAAATTCAATCTTTAAGAAAACAGAATATTTCACCTTAAGATAGATATATGAGTGATAAGCGATCAAGTTGGGCAAAATGCTACATTTACATGCTAACATTATACATACCGATATGTTGCCTCTCATCGCAGCCAGGTGGAGAGGGTTCAGTCCAAATGTATCTGCTTGTTCCACATTTTCCATAACATTTATCAGTTTCAGTGCACAGTCCTCATTCTTTTTGATAATTGCTATATGCAATGGTTGCATATCTGGAGCAGCATTTGGATCGGCACTGAGAGAATCATAGATGGCTTCCACCTCCTGAATAACCTCTTGAGTAGGTGCAGCGCCCCAACCTGATCTCAGCACTCTGCCATATTGGGCCACATCGACTGACCCCCCGGCTGTACGCCTCTGGAAGATGTCAATGAGGTGTCGAAGAGCTTCCACATAGTGCCAGGCTGGGTGCTCTTGGTCACGGCCCCTTACCAGATAGCATCGCTCTGAACCAAGGTACAAGTCCCTGGAATGGACCATCCAGTCAAGACACTGCTGCCTTTCACAGGCCTCGAGGATAACCTCCAGGGTTTGAGATGACCCTCCACCAGCAGCTGCATGGAGAATGGTGTAACCTCTTTTGTCCTTAATCTTTAGGTCATGACCATGATCCAGTAACAGCTTCACTACCTCTGTATAGCCTTTCTCTGCAGCAAAATGGGCTGCAGTCTTTCCTCTCTTGTCCTGATAGTTAAGCCATGTCTGAGGTGGTCGTCTATTGGATAAGATTTCCTGCAGGAAGAGGAGACGGTTCTGTGCAGCAGCCAAGGTCACAATGGTCTCCCGGGGCTTGGCGCCAAGACTCTCCAGTTTCCTAAAGCTTTGGATGTCGCCATTGACAGCGGCGCGTTCTGTGAGTGTCCTTCCTTCTACCACAACTTTATCAACACTCACAGACATGTACTCCAGTAGTGGCTGCAGAAGATGATCCTGTCCAAGATCTACACACAAGGCCAGAGCCTTGTCCACACATGAACGCCTACAGGGCAATCCTTGTTCCATCCTGATGACCTCCTGCAGCATTGGCAGACTCCCTGACTGGCAGGCATATTCCAATAACGAGTTATCTTCCAGTGAAGTTCTGCTAACATGCTTAATGTATTTCTGCTTTAGGTCAGAAAATCCACCTATATCTCCACGTCGAACACAACGATTAATCTTCCGGAGGGACATTTCATATTCATTCAGTTCATTCAAAGCCTGCCCCGCTTTGCCTCTCTTCAGAGTTATAGCAAGCTCCAACGGGGTTAGTTGGGAATATGGGCCTGAGTATTGATCAGTATGCATTCCATATAACTGTGTCCATTGCCCTGAATATGAGACATATTTCAATAGGTCCAGTCGATCTAGTCTCACGATTTCATGCAGGATGTTGAAACCATGTTCAAATGTAATGCTTGTGAGTTCAATTCCTTTTACATGTAAGGTCTTCAATACATGGAAGAAGTGGTGTGGACCGTGGGTTTTATCATTCAAACATTGTTTCAGGCTGTTTGATGCTTCTCTATTGTTCCTATGTGGCGATGCGTCGTCAACACCTAGAATAGAGAGTCGCAAATTAACCATGACCATTAAATATTTCCATGCATGACCATTCTCATTGCCCTATTACAGAGAACACATGATTAATGTTTGCGAACAACCATGATATCTTACACGATCGAATCCCACTCACACTACAAACAATGCATGTTTGTAGTACAATATGGTGGGAATTTCTGCTATTTATACATACTGTATTTATTAGACACATGCCTAGGTAATGTAGTAACAATAAAGTGCCTTACTAATACTTGTATAAATACTGTCTTACAAATGCTTATTTGAAATATCATGTGCAGGTCTTAAGCCCTCTAAATTTAAAGCACATATATTTGTAGTACATATATTATGTTCGAGAAAAGAGTTTGGTGATACATGTATACACAATGTATCTGAAATAATCATGAGAACACTGGCATCAAAATAACAAAATAATAATAATAATAATAATAATAATAATAATAATAATAATAATAATAATAATAATAATAATAATAATAATAATAATAATAATAATAATAATAATAATAATAATAATAATAATAATAATAATAATAATAATAATAATAATAATAATAATAATAATAATAATAATATTCATCTCAGATAAATTGACTAAAAAATTCAACTCTGGAACATTGATTTGCTACTAAGGTGAAAAATGTCCTACCTGGTAGGGCGAGTAGAGAGTGGGCCTGTGGACATTGGGAGATAACGATATCAGAGAACACCTTGATCTGAGCACCTCCCTTCCTGCTGATTATGTCTATCAGTGATGCTGTCTTCTGTTGTGGCCTCTGCTTCCTGCGTACCTGGTCAGCCTCCGTCAGGGACAACACCTGCTTTATCAGCAAGACCTAGGAGATAAGAACAGAAGCCTTAGTATGTATTGGTCAAGAGGGGTAGCCTAATAGGACTGCAGACAGGTAAAATTGATAAGGGGACAAATCCACCTAAAATCGACAAGGGACATGGGAATGAGAAAGAAGGGACAATGTGACTTCTTAAAACCGACAAGGGACAATGGCTAAGAGACAAAGGACAAGAACACTCATTAAAATCGACAAGGGACATGGGGGGTAAGAGACAAGGGACAAGAACCGTTTATCATAATCGACAAAGGACATGGGACCCCCCCCCCCGTCTAGAGCCCTCCTAATGTCTATTGCCAAGTAGTGAGAAATACGCTGTTTTTTTAGCCAAAGGGGAAACCAAAAGGTGTAGGTTAGAGGCTGATCTACATCAGCATATTGCACGGTGTGGTGTAATAATGCATGATATATTGCACTCAAAGACTCGATCTCTATCCTTTCTGATACCATTATATTTACAACGTATATGTAACGTACCAATATGATGAAACAGTAACTATATATGAAATAATATGAACTCACGCTACGGAGCCTACACACCTCTAATATCGCAGAGAGTGCGTCAGAAAGTAAAGCAATGAGGCCGTTCCTGTTTGCCCTGAGCAGCTCCCTCCTACCCCTCGTCTGTAGATCACTGTCTGAGCTGCTCTGTCTGACCTCTTTACTCTTCCCGCCCCTGGCCGCACTGCTCTCTACACTAGTTGATGGATGGTGTCCGTTTGCCATACCTTTTAGAAATCAAACAACATTTATGTTTTGAACCTATTCATAAAGATACTTTAAAAGTCCCATTAACTTTTAGTTTAATATCAAACCTTACTCACCCTCCATAATACTGTTCATCACATTTATTTACGTATGCCTACATTCTTATGATATAACCCCTATAATTATATATAATTATGTGAATACAAAGATAACAAACATTATGGTAAATGATATCTTTATTTTACTCTAGAAAATAGACAAATGTGCAATGCCGGTGCAATGTAACAGTGAGTTTGTCTAAAACGTAAAAGTACTGGTGTACCTACTGTTTCCAGTGGTACCACGTAAGTGTTCGGGTAAGTCTTCCATATATCTTGGATCTTTGCTCCATACAGTTCAGCTTTCAGGCTCTGTGTGGTGACTCCTTTGGGTAACCACTGGTATATATAGGCTGGGGAAGACCCAAATGACGTCATCACTTGCGTCATATAGAACAAACTAGATCATACTGGGAATTCCCATAGATGCATAAACATTTTCTTGGAAACACCGGAAGTTTACAGCGTATACAGGCAAAAAATAACAAACACACATTTGATTATACAATACCACAGAAGGCGTGTATTTATTGTGATTTGAGGGGGGGGGGGAAATATTACGCTGTGGTAAAAATCACCAGGGAAATCTCAAAGGACAGAATGGAATAGATATCACCAGCATGCTAGCTCGATCATATCCTTATCCCAGCATGCTCATATATTCACCAGGAAAAGATATTGCCAACAATGTAACAAGGCAAAAAATACACAGGATTTGCGGCAATTATACAATACAGGTAACATTCCTCAAGACTATTCCAGGCCCATAATCATCGAAGCCATTATATGGCTGGAATAGCAGAGAGGAATATTACCTATATTTATTATTATATGCTAATTACTAAGGCTAGACATTGTGTCTGGGTAGCTAGACATGGTGTCTGGTAGATAGATTGGATGTTGTCTGCTCTTGATTGGGTACTCAACACTATGATTGGTAATATGCGGATTTCACTTTGTTGTGAAGGAAAGTGCTCTGCCCTGATTGGTGCAGACGACAATGCTAATTTTATGCCATGGGTAATATTGATGACACTATAGATTAGTACTACTTACGCCGTATTCAATGGGGGTGGAATATGATCCTCGCATATTCCGTGGCGCCATTTTGAAATTTATACAGAGCTAATTAGTTTCGTATTTAGGTATGGTTATTGGAAGTTTTACGCAAAAAAAGAATGATTGAACTAGTTAAATAATATGTTATGAATTGTTTAAGGTATATCTTAGTGTTAGCGCCATGTTAAAAAAGAAGATATTGCCCTGTGCAAGGAACATTTATATTGAAACTAAAACTAGCGGCTAGCTCCGTATCACATGACCTACTTCGTCGAGCAAGGTGTCATGGCGGATGAAAACAAACTGGGAAGACTCGACACGTTGAAAAACAGTAAATATGGTTGTGTTTCTTGATTTTAAAGCAATTTAAACCCGTGGGCCATGGCATAAATGCAAATGTCAACTCACAGTGAATAATTTAGAATCGTATTCCCCTCGGTGAGGCTGTCCGCATTCAACTCAATACGATCCTAAATTACTCACTGATCGTTGACATTTGCTTATGTATTGATGGGCCCAGCAATATGGGCTTAGATATTGGTGGGCAGAACAATATCATCATCTGCCTTTGTTGTTATGTAATTCTTAGGGTTTCACATATCACTGTCTTAGCATATAATAATAATCCCCAGGAATATTCCTATGTCTCTGATCGTTGGGGGATGGGGGGAGGTATTATTGCAAAAGATACGGTCATGTTTATATAGAGGTTAGGGCCAAAGGTAGGTTAACCTGTAGACGGAGAAATAAATGTATGATTATTTTACATGTAAGGCCGGCTTGCAGCTCTGGTTTGTCCGGCTGGTGTTTCATGTAGCCATACGTGAACATTCAAAACGTTTCAAATGGCATGTATCGTCTACAACTGTAATTCAGTATACTGTATAGGCCCATCATTGCGTACCTACTGGATGCCATTATTATGGGTGTAGCCCTTGTGGCTCTATCAAAGGGAATCTTTCTTCTGTGGCCATATGGTATAGCTGCCAGCGGCTGCCAGGGTTGCGTAGCATGGTAGGATGGCCAATATAAACCCCATTCTCAGACTTGCCCAGACTCTACTATTTACAGTCTGGGAGATCCACTGACGTTGCAACAGGTTGAAGCAGGTGTTGAAAAGCTAAATGTATGCTGTATCCTAACCCCGATAAACACATGATATCATTCCTGTATGGTTAATGAAGACAGGTACATGTGTATCTACATCGAATTAAGTGGAAACCACAAAGTTTTGTTTGGTGTGTGAACAATTAGGCATTTAGTTATTACTAGCAAAAATCTACTGGTAGGATGTATACATTAAAAACATTGATAGAAATGTGCCATGCTGAAACCTTAAACTATGGACCCTCCACATACGATACCAACTTGCTACCACTGTACTACAGATTCTGGTGTAGATTGGTCTATTAAAAGGCCATCATCAAATTTTCATTACAGGATACCATGCACCTACCGCCAAGAGAATATGTCATTCCCTTCGCTGATGTTAAATTGATTGCCTGGTTAGCTTAGTTGGCAGAGCAGAGGTTTCCAAATGCAGGGGTCTTGAGTTCAGCCCCAGCCTATAGCCTATGTTTTGTAGTTGCATTGAGCCTGCTGGTTCTAGTAATTAAGTTGCAACGGGTACAGTCAGAGGGGAACAAGCTCCATTCAGTAATATTCATTAGCATGTAGTAGACCTACACAAACAACTTCTGTGACTGTGCTGAATACATTATTATTGACTGTCCTTCAACCGCTATAGGTACTGTCTATCCTGAATACATTAACATTGGTCTGTCCTTGGATTACTACCCCCCATATAACCCTATTGTCCAGTAATTGGATGGCTAGCATGCATGGCCTATCCTTGAACCATAAAGTCAAATGAATACATTACCATTGTGTCCCTCACTATTGACACCCGTTCCTGGTCAAGCCCGTGTGTACTGGTTGCTATGGACACCATGGTCAGGGACGTATGTATTGACACTCCCCTCGAACAAGGCCGTATACATTATCATTGCCTATAGCTGGCACCGTCCTGGAACAGGGGCAGCATAGACTATCACCGATGATTACCCTCCTGTCCTTGACCACTGAAACCCAGGCACGGTCTGTTTTCATATATTATCTAGTGCATTTGTTTCGCTCACAGCATAAATACGTATTTCTTGTTGTCCTCGGTTGTTCTCAGTATCGCGGGGGGTGGGGTTCGTCCCCAGATGAGGGGGTGTTTGCGGTTCCGGCTCCCGTCTGCGGGCGGCTGGACCCCTCTCCTCCGCCCAGTTGGGAGTCTGCCCCCCCTTGCAGCAGGCCGCGCGGTGTGCTGTCCTGCTGTGACGTGGTGACTGGCTCGGCCAGGCGCCTGTCCGTGGCAGGACTCGGATGCAGCCCGAGCGCCCTCGTGGCCGCCGGCCTGATGTCTCGTTTGGTTCTCCCATCACTGGGGCCCGGGGCCGGGTCAGGGTCGTTGGCGTGGCCGTGCCCTGGGGCTGCTGTCTGGGTGTCGGCGCCCCCTGGGGCCCTGGCTGGGGGGGCGGCCGCGCCGGGTGTGCTTGTGGCCGCGACTGGCTGGGCGGACGTCTGATGTAATGTTGCGTCCGTGGGCAATCTGGCCTCCGTTGTCCCCACAACCGCCTGTGCCTGCTGCGGGCTAACAATCTCGATACCCTAGAAAAAGTAAACAAAAAAGGGGGATTAGCTTAAACACCTATTAGACATATTATTTCAAGTTTAAACACTCAGTACTTAACCAACTGCTCGAATTAATCTATATCACAAATTTAAAAGTGACATACCAACTTTAAAACAGTGAATTCAAGTTCACAGAAATGTTTTCAAACATCTACACTATAGCATAGTACAGAGTAACTAACTGTACTAGAGTATCATAACATCGTTAACAGACATCCATATATACAACTCACATGTACAACCCACATCATACCCATCTTCACATAATATATTCCATTGCTAGCATATTATAAACAACAGAAAATAGGAATTACTTCCAGCCCTATGGCTGCTACCTACATACAGTGCATCACTCTGAGTGGACAACCAATTCACTTCATAGGTAGGCCATGTATTACTCAAAAGGCTACAGCTCATCTGCCAAGCATATATCTATAGCAGTTAGCCCCACTTTAAATGGGCCACAGTGCTGTGCTACGACTTCCCCTATAGCTGTATAGATCCAAGCAGTTTTATAAGGACCGTGCAATAATCCCAATAGCCCTGCCACCACCTCTACCTATAATGAAAACCCAATATTTCGGATGAGATGGGGAATGCCGCTTTACAAGCAGGCAATAACGCAACGCTAAGCCAAACATCACCTAACATCATCAGCCCATAATAAGCCATACTGACACAATACACCTACCAATACAATACAGCTTCTAATATACGCCCAAATGCACCCCACCGTTTTGCCTAACAACTGCGTCTATGCACTGCCCACTGGGGGAGGCACCATAAAACACGCCCCACCCCACCATCTGGAAAGCACAGCAAAGCAACCCCCACCCCACTGCTGTCCCCACCAGCAGTAGGCCAACATAAATAACCGTGAGCTTCGATGGACGGATCAGCTCACTGCATTCACACACGTCTACACATATAGAAATACTGAACACTATCATCCCATAACCCATGCACAACTTACTTAAATACATGATTATAGGAACATCCCACCCTTAAGGGACATAGTAGATAAGGTAAACAACAAAACTGGAGATAAACTATAATCAATTTAGAAAACGAAACAAAAAAAAAACAAAACAAAAAACAGGCAAACAGAATCAAATACAAACAAAGAAAATCAAATGAAAACAATCCAATGAAATTTAAATAGGATACCCCTTTTTAAGGACATATGAATGAACTTTAACTGGCACTTACCCCGTGTTCAACCCTGGGGAGGTGATCGATCGTCACAGTGTATCTCCCATTAGGACTCACTACAATGATAAACTTCAGCGTCATGTCCTCGGGCAAGAACTGCCCGTTACGAACCTCCAACTGAATGCCTTGGGGTCCGCACTTGAACAACATGATTGGATAAGTGACTCGCTTAGGTTACCTGTTGGCAATTTATACACCCCATCGTTTGGTGGACCTTGACAGTGATATTGCTGTGACAGCGGGAAACTGCTAGGGCGATATATCCTAATCAATAATTCACACCAGAGATACAGGCTCACCATTACTCAATAGAGTTACAGGACCCAATATTGTGCGAATAAGAGAAATATGATGAATAAACTGACCTGCCTTATTCCCCTTATTCTGGGATTGGGGCTGGTTACCGGAAAACCTCTACAGCACTCACACCTACTGGCTGAAACTATACTCAGAGAAAGCCATGGAGTGCTTTTCCTGCCAGGAAAACTTATGTCTTCTGCTGACACAACACATCTCTACCAGGGATTCAAAATTAGTATCCCCTGGAGAAACAATACATCAGAGAATGATAATAACAAGTCGTTCTGCAGAAAAGAACTTGAATTTGCCAAACCCCCTGCACAAAGAGCATACAACCAGGTCTGTACCAAAGCCCGCACTATGATAAATGCCCTACATAGTGTAATGACCAAATTGGCTCAGCTACAGGCCACAAAATTACAAGACATTGTGGCCTCTATCCCAAATTCTTGGTATAAAATTTATGGGAAAATGACCGTGATAAGAGAGGCTTGATTGATTTTGTATCCGAGGCGGCATACTTCCTATTTGGTATAAGCCGTTCAAAAGATGTGGATGCGATCAGGCATATGCAGGAAGCAATAAAACAAAGGCTACAAAACACTGCTGAAAATCTGGCAGAGCTAGCAAATGACACAGCACTGAACATTGATGAAATAAACCATAGCCTAACCTACCTACACAGTAATGTCAGTGGGCTCCAGAACAGACTTTCTATCCTGGAGCCACTATTGGCCCGCGTCAGGGATGAGCAAGTCGGAGACAAAACAGCACAAGCTGTGATAAATGCCGTGCTGACTCACCACATAACGGCAATATCCTACTGGCAGTCGATGCTACGTGAGACGACTAGTTTCGCCTCCGGGATCCAGGACTTGCTGCGTGGTAAGTTGTCTGAATCATTGGTTACAAGTAAGGCCATAGGAAAGTCACTGTCGGGGCTAACTGACAAATTACGCAAGGACCACCCTAGATTTAAAGTGGCATTCCTGGATCCAAACTATTACTTCGACAACTCTAGGCCTCACTTCCTTATCAAAGACAATGACATGCTTATATACATAAAAGTCCCAGTTACAGCTGGAATATCACTCTACAGGATTTACAATATCAAGACATTTTATACCCCAGTCCATTTCAAAAACTCCTCAGTGGTTGACGCTACCATCATTAAGAACCTACCAACAGAGGTAGCAATATCCATCGGAAGGGAATACTATGTTCCCCTTACCCCAAGTGACTATGGACATTGTGATGGCGATGCTATACTGCTTTGCTCGAACATCATCTATTCCACGCCAGTCACGGCGCGAACATGCTTGGGGGCCTTGATAAGGGGACCCAATGAGGACATATTACATTCATGTGACATTGAGTATGTTTTAAAACCAAAGTTTGAGAACTTTGTCATGCCCATAGAGAGTCACCGGCTGTTAGTTTCCACTAGCGATCGTTCGGGCGAGGTTGTATGTGACTCTGGCCCAGCTAGAACTGTTGAACTCAATTATTATGCCATTCTTACATTAGGATGTGCGTGTGGCTTCCAGACCTCAACCTTATGGGTGAGCTACCAACTACAGAGATGTGACATTAGGCCAAGAGTTTTTGATGTTGAATTCCCAATGAACACTGCTTTCATGAGTACATTTAACCTTTCGGCGGAAGTCGGCAGTGCACTAAAAAATACCCCTTGGAGGGCCCGGGATCCCATACCCCCCGCCGCCCGCCGGCAGCTTGAGAACTCACCCCGCAGGACTATCGACTCTTGGCACTTGCGGAAACTGGCCGATAAAATAGCGATTGCAGCCCAAAAAGGCCAAATGAAAATTAGTGATCGAGAACTACCATGGCATGACAGGCTGCTGAATACGGGCAGGGGCATCTGGCATGTCGCTCTTTCTGCAGTGGCGGTCGCTGCTGCGATTGTCGTGCTGGGAATAGCATGGTGCCGGTACCGCTCGGCAATCATGGCCCTATCAGTTGCAGCACCCATGGCTCAGGCCGCACCGGGGATAACACCCGTACCCTGTATGGAGAACGATCCAGGCCTGATTGGCACTGTGTCAGACTACACCCTCATTGCATTGGTTGGGACACTGTGTATCCTCACGGGCATAGTTGCATTTGCACTTTTCCGGCGGGGACGTGCCACACTACAGAGGGCCGGACTCTACCTTCAAGTCGTTGTAAATGGAAACGTCTATACCCTGTTTCTCACGCCCCTGAACATTCCTGGTGACTGCAATTATGCTGACGAGGGCCAGCTAATACGTTCAGTTAGGGTGGTGAGTAATAGAAATACTGCGACAGCCCATATCATCTGGGGCATTAGACTAATGGCCAGACCTGCTCATCCAACAACAACAGACCTGGTCGCCCTGGTGTTGCCACCAACCTTGGATATACCTCTGGCCCTCGCCCATAGTCTGGAAGGGGGCCGAGATCGAGCAGTTGGAGTACGACTATTGCGGTACACTTCAGGTCTCACAACGCCGATTTTCAGCGTCGGTTCAGGCGGTTGGACTGGATGGTCATTTGTCGGGCCGCCAGGGCAGGAATGTCCTCCCCAGGTGGGCCTACCCCCCCCTCCAATGGGGCTGTAAAGGAAACAGCTCTGAGAACATGGACAGTCTAATGGACATGAGAACGGAATATGTATATAGTCGAGTATGATAACCAATTCATTTATACCATGTCATTTCATGTCAAACAAAAGGAACATTTAGGTTACCGAAACGGACAGCCCATGGACTAGCAACTGATGTCATATACATATGACTATATACAAACATGTTACCACTTATATTATGCCTTATAATAATCGTGTGCTTAGGTTTTATGCATTTATCCACACAATTAGCAGAGCCAGTTCACTAGTTTTGATCCTGATATTGTAAGCATGAAAGGATTTTAATAATCCAGGATATTTTGCTATTAGGAAGAATCTCCTGTTTTAGACATATCTTAAGAGCACCAAAAACTAGAGAGTTTACAGCATACAGCTCTAGGTCTAGTCCACAACCCTTATTCTACGGGTAGCAAGTTTAATTACTATGATGCACGGTGGTTTTATTACTGCAACGGACAATGCTTTTATTATTGCAACCGGCCAATGTGAGCAGAGTGACTGTGTGACAGTGCAATACGCATGAGGCACACCACAGGGATACACGAAGTCAATATTGCCTATAGGCCACTCACATTATTGAAGGTTGCCTCAGCCACTCTCATATATAACACTCCAAGGGAAGGATGGTGAATCACACGGGTAGAAAATTAACACTACTCAAACTAATACAAGCAGATGACAGTTTATAACAACTGGACAGATACAGAAGTAAATAGAAAAATGATGACTTCATCATTTTTCCATAAACCCCCCCGTTGGTGTAGTAGACCTACACAAACAACTTCTGTGACTGTGCTGAATACATTATCATTGACTGTCCTTCAACCGCTATAGGTACTGTCTATCCTGAATACATTAACATTGGTCTGTCCTTGGATTACTACCCCCATATAACCCTATTGTCCAGTAATTGGATGGCTAGCATGCATGGCCTATCCTTGAACCATAAAGTCAAATGAATACATTACCATTGTGTCCCTCACTATTGACACCCGTTCCTGGTCAAGCCTGTGTGTACTGGTTGCTATGGACACCATGGTCAGGGACATATGTATTGACACTCCCCTCGAACAAGGCCGTATACATTATCATTGCCTATAGCTGGCACCGTCCTGGAACAGGGGCAGCATAGACTATCACCGATGATTACCCTTCTGTCCTTGACCTATGTATTACCACTGTCTGCTATCGGCTCTATCCCTGACCGGGGACGTTTGTATAATCATCGCTAGCTAGAGCCACCGTCCTTGACAAAGGTTGCATACATTGTCATTACTTATAATTGGTACTGTTCCCCACCAAGGTTGCGTATAGTCCTAGCACTTATGACTGCTACTTCTCCTAACCAAGGTCACATAAATTATCATTGCATGTTCTGCATTTGTTATGGCTACTGCCCAAGGTCGCGTATATTGTCATTGCTTCTTACTCCCAATATTGAGGTGAAGGTCAACATTATGATATATATATATACCCAACTCAGACCTGAGAAGGTTGGTATTGGTAATAGTCAGTTTGCTGGATGTATTGCTGTTGTAAGCTGGAATAGACAAGTCTTCATGACAAGTACCTCTCACTTGTTCAACTATCTGGGAATTGCAGACCATCTCTAGCTACCCTTTAAATACATTTATTTCAGGGAAATTACATGCCTACGAACTAGCTCAAGCACATGAGAGAATGCACCAATCAGTGAGGTCACGATCTTATGAGAAAATGATCCAGGATCCTGGATCATTTTAGAGGAGCCATTGCAGTGATTTGATAAGAAATCTGATCGAGGCTAATACACCCCTGCAAGGGGTTAAACAAAATGGAACTTTGGAATTCAATGTGTAGTACATGAATTAAACACTCATATGTACCGAATAATACGAGGGCCTGGGGTTTTGTTCGATTTTGCTTCCATCTGAATTCGGGTACATTTTGATTAACGGTTTCATATCCCTGGAGGGTCTTGCCAAAAAGGAAACGAGCTCAGAATGCAGAAACGTGCAGAGGATCGTTTTGCTTGAAGGTATTCTCGTTTTCTCATTTCTTAAAACGTGCACGTTATAACAAGCAGACTTATCCACGTCTCCATAGAGACATGTTTATTGAGTATCTTTTGGAAAGAGAATGAGAACATGCATGCGATTACCCGCTATGCACGTTCATATGAACACGTTTTAACCTAGAAATGAGGCAATCTCGTTTTGATTTTGGAAAGACCCCCCTTATTTAACATACTCAATGAAAACTCGCAAAGGTACATAGACACTTCGAGAACGGTTGACATTTTTAGCACCAGTGGCGTGACTTGATATCTAATAGCTAAATGTTATGCCATCGTCCTTTTAATTATTGCGTCAGAGGAATGTGATATTTTTCATGAGGTTTGACCAAAAGTTTAATTCAAGATAACAATAGAAATGTTGTACCAACATTTTTAGGGAAGTTATGTTTTTTTCCTGATAACAAAGCGTTTTTTGTTCAAGGTCTCAAGGCCATATATATCTGACACCAATTTACTATTGCATTTTTTTGCTCTTCCCCGCCAACTCAAATCCAATCCGCAGTAGGCCTAGGTGGTTTCAATATTGTCGTTAATCTCCAATTTGCTTCATGGGAGGGCGGTATTTGCTTTAGGAGTCTTTGATACAAGCCCTCTCAAATCACACTGGGTTCTCTGTTTAATTAATTACGCTGCTTTGCATGAGACATACTGTCGTAAACTCGCCAAAACGGCAGTTCCCAATAATGCTAGTAAACAACGCTTTTAAGAAAAGCCTCTCTGAAATACTCAGAAGGAAGTGGAACATGTTCAAAGATAGGCGGGGGCAGGCCCCTACTAAGGGGTATTGTTTATTTATTTATTTTCTTTCTTTTTTTTTGGAGGGGGGGGGCACAGTTCAGGTTCTTGGGGCCGTAGGAATTTTTAACTTTTAATGGCTGATTTCTTGGGATTCCTGGCATACTGATAGGAAAAAATAGGACTTTAAGCCTATATGTTCTATTCTTTCCAAAATTTTCGGGGGCAAAACGTACTGCGTCTCCAAGTCAAAAGTTGGGTTGGGGGCGCAGGGACCACGTTTTATCTTTCATCCCACTGATCTATAGGCCCCTACATGTATGAAGGGGAGCGGTGGTAGTTCGTTCACCCCACGAGTCTATCTATATATGTAGCCTACGTGCATATACAATTTATCTCTGGGTACGTGTTTCTTGCGTAACACCAATCCATGTGATTATGAAATTTTCGAAAATAACATAGATAATCTAGTAAATCACGTGTTAATATATGTGACAGTGATAGGGGGGATGGATCATATGCCAAGAGTACATATGTATTGTGGAGATAAGAGATAAGGCCCATTTTCTCTATGACGGTCACCAGATGAGGTATTTGCAGCTGTAGCTCCCATTTTGGTCATTTGGTAGTTTACGTTCATTAGGCGCAGTCATTCCTGTTAGCTTTTTCCAAGAAGTTGAACGTACTTAGCATCAGACGCCCCGTCATAGTGAGGACGTACTACAGATAAAATGAAATCTTTAAAGGCTGTATTTACAAAGAATGAAACAGAAGATTCAACAACACATTCGACCTTCGCACTGGGCTCGGTGGAGAAAAGTCCAAGGAAAGATTCTACAGATGTCCCTAAAGAAGATGGGGCGAAGCCTAGAAGACGTTTCCGGTTTGTCATAGAACCAGTCATGATGTTGTACCTGGCGTCTTACAGCGTCATGTTCCCCTTGACGTCCCAGTACGTCTTAGCCGTCATGAATGAGAGGTATAACGTCACAGGAGGTGCGAACAAGACATGTGGTCAGGTAGATAAAGACAGTGAGCAATACCAACTGCAGCAGAAAGCACAGGCAGACAGTGCATTATTCACCCTTTTCTATAATCTCACACAAGGCATTCCAGCTATGGTGGTTGCCCTTTTCTTGGGTAGGTATTCCTCAAAATTTCAATTGTTCCTGATGTTAATTTCAAATGTACATAAATTATTTGAAACCCTCGCTTCCGCCGTAATCGAGGATAAGTGGGTGGTCATTTGATACCAGAAAGCTATTTGTAGGGCGGGGATTGATTGTTTATAGAGCTGCAGGGGGCGCTGAAGAGAGAAATATGGACAACGAATGCATTTGTACAAAACACTTTTTTCCCTGTTAATATCAGTGAAGGTGCAAGCAATATTTCAATAGGAGACGAGTAGAAATTGTTATCAATTGTATGTTTGTAGGGAGTCAAGAGATTCCTTTAAAGATAAAGGTATGATATCACATCCTACTGCGCTGTTTCAAGGTAGCTACACAGACAGGAGGGGGAGGAAACTGGCGCTCATCCTGCCTACAGTGGGCATCATACTGCGCTGCCTTTTCTTCATCCTCCAGATGGCAGCCAAACTCCCCCTGTGGGTGACCGTCCTGGGCACCACCCTGGATGGCCTCAGTGGCACCAGTAATATCCTCCTGGCCACCTGCTACGCCTACATTTCTGACACTGTTAGTTTGGAAAGCCGCTCACACCACATTCTTATTGCTGATGTCGTGGCCAATGCCGTCCAGAGTGGGTTCCAGCTAGGGTTGGGCTACATGATCAAGGCCATAGGTTACATGTGGCCCTTTGTTGTACTGGTGTGTCTACATACCATCAATCTCATCTACATCATCTGTTTTGTACCTGAGAGCAGATCTGCGACAGCAGAAAAGGCTGTTACCCCTTACATGATCGTGGAATCTTTCAAGGTAACGATATTGGTTATGGAGTGCCAGATTTACTCAAAATGAGGCGTTTCAGATTACTCATTGAGAACACCCCCTAACCTTGTATTGTGAATCTCCGTCATACCATGATTATAAACGGGAAATGTTTTAATTGCATATCAAATTACATGTATAATTCCCTAGTTTTGATCTCGTACAGTTCATGTGCATGTGACATCGTATATGAAGGCATAAAGTGTTGGAAATGATTCTTCTTCCAGACCGTGGTCAAAAAAAGAACTGTGCCCCATCCACGCAGCATACTTCTCCTCTGTCTCCTTGGCCTTGCATTCCTTCTATGTGGCCAACAGAGCCAATATGGCATAGAAAATGTTTATTTATTGAATTCACCACTTTGCATGGATTCAATCATCGTAGGTATGAATATCATTTTTACATCAAAACCTAGATAACAATGTAAATATAGGTGGATTCAGATATTTCTACAGGCGGAAGTAGCTAGCAATACACATAACCATAATCATCTTATTTTTTTTCTTTTTGTAATACGCGTGCATACTAACGTGTAGGGTGTGGGATCTTGTCGTACATTGGAATTGAAGGGGTTACAAACACCGTGGTTAGCCTTGATCCTCTGATAGTGTAACCTCGTTATTTCATAACAGCATATATAACACGTGTGTATCATGTATATATAGCCAAGTTTATATCTTTTTCCCCAGGGTACTGGAAGTTCGCCCGCCTCATGTCACAGTGTTTGGCGTCTGTGGGCTTTGCCCTCTTGATTTTGCCTAGATTTGGAGATGCCCCTGTTGTCATGATCAGTGGTCTCTCTGTTGTGGTATACTTTATTGTATTGCCTTTTTCCACACAGCCATGGATGGCATTTGCAGGTGAAAATGGGCTTATGTTATCTCTTTTCGCCACTATCATCACTGCTAAGCGGCATTTGGTACATTAATACTACTATATTAATACGACCAATGCATATCATATAGGCTATATTATCCAGCATTTTATGATGCAATAGTTTTGGATTGTGGAATAAGACCCTAATATACAGGAAATGCTGTAATTTTGCATAGAACAGCAATCAGTAAGTCTAGTAAGCCTTATAAAGCAAAATGCGAAAAGTAGATAAGCTGAGTTATATAAGGAGTACATTTGTAATCACATCTATCAATCTACCGTTATCTAGCACTGATTCCTGTAATAGCAGGCCGGATGAACTTGCCAGTGACAAGGTCTATGATGTCTAAACTTGTATCCAAGGATGAACAAGGTTAGTTCTCTAACATAATATAACAGTCGAGGATCCAGGATTTGCAAAATGAGGGGGCGAGGCCCAAAAAGAGGGGATGCACTTTTTTTCAGCAAACTTTGGGGTCTAACGCATGTTTAAGGAAATAACCTCTCATGGTCAAACTCCACATAGCCTCCTCTTTCAAGAGGCACTAAATTAAATAGACTTAGAATCGCAGAGATGGGACCTGTGATGCCTTTGCTGAAGGTCGAATCCCACAGAATGCCTGTGTTATATACATCCTGTTGTACTTATAACCCTTTCAAATTTGAGGAAGGTCCCAAAAACGCAACACATTCAAAATTGCAGAGATATTTCAGGCATTTTTCGCCATGTGGAATTCGACCTTAATGGATTCATGGTTGAGTTGAACAGCCTTTGCTCCCCAATGCAATAGATCAATGTCGCAGAGATCTTGGAGCCTGTGATTGGAATGAGGGATTCGACCTTTCAGTATAGACAAAAAGGAAGGGAGCCCTGTGCCCCCTTTTAAATTAATCAGCCATTGCCATACATGCTAGGTACAATTGTCTGGGTCGAGGCACAAATCCAATACCTGCTACATGTAGTGGTTTGTAGGCCTACAGCTCTCTCAGTTCTCTGTACAAAGTCATGAAGAACTATCCCAAGTACTGCAGGTACATGTACTCGGTCCCCACTCCACAACCAAACCCAAGGTCAACCGAATAGCCCTGTAGGTCGAATCCCACATGGCGAAATATGGCTGAAATATCTCTGCGGTTTTGTCTGTTGTATTGTATGGCCCTTGTTGAGGCCACAAAACACAAGGACTACTTCAAACTTAACCCTAAACAACTGTGGGACTCATAATGAGTTGATCAATCCTTGCGTTTTATGGCCCCCACAAGGGCCATAAAACACAACACACAAAATCGCAGAGATATTTCTGCTGTTTTTCGCCAAGTGGGATTCGACCTTGAGCCAATAGATGATTTTCCAAGTTCTATCTGCCACGTTCATTTTTTTTTTCTTGTTTTTCATCCAGGTGGTCTGTTGGCAGTACTGTACGTACTGGATAGGGTGATGGGCTTGGTTGGTAATTCCGTTTTCAAGTACCTATATGCAGCGACTCTGCTTGTCTACAGAGGTACAACATTCATGTGTTTTGCAGGATTAACACTGATTGGAGTGTGTCTGATTGGGTAAGCTATAGAAATAATTTACTAAAAGGATAGGGCATATCCTATCATATCATTTCAACCAGCTAATATGATATTATATTTTATGAAAAATAAGAAGAGAAATTTAATCTTCTTAAAACAATCCTCAAAACAGGATTCTGACTAAATCAGCTGATAGGAAAAAAGGGGTACACATGCACGCCTAAAATATAACTAATACTTCAATTGTAGTAAATTGTTTTAAAGTGTGATTCATTTTATCATAGGTGACATGTACTAGAAAAAGGGGTCTTAGAACCCCTTGCACTAAGCCCCCTTTTCGCAGATCCTGTCACATAGAGTAATCTCCTTTTCTTTTCAAGGGCCTTCCATCTCAAGACTCGAAAAAAGGTGGCTACGGTTGAGCCAGCAAAGTGTTAGACCTGGCTTTTAGGCCTGTTGAAATGAGCCAATTTAAATGCGTAACTTTACAGTGCAGTAAAGAGCTTGCCTCTCGATCAAGTCCTGCTATTATGTCGCTTCCCATAAAGGGATTGACTTCCTTGGAGACAGAAACAGGTTAGTACCGTTGCGAAGGGACTGTGCAACTTTAAGTATGACTGTGCTGTGGGAGGGTTTCAATTCCGAAAGGTCGAATCCCACATGGCGAAAAATGGCTGAAATATCTCTGTGATTTTGTCCCTTGTGTTGTATTGCCCTTGTTGAGGCCATAAAACGCAAGGACTATTGCAAACTTGACCCTAAACTACTGTGGGATTCGGAATTAGTTGATCAGTCCTTGCGTTTTATGGCCCCCACAAGTGCCATACAATGCAAGGGACAAAATCGCAGAGATATTTTAGCCATTTTTCGCCATGTGGGATTCGACCTATAGGTCGAATCCCACATGGCGAAAAATGCCTCAAATATCTCTGCGATTTTGTTAGTTGGGTTTTATAGCTTTCCTGGTGTTCTAAATCACAGACAGTGCTAGGAGCATTGTGCAATATCAAAGTAGCACTGCAGACTGTGCTTAGGTTTTATGTCCTTGCGATTTTAGGATCTTAAACATGTCAGACAGAGATATATCCATTCACCAGGACAATAAATGACAAATACTTCACAATAAAGCACAACAGTATCCCTGTGTTCTATGTACCCTATTACAGTCACATCCTTTGAGAATTTGGGGTAGACTCCAAAATCACAACAGATTCAAAATCGCAGAGATATTTGAGGCATTTTTCGCCATGTGGGATTCGACCTTATAGAACAAAAAGAAATGGGGAACTTGTATAAGTACACGAACAAAAACATTGCACTTCGCCTGTACAAATAGATTTCTCTCCCAGTACTTGAATTTGTGGCACAAAAAGGACGTTGCCCCCCCCTTTGGAATCAACAAATCGTTTTTTTTTTGCGAGGAAATACACATGTTAGGCTCAGGGTCATCCTACCCATTGAAACCCTCTATAAAAATTGCCCTCCATATAAGGTTGAATCCCACATGGCGAAAAATGGCTCAAATGATTTTGAATCTGTTGCGATTTTGGGGCTTACCCCAAATTCGGAAGGATGAAAATACATTGGGGTGCATAGAACACAAGGGCATTTATTCTTTGGGGTATTTTCCCTTTGTTGATGTTTATATCTCTGTGAAATGTATAGCCCCTTGCCTAAAACCGCAAAAGAGTGCTTGTGTTCTATACATTCTACTGCAGTTATATCCTTGCAAGTTTGGGGTATGACCCAAAATGGAAACAGATTCAAAATCACAGAGATATTTGAACCATTTTTCGCCAAGTGGGATTCGACCCATAGGTATGGTTGATATTAATTTGTGCATTCAGAAAGGTTCTGATCCACAAGTAATTGACATAGAAAGTTAACCTTCTACCTGAATACATAAGCATCTCAGTCATAAGACATAATTATTGTTTACAGTAGCCGACTGACTGGCTCTCATTGGGTCGAAACCCACATTGCGAAAAATGGCTGAAATATCTCTGCAATTTTTAATCTCTTGCAATTTTCGGACCTACCCCAAATTCCCCAAGGATATAACTACAGCAGGGTGTATATAACACAAGCACTTTTTTTGCAATTTTAGGTCAGGGAATACATAATGCACAGAGATATAAACATCAACAAAGGCAAAATACTCCAAGGAGTACATGAATAAACGCAACAATGTCCTTGTGTTCTATACACCCTTCTGTGGTTATATTCTTGTAAATTTGGGGTAGGTTCCAAAATCGCAAGAGATTCAAAATCGCAGAGATATTTTCGCCATTTTCGCCATGTGGGATTCGACCTAGAATGGGTAGGCATACATGTGATAATGTAGATTGGTGGCTGTTGTAATTGCTGTTAGATAAAGACAAGCCTGAATAATTATGGGAATAAGTTGGCGAGCATTCACAGTAGTGTGATACCAAATGATATAATATTAAGTTGTATGTGATACATGTATGAGTATGAATGCATGAAGACAGTTACCTAGCGTATAAATCCGTATCCGTCCATCAATTATTAAATTTTGTTTCTCATCTTTATACGACATGACATACTTATGTCATTGAATGAATGATATAGGTCGAATCCCACATGGCGAAAAATGCCTAAAATATCTCTGCGATTTTCAATCTGGTGTATAGAACACAAGCATTCTTTTGCGATTTTAGGTCAGAAAATATATAGTTCACACAGATATAAACATCAACAAAGGCAAATTATCCTAAAGAATACATGAGAACACGCAACAGTGACCTTGTGTTCTATACATCCTGTTGTATATACTTTATAACCCTTGTGAATTTGGGCATGGTCCCATAACCGCAACAGATTCAAAATCGCAGAGATATTAATAATATCTTTTATTGACAACAAAGGAGGTCATTACTGACCATTGTGTCATGTGATATTTCAGCCATTTTTCGCCATGTGGGATTCGACCTTAAGAAAAGAATTCACTGTATGAATGTAAAAGGTCAATAAAAATTTCTAACAAAAGCAATATTTAAATCCAGCTAGATGATGAACGCATGTTCTGAACAACAAAACAAATATACTCTCGAGTGTATACTGTAATGCAAATCTTTTTTAGCTGTAGAAATGTGGTATAGGAATTCTGCGTCAGAATCACATGTGAAATATTGAAGGGTCGGTAAACTATCAGCATTGTCATATACAGTCATGTCTCTATAAACCGGCCACCTCGGTTTGAGATAAAATTTGACCTGGTTCCTGAATTGGCTGGTTCTCTGAATAATGATTACAATAGAATTCAATTGATATAATTAAATCTGTTTGATGTCATAAGTGGCTGGTAAAGGTTGAATCCCACATGGCAAAAAATGGTTGAAATATCTCTGCGATTTTGAATCTGTTGCGATTTTGGGGCCAACCCAAAATTCGCAAGGTTATAACTACAGTAGGGTGTATAGAACACAAGCACTTCTTTGCGATTATAGGCCAGAGAATACATAGTGCAAACATCAACAAAGGCAAAATACTCCCAAGAGTACAGGAATAAATGCAACAGTGCCCTTGTGTTCTATACACCCCACTGTAGCTGTATCCTTGCGAATTTGGGGTTGGCCCCAAAATCACATCAGATTCAAAATCGCAGAGATATTTCAGCCATTTTTCGCCATGTGGGATTCGACCTTTAGTGAATCTACCAACCTATTGAAGCCGGTTTATAGAGACATGACTGTATCAGCATTGTCATTCTCACCACATATAATATCTTTTCATACTTAACGTGTCATCTCATTCACTCCATAAGAATTGAGTGTTCGTCCAAAAACTTTGAATGTAAAGAAAAATATACTCCATCCTCCCAGAAGGTTCCATCCAGATTGCCAAGCTAAATCTAATAGTTTCCAAAGTTCTCCACCAGATGACGGCACACTATGACAGGAATGACTTTCCCTTATCTGTAACTAATGGCGTTGTTATCAACTATACTAAGGATATGCAAGGAGGTATTATGATAATTTCACATACGTTGTATACATTATATCGTCGCCTTAGTGCAAGAAGGCTGTAACTGCATTTTTCAAGTTTTGCAGGAAAGGCAAAAGAGGTGTTCCAGTTAGGGAGTGGTCATTATTTATCAACAGGGGGGGGGTGGTGGGTTTTCGCACGGACGCGCGAAAATTTTTTACGCCCCCCCCCTCGACGGCAGTCAAAATTTTTTGCGCCCCCCCCGCGCCGGAGGCGCGGAGAGTTTTCGCGCCCCTCTTTGATCTATAGTAGCGCGCGGGCTTTTTTGCTAAAAAGAGGGTGAATTTTTTTAGCCCCCCCCTCAAGAGGGGTCAAAATTTTTTTAGCCCCCCCCTCGGGAGGGGTCTGAAAATTTTACGCCCCCCCCTCAAACCCACCACCCCCCCCTGTTGATAAATAATGACCACTCCCTTACTAAAGAACAAAGTGGATACAACAATATTGTATTGGCGCCTGTAGGTATACATATAATAGACAGAGCCCCAGTACTTTCACGGTAGGTAAATAAGGGTCAATAGATGTTAAAACAATAGGAAACTCAATTTTGCCAAATTGTCAGTTACAACCTTTTTGCACTAAGGCGACGATATATAGACCTGCTTTAAGTACCGGTGTAATACCTCGCATAAAAGGCGTGGCTTCTATGCGAGGATATATGCTTGCCGCACCTTATCACCTTATAGGTCAAATCCCACAACGTGAAAATGGGCAGAAAATCCTTGTGATATAGGATATGTGGATGCTTAGCCGATATTGGGGTGGTAATATCGTCTAAGGAAGGCTAATGAACCTTGCCAAAGTGCTGGTATTTGGGGAGTGAAATACATCAAAAGTTTTTGATATTTTTCTCACAAGAGGCCAGAAATCTCTGTGATATAGGGAAATTCCCTGTGATTTAGAGGAAAACAAGAATCTTTAGTAAATCACAAGAGATCTGTATATTTTTTCATAAATCAGGACCCCAAGTTCCACACATTATAGCCATAAGAATGTTGTACTTGTGAATCAAAGTTGCAACTAGTCAGTACAGAGATGAATATCACAGACATTTCCCTTCCCATAGTGGCTAGTAGTGGGGTTTGAGAAAGGTAGGAGTGGTATGGGAACCCTTGTGAATTTTGTTTTTGACAAGACTCCAAGGCTGCCGATATTTAGAATCACAGGCGTTTTAGACCCATTTTTCACGTAGTGGGAGTTGGCCTTAAACTCAGAGTGAATTGTATATGTACAGTTGTACAGGAGGCACGTGTCATATGCGAGGTACACATACATGCACATAGAAGGGTGAACATATTAGTCACCATAGTGTTAATCCCCCACCCCAAGAATCCATTGTTTTTTAGCCCCTGTTAGATAAGCTCTTCATACGAGTAAACAGGTCACCCTTCAATGTAATGGTTTAAGACCGTTCATGGAAATAAATATTCCCTTGACTCACTTACCCAGGCAGATGGTATTGGATAAGCTCGAATCCCACATGGTGAAAAATGGCTGAAATATCTCTGCGATTTTGAATCTGTTGCGATATTGGCGCTAACCCCAAATTCGCAAAGATGCAGCTTCAGTGGGGTGTATAGAACACAAGGGCACTGTTGCATTTATTCCTGTACTCTTGGGAGTATTTTGTCTTTGTTGATGTTTGCATTATGTATTCTCTGGCCTAAAAGCGCAAAGAAGTGCTTGTGTTCTCTACACCCAACTGTAGTTATAACCTTGAGAATTTTGGGTTGGCCCCAAAATCGCAACAGATTCAAAATCACAGAGATATTTCAGCCATTTTTTGCCATGTGGGATTCGACCTATAAATCACATACGGTGTACCATACTGTTCAAATTGTTAAATCATTTATCCATCTACGTCCATGGCCACAGTCAGATGTGAACTAAAGTCATAGGGAATACAGATGATATTTATAACCATATATGATGTAATTTGTGTTTGGTCTTGATGTTATCCCTTCAGATATCAAGACTAAGAATTTGCAGAGTATACACGTGCTTCTATATAGGTCTAAACGAGAGACACTTATCATCTGACGACAACATCTAATGATATTACATCAAGTACCATCATGCTACATCTCACTATCTGAATTTCACCATCGAATTCCTGTTTTCAGCATTGTGACTGATGTAATACTTAGTGGTAGGGTAGTCGGGCAGACACCTTAAGTTGGTCAGCTACAAGACTGTAATTGAATTGCACTTATAATGTGAGCATTCCATCTAGTAGGAATGGAAACTGTCGTATTTATCCTTCTAATAATTGCAAAATGATAGATATCAGACACTTCATAGCTTGCTTTACTATTGTACAAAGGTGGTACATTTGGACTATATTGTGGTGATGAAAAATCTATAATGTTTATACCTAAGAATTTGGCGCTGCCACCAAAGGGGAAGTTAATTAATAAACTAACAGGGAGTCATTAGTGTCTGTACACAGTCTGTAACATTCACAGAGGGGGAGTACCTATAATGGTACTGTGGTCATCTGCTTTGTCACCTCCAGGTCATAAATGGCCACTCCCGAAATACAGAGCTGATCTTTGTCAAAACCTTGTTTGGTAAATTAAGTGGATGATTCTAAGCTGGTGTGGTCAGATGGTATCTGATTCGAATGTGATAACACCTATCAGGGGGGATTACGACCTTCGAGCATGTGGCTGTGCCAAATGCATTAATAAACTTTAGTGAACGGTCAAACCAGTTTGATATTTTCCTTCTGGCATGCGTTTCCATATGGATGTATGGCATTCCCATAGATGTGTATTTTCGCTAACCAATGAGAAAACTTAAAATGTATCATTAACGTTACCTTATTGGGTATTTAGGAACGTACAGCATATTAGAGGTGAGGCTTTGTTGTAGGTAGTGTAGTGCTGTCACCTGCAGTCTTGGGGCTGTGTACAAATGACGTCATGCAGGGGGGGGGGGTCCCACTCCCCATGACCAAACATGACAAGGGGGGAGGGTGGGTCATGGGCTGCATGACATCATGTAATAAAAATAAATTGCAAGTTGCGTCAGTTTTGACAAGAAAAAAAATATTGTAACAGTTGGGAAGTTTAATTCATTCATCTGATATGAAACATATTACCGGTATTACCTATACAGGCATGCTTTCCGCAGACATCCCATTCAATGAGTGTCACTGCCATCAATGTCAGTTTTGGTCCACTACTCTATCCTACCTCTAACCCAGGCCCCACACCACTCTGAAATACCCTTTTAGTTGAACACGTTTTACCAAAGGACCCCATATATAGGGTGATCCCCGCAAGTAAAAAGCACCCTGACATTGAGAATTTGGTAGAAAGATGCAAATGACCCAACCTTTATTCTAACTGATACATTTTACAATTCAAAAACCTATTAGTGACTTATGGAGTGCTCATAATTCATCAACAGGCCTGAGGGTCGGGGTAGATTTCCATGCAGAGGTGCAGACAAATTTCTGACCCCTCCCCCTTGGACAGATTGCAATTTCCCTGGTCATCCCCCCCTGTTCTACAGTAGTTCATAGGCTTTCCTGCTGAAAAGGCATGACATTTTTTCGCCCCCCTTTCCTATGCTGAGGTTTCAAAATTATTCCCCCCTCCCCAATCTGAACCCTGCTCCCCATGTTGATGAATAATGAACTCTCCTTTGAAAACAAAAACAGCATTACTCTCCTTTATCTGAATGGGACTCTAGGGGCCAAGCCTTATATGCAGGTTCTACAGTAAAATGATTGCTTTGTAAGTGTGATTGCAATCAATGATCTGAGAATTTCATACTTTCTGACATCTTGAATCAGATTATTGATCTAGACAGTTTTTTTATGATCTTTTGTGACAGGAAAAACTTGTGTATGATCTCTCCCATGGTACTTTGTGTATATGGCTCAGAAATACATCCTACATAATTATAAGGACCCATAAGCTGTTTCAAACCAGGGGCGGTAAAAGGGCCCCACCTGTTTCCAACACTTCTAAGTTCTAAGTTAACCCAATATACTGTGGCCGTAGACATATTTGCGTGTATAAATTTTCACTGGAACAGGAATAAAGAAAATTTCGCTTGTATCTAAATTCACGGATTTTCGGAAATTGTCACATTATATGTGGGCCCAATCTTATCAGAGAGAATACAACAACCTTTTTCCATTCTATCTGGTATTATAAGATGGGTGGATTGTGCTTTATCTGTTGGTACTTGTGCCAATCGCTAGATTGTGATTTAATCAATCTTTTGTGACTGTTTTACATCTACATCAAAGAAAAGGGGCACATATTTCAAAAGGAAACACAGAAATGGCCCTGCCCGTACCTGTATTGCAGTCCCGGATGCCAGCCCTGGTCCCCCCCCACCCCGATTGATGCCTACATTTGTATATGTTGTACAGGGAATTCTACATAAAGTTATTCTTCTAAATTTTTGCTGAAGACATGAATTTGCTGGTTTTAATTTTCCATGAAATCTGCAAAAATATGTACAGTGCGAAATAAAGTATGACCACAGTATACATGTCCCTTTGAACCACATGTCCCTTTGCTATACACTCTTCATGCACTTTGGGCGGTGGGGGGGGGGGGGGTATCTCTGAATGACATCATGTTAAGGGGGGGGGTCAAGCATTGTATGACGAAAAATGACAAGGGGGAGGGGGGGTCAAAAATGGTCAAAAAAGCATGACGTCATTTATACACAGCCCCCTTAGTTAAACACCATTGTGACCAAATACTTTCAATTGCCTTCAAAGGGAATTTGAAGTGCGATTCAAGGGCCACCTCTGGTATGAGGTGACCGACTCTAGGTGCACTTTTATAGATATCATATCTATATCAAACGTTCTGATAGATCAATTGTTTATGTATTTATATCTATAGTCAAATAGAATCATACGGAGCAGTTTATAACACCTGTGAACTATATACTGAGATCTGGACATACAGTGATTCTTCCAAAATCGTACAGTAGGTAATCGGCGAAATCTCCAACGAGGCCCAAATCGTCAATCGTTCTGAAATAGACCCATGGTCAAAAAGACGCGTGGCCCCAGGGCCAATGTTGTCTTTCCATGTACTACTTACAGACGATCCGCACGGTGGCGTGGTAGTGCTGTATCCGTGTTCTTCGTGGAACCATATCGGTCTTTTTATGCTTAGAGTGTAAAAGACCTTTAGCCCGGCCCCCGCACTTCCACATCAGCTGGACACCATCCGCGTTACCAAAAGCACTGATATAGGGTCTAATTTATCAAGTTCTGCATGTCTGCGTTTTTCAAAAGATAGGGGTCGTATTTCCAAGAGGAATCTGTGAATAAGGAAACAAGGGGGGGGGGGGGTAAAAAGTGATGATTAGGGTACAAATCATGGTAACATACAGCCAAGTATAAAACAAGTAAATGTAACCAATGCTTCATCTTAAAGATGAAGCATTGGTTACATTTAATAATTAAAGACCCACACTCAGAGGTCTACTTGGGGAGTGATATAAATGAGATTACTTGTCAGTGGTTGACAATAAAAAGGGTGGAATTTCTAGAGATATCAGTGTTTTCTCCAAAATAGGGTTCATTTTAAGGCCTCAAAAGTCAGTGATTTGACTGAAAATAGGGTACCTATTTTGCTCAAAAATCAGGGGATAGGGAATGATTTTCAATTCTGGTAACGAGGATGGTGTCAGTTGATACAGGAAGTGCGGGGGCCGGGACCTTTAGTCTCCATGTTCAATGTCACTGTTGCTGCTAACGAAGATCTATATTTATAAAAGCAGCATCGAGGGAAAATCTTTTTGGTGATGGCTGGAAGAGGTTAGGACAGTGTTGACAAATCTATTATTAACTAAGTAATGTATGGGCTAACAGGCACCGAATGGCATGTATCGTAGGATATCGAACGAGTGGCCGCAGGCCACGAGTTTGATATCCTACGATACATGCCATGAGGTGCCTGTTAGCCCATACCTTACTAAGTTTATTACACGATTAATCAATAAAAAATCAATAAATAATCAATAAAATATCAATAAAAACAAGTTGAAAACAAAAATCCTTCCCCGGGACGCGAAGCCTGCCATAGGTACATACACCTCCTTGCCCGGCAGCGGACAGCGGCAGCCCCCATCTCGGCTAGGGTTGGCAGCGGCACACGGTGAAAAATAGTGTATGTACACGATCGATACATACACCTCGTCGCCCTGCAGGGCAAACGGCGAAAAAAGAAGCTTCTCGCGGTTATGTTTGTGTATAATACACCTCCTCGCCTGGCAGCGGACAGCGACAGCGCACACGGCGAAAAAAGATGCGCCCAGACCGGGGCTCGAACCGTGTACCTCACGCGGCTGAGCACAAAGCGCTAACCGCTAGACCACCGCGCCTTCTCCGTTCAACGCGTCTCGCGGTTATGTTTGTGTATAATACACCTCCTCGCCCGGCAGCGGACAGCGACAGCGCACACGGCTTTGTATCATATCCAGACCTGGTTCGAACCGAGCGTATCTCGTCAGTCCTTGTGGCGCAGTGCATAAGGAGTTGGATTTGGGATGTGAGACTGCAGGTTCGATCCCTACCCTGGCCTGGAAAATTTCGTGGGTTTTAACATGTGACATGTGACATGGACAAGGAGTGCTGATATCCACCTCAGAGAGTGCTGATATCCACCTCAGAGAGTGCTGATATCCATCTGGGATCTGCTCATAAGGGGTCGCACAATATGCAGGAATATCAGAACTGGGATATCCAGGAAAAGCACTGTGAGTCACAGAAATCGTGTAATAAGTTATGCTATGCAATGTAGATTGAACCCGCGCCGTAAAATTTCCCCCTTGTTTGCGAGATCGACAACCCCCTTTTGTTAATCTATTAGACCTATCCAATGACATAATGTTCAGAAGACTATAACATACAATGTCGTACGATTCTGATACGATGTTTCACTGGACCTTTGAGTGATATTCTTTAATGTGGCTCTTGGGGTCTAAACACAATCTGAGACCCTTCGCTCGTGTATAATTGAGAGGCACTGTTTAAAAGATGACCATAGAATAGAGAGTGGTAGAAGTTATAATACCTAACAGAGCAGCTGTTACTGAGCAGCTCGCTGTTTCATGTAGTGCCAGGTAACAGACGGACGTCTGTAGCAGGCTCAGTGGGGGCACTAGGTGCAACAAGCCGTTCTTATGGACCTCTGGGTCGATATCAGGTTTGTATAGCCGGTAAGAGTATGGGGCGTAAAAGGCAGAGCCAATTTAGTTATGTCTTGTCAGCGTCTGGTATGGCCCATCTGTATTCAAGACATTTATTCTGATATATGCCGCTCTTAATCCGTTTCTACTTTGGAAGCATTTCTCTCCTTATTTCAGTTATTTCAAAGTGTTTTACAATACACTAATGGGATTGAAACCATACAAGAAAGGGGGTGATGATCTTTATCTTCATTAAAGACAATTCTCTGGCTATTGGAACAATAAAGTATCGAATTGAAAATTGTGTACAGTAATCATTTCTTTCATAAACATACACATGTAGAAAGTGTCGTTCTAAATATAACCACCGTACAAAACTATCTGAGAAATGATAAATACATGAATTGTCTGCATTGCATGCTCATATGTAATAGATTATAACAACTATGGACCCTCAGTGGTTGGCATACCCAGGGACTTGTACAGTATATGCCATGTTGGTGATGAGCATGATATAGAATACAGGGAAGGGTGGTGCTGTAGGTAATAAGGGGAGGGGGTAGGTGCAGGAGGATAAATATATACTACTGTGAGAGGTAGAGGTGTTTGTATGTCTCGTGTCTAACCTGAACAGGTGGGTCAGGTACCGGGGTCAGGTATGTCCCTGACATGCCTTATAATGTTTACATCGCACCATATACAGGTAGATCCCTAAGTCTGTATTTATATATATATATATATATATATATATATATATATATATATATATATATATATATATATATTTCAGATATATCTATGTGCTTAAGAGTTCCATTAGGCATCAAAAAAAAAAAAAAAATAGAAAACAGAAACAGACATAATACTCAGCATTGGAAACTTAACATCCAGTCCATGCATACGCATACGAATGGACTGGATGTTAAGTTTCCTAGAGGAAAGAACATTATGTTGCAAAGCGACGCGCGTAATTTTGAACTGTGACTGATTAAAATTCTTTTAACATATATTATCCATGTGCGAAGCATTTATTGTGAGGCTTTAATTCGTGTTCCAACGTGGTCCATATCAACATGATCCTTTTCTCTCTCCGAGAGAGAAAGAGAGCGAGAGAGAGAGAGAGAGAGAGAGAGAGAGAGAGAGAGAGAGAGAGAGAGAGAGAGAGAGAATATGTGTGTGTGTGTTATAAGAATAAAAGTAGCTTAACTCTCCAAGTATATTTTCGGTCTGAAATCCCTGAATAAAGTACTTGGAGTACGTGGTTGTGTGCACGCTTGCGGTGGTTGTGATAATGTTGAAAAAGGGCCATGTAAAACAATACAGTTAAACACCTAAGCCGATAAATCGTATACGACAAGATAATAATACAATGTCATGTGCCTTGGGTACTCAAATTTATACATACATACAGTCATGTGCAGTTCTCACCATGCTTTACATAATCACAGCTTACCGTTATCTAGAAAATTGCAAAACTTAAATTCTGATGTAATTTTGAGGTGGATGAAAGAAGAAATACATCAGCCATATGTGGTAGGGTGGGAGGGAGAGCAATCAGGTCAATGAACACACAGGCCAACTCAGGATGGGCAGATTATCACAGTCCACATTCAGATCAGACCATCAACGTGCCACTTGACACGTAGACATGGCAGGCCAATTGTTAAAATCCTTTTTAAGCGATGACGATCTACAGTGAAGCCAACGTGGTAGCTAAAGGCCGGCGCAAACATACAAACGGCACTCGGAGCCGACGCAGATCGGACGCAGACCAGATTGTGGTAACCCCCCCCCCCAAAAAAAAAAAAAAAAAAAAATGGTTGGTTTCCGGTAACCCGAACTACCTCAGCCAAACAGGGCCGACCTCAGAATTTTTGAAGAAATTTTTCATAATTTCTTTTCAAAATTTTTCATAATTTTTTTCAAATTTTTTCATAATTTTCTTTTCAAAATTTTTCATAATTTTTTTCAAAATTTTTTCATAATTTTTTTTCAATATTATTCATAATTTTTCACATTCATTTCATGTTTTTAGTATCTTAAGATTTCCCTTCCATCCAAGCAAGGAACCCTAGATTTATACTGAAGCTTTATACATTTTGGCAGGTATGATAGCTTCTAAAAAAAATCCGACCTACCTACCTTAACCTTTGGTACCATGTTACCGGAAACATACATTTTTTTTTGCCTTAGATTAGGGTGGTAGTCTGTGTCCAGTCTGCAACCCCTTCCAGTCCCAGTCTGTGAGAAATGCCCACTGTTATCAGCCTACCACTCCACAGACCGTCTGTGATGCGTCCGTGAATATCTAACATTGTTTGATATTCCAGATTTCCTCCAGACTCAGACGGGACGCTGAATCTCCGTCCGGTCTGCGTCTGAAATTCCCGCAAACAGCACAAACGGGATGGATTAGCGTCCAGTCTGCGTCCAGTCCGCGTCCGATCCGTACTGTTTGCGCCGAGCTTAACAATACAGTAATGTCACCGTGTCAAGAAAAATATCGGGGTTTCTTTGAAAAGGGGAGGGGGGGGGGAAGAAAAATAGCATTTGTGACACTCCCCGTGAGCACCGTTTTCTAGCAGTCATTAGATCTATCCACCCCCACTCACCTCACAAAAAGTAACAAATCAAATTCGCACGGTCCCAAAAGGTTCTAGATGCGTCAGTGCAGAGAGGTATATAAGGGACGAGTCATTTATTGCTAGGCGGGGGGCTAGATGGATCTTGGTGGATCCGCAGATTTTTTCCTGACCCCCCCCCCACCACTATGACAAAAATGATCACGACCCCCCCCCCACTAAGAGCTGATTTTGCAAAATGACCCCCCCCAAAAAAAAAACAAAAAAAAACAAAAAAAAACAAACAAACCGGATATGCATGTCGAATGATGCATCACAATGGGTATTTGAATTGCCCATATTTAGTTTTGACCCCTCAGTGTGAAGGTTTATTGAGTTTTGCCCCCCCCCCCACCGAGGGGCTCTTTTTCAAAATAACCCCCCCTATATCTAACAAGCCCCCCCCCCACCCAGCAATAAATGACTCGTCCATAACCTCCCTGGTGAGTGCTAAGGCTTTCATCAGTCGCTAGGGTAAACACCTAGTGCGGACAGACACCTAAACAAATGTAAAGGTGTAGACAAGGTTTGAATTACATAGCCTGCATGAACATCTCAACTATTACATTTGTTAGAATCAGAATCTATGAAATGTGAAGTATCATTTTATTCTGGAAATTGCAGAATATCAAATTCAAGCCTCTTTATTCATCATTTTGCATGTAAATTATAAATGAATTTTTATCTATATTACACATGTATCACTACCAGAAATGTGAGCCAGCAAGCAGAAATGGGGGTTCCTGCGGGATTTAGTACCTGTTTTAGCCACCAGGGGGCACTACTGGGCTAGAATAGGAAAAATATGCCTAAAACTGCTATAGGCTACTTTTTTATGGACAATCCAATGATTTTTTTTTATAAAACATTCTATTTTTTGGGGAAAGGGTCCATATTTGGCATTAAAAAGAATGTTTTTGGGCCAAAATAGGCATTTTTGTTGATTACTGTTGCCATGGAAATGTTATTTTCAATCTAAATAAGAAAATCGATGATCCCATTTGAAGGAACATTTCATAAGGTCCACTATGGTGTAAACAGAATGAAAATACCATTTCTACATCGAAAGTTATGGGCAAAAGAATGGAAATACCTACCCATATTTAGCAAGCCATTTCTCCAAAACTAACAGGAGTATCTTCTCATGCAATATATCAATGTAAGGCTAGTGATCTGAATTTTAAAGTTGACTTCTAGCAATGAGCACCCTTTCTCCTTGCCTCTACACAAATGGGATCGAACTGCCCCCAACGCCGGACGGTTATTGCACCCTGACCCGGACGTATACGTGCAGCAGTAGAGAGAAACGATTCTCAGTGGAGTTCTCCTTATAAAGGCAGGAAAAACTAGAATCGTGGATGGGTACATATTGTTTCTTTAGTAGTAGGTGGGATATGAATGGCAATGCATAACTTGTAAAGGTACACATTTTGAGGGTAGAAAATGATCACTTCGCAATTGCCTTTCCAGGAGCGTCCGAAACAAGTGACTTCACCATAAATGAATTGTTTCATTCTATGATTTATCAGATAGCGGATAGTTGTAATCATACCGATATCAAGACGTCCCTTGTAACAAAGTTATAAAACAATCTCCGCTGATATTATATAATACTGGCAGGGTCGTAAATTGGTGTGACTAGAAGTAAAAGTGTTCGTACCAGTCAATATTGCACTATAATTTAACATCGCATATGCGGAATCCACCTACCCCCCCCCCCCCCCGCTCAGTGTGTGAATGTCATGGACTTGCTCAAGTCTCTCAATTTTAATATAAGAATTGAAATAAAAATCGAAATGAATTAAAGTTTTAAACAGAAAAATCAAGAAGACCTCTAGTCAATAGGTTCAGTCAGCGACCTCAATGGAGGAGTAGGGGAGGGTGAGTGGGGGGTACTAAATAGCGTCTGTAGACTGTGTAGTAGAACCAAGGGACTTCCGCTAGTCTATGAATGTCCCTGTCCCTGTCTAGGTCAGCCATTATATTAGGGACATGTACTAGTCTATAGCTGACGTATCTGGGCCCTCTGGGACCGGCCACGGGCTGGTAGAGTAGCGCTCTAAACATCTGGGTAAAAAACGTCCCCAACTGCAATCAAGTTGTTTCTTTTTTTAGGTTTGAAATCTGTTTATTCTAGAATTAGTATAACATGGATGTACATTCAATCCTTTGACTCAGCCTGATACCGTTGCCCGTGTTTAGTGACTAACTCTTCTTTGTTTATTGAATTATGATCGAGGATGCACAGGGAATGGCAATAATGATGAGATGAAGCATGTGGGGTGGGGTGGGGTGGGGTGGGGTGGGGGGCAAGACTTACATACGTCATAGGCACACAATTTCACTGCTCATTTTGGGATGTTTAGTTACAAAACGTACACATTCAGCCACAACTAATGGTCTTGGTGAACCTGTGAAGGGCAGTTTTCTTTTTTAATGTTTTAAAAGTGTCATTTCTTTTCCTCACCTCAACTGGAAGGGCATTCCATTCAACAGATCCGTTCTTATGTCTAGTAGATTAGGGCCTTTCTTGACGGGGATTTTTTATATTTGTCTTGGTGTGCCTTTAGAAGTTAGGATATTCGAATTTCCCCTATCCTTAAGATAATCCACTTAAGTTTCCCAATGCATACTCTCAGTTCTTACCAACCGGTATTTCTGATGGAAAGTTATCAGATTGGTATTATGGATAAAGTTCAGAATTGAACAAGCAAAATCCTCCATAAACTGTCGACCTGTTAATCAACTGGGGAATTGGTCAAATCGGGAGAAGAGGTTGTGTCTTAAGTGGGGGGGGGGGGTTATCGGGGGAGGGGGGGCTTGGTGATGGACCAAGTGGGCTTGTGGGCTAGCGGCATTTGTTGGCTGAGGCAAAAAAAAAGTTGATTTTCCGGTAACATGGTCCAAAAAGTTGAGCTAGGTAGGTCGGATTTCTTCTTTTTTTTTTTTTAAGCAAGGCTTTATGTAGTCAAACTTTGCTATTTTTTCACTGGTTATAATGAGAAATAATGGTTTCCTGCATAGAATTTGATGAGATGATGGAAAAATACAAGTAGAAATATAAACTTTAACAAAACTGATAATTTTTGTAAAAGTCTTCAAAAAATAAAATCGAAAAATCCTCAAAAAATTCGGAAAAATTCTTCAAAAAATCCGAGGTCGGCCCCTTTGAGATGAGGACGGTCGGGTGACCGGAAACCTTTCTTTTTTTGGCCCTCGGAGCGTTTTTTTTTTTGTGTGCCATATTTGTGGTCTTACAACCGCATGATAGGCTTGAAGGAGATATAGGCTTGAGAGTCTGATACTGTACGCGCGAATTTATTTCTGATCCTCGGGGTTTCCTAGCCAATGTACGTACGTGTCTCTTAATTGTCTTTCATCCCTTTGTTGCTGCAACGAGCCAAACGTTAACAATTGGGACGCCTACGTTTATTTTTATTATTTTTTTTTTTATTATTTCATTCATTCATTTATTTAGCTTAAGTCAATCAATTTTCCTTTTTATAAAGCGGGGGGGGGGGGGTCCTTGTTTGTTATTGACACGCATACTTTCGTTAATGAACGTGCTGACTGGGTACATGCCTCTTCACGCCATGGACACATGTAGCCTATACAGCAGCCAGTATAGTTTGGTTCAATGATCGAGTGACGCCTGGGCCTGATGTCAATGTCATTTCCCAAATTGAGACCTTAGCAATATACAAAGTCTAAAGAGATGGCCCTTGTCCCTCATTCTATGAAAAGGGATAATTAGTGTTAGCCATGAAAAGGGATATTTTCCTTTCAAAATGAAGGGGAATCAAATTTAATCTTCTGGCTTAACATTGAGCATCTGGGAATCAAATACTGAAATCTATAACGATATCCTCTTAATGTGTATGATACTACGTTATACTGTGTCATGTTACTTTCTATGCACAACATGTATTATTGTGGTCTAACAACAGGAACATGACAACCAGGATACATCCCGGCCCCCGCACTTGACGTCCAATGGACACCATCCGCATTACCAAAAAACGCTGATATAGGGTATACTTTGACTAGGTCTGCATGTCTGCGTTTTTCCAAATATAACTTCTGATATTTTCATATCAGAAGTTAGCAAAAAAAAAGAGTATAGGGGTGTTCTATTTGAGAATCATCAGAGATTGAAGTCTCAAAATTAATAGGCTATAAACAAATGCAAGTTTAGCAAGCCATAGCGGACCTTCATGAAAATACACTTGGCAGTATTTTCAAATAAAAGGGGTCAATTCTCTAAAGAAGTCAGCGTTTTCCTAGAAAAAGTCGTAATTTTTAGGCCCCCAACATCAATGATTTCACTACAAATAGGGTATCTTTTGAATATTTAAATTCTGGTAACGAGGATGGTGTCAGTTGATGCCAGGAGTGCGGGGGCCGGGGGATACATATTGGACCTACCCTGGGTCACAGACATGACTTCGGCCCTGGAGTTGTCACCAACCCCCAACTGACCCACCACTATTCACCCCGCCAGGAGGACCCCTGACCTAATGTGACCTCTGTGACACACATCTACAACAGGTTGCTGTTGGTTACCGCTTGTAGAGGAATGTACGTTGAGGGGGTGTCTCCCTCCCCCCGCCCCCCACCCACCCCTAACCCTGTCCCACACACCCAACCAACCTGGAACCAGCACTGTCCATATATTTGACTCTCCGACACACCTCTTTGTGCATCGTGTCAATTTGCACGTAGAGCGCTGTGTGATATAACCTGACACTGAGATATCAAGGCAATTGGTCAAGGGTCCAGGAGGTAAAAAGTTGAGAGACATCTGGATTTTAATCTTTACCCCAGGTGGCATAGATAATATCAGTTCTACACAATGGATGCAGACGTCCCCGTCATGTGGAAAATAGGCGGGAACATGGGAAATGTGATATCTGCCGTGTCTGAGAAGAGACACGTGTGCCGCATTCATGGACGATTGAGGGGGGACAAGGTTTGTACATTCAAAGGAATTTTATGATACGTTTTTTCACAATTTAAAAACAATCAACCATAAATGGTGAAAAATGTGGTTTTTTTTTTTTTATCATTATCTACTTTGTAACATAAATTTATAATTTTCTTTCCAGCACAAGTTGCCATAAGGGGTAGGTTATATCATCACCATGGGTAGTGTTTTGAACAAAAACATTTGGTAAAACTAATTCTTAATATTCACATAGCTGGTACTTTGAATCGGCTTTGAATCTACCCCCTTTAGTTGTAAACATACCCCTCGTTATGTGAGTGACATGCACAGCTAATGTACTTACGAAATGTAAGCGCACGTTCACATATGTATTTTATGTACGGATGACTAGGTGGTGGGTGAACGTGAAATATATATTGAAGTCCGCTCCCTCAGCCAATGAGTCAGTCACACTATGAGTAACTGCAAGGTATTTCAGTATACTGCCCACCACTTACATGCCTGTGTAGCCTACGCATTGAGGTGGAGTGTGGTATTCTAGAAAAAATATGGTGCGTGTATATTTCTATTCTGATGTATAACTGATGTATCATTATCCATTCTTCGTATTTAACACGGCGGAGCCGCGTTTCTCAAAAAGCCATGACACCATATAGGGGAGGTTGTAGCCAGCAGGCCAGCCAAGTCTAGTGGGTATGACTTGGCTGGTAACAGATCCCACTCAATCGAAGGGGGTCAAAAAACAAGTCATCATTTCAGGCAGTATGGGGAACTGGGAGGTTTAAGTAATGTTGTATGTTCAAGTATAAACACTTTACTTTATAAATTCACTTACATTGTTGCCTGTCAGTTGAATGAAACACTGCTACAATCATATCCATTTGTAAAATGTTTCCTGGTCACAACCTACCCTGGGCTTCCCTAGCCCACTTAAAAGGGTCTATATCTCCTCTTTCTTATCCCTTCGAAAGTGTGTGGTGCACATATGTGCGGGCACTGACACATGCCTCTGTAAAATTGTGTAATGTAGTTCTCGCCATGAATATGACCTTAGCTGTCGAAATGGTGTTTAAGATCTATTACTCACTCACTACTCACTCACAACCTACCCTCTGTCACTTTGTTGTGGTTTCACTCTGTGGAGCTGAGATCCAGCTAGCCTTAGTCATTTCCCTACAAAGGGAGGTAGTACTGCCTCAGACTGGTCTAGTACTGCCTTCACACTTCACTGACCATGAGATAGAGTGGTTAGCAGTGGGCAAACAAGTTCAACCCCCATACCTAGACATCACTACTAGTGTGAATTAGGTGTCTCCATCTGTCCAAAGTGGTCGGAAATGCAAACAAATATGCACCACAGTACACCACACAGTCCAAACTTGGATCCAGGATTTTGATAACTGGGACATCTTTAAGGCTACAACAATTATACAGTTAAGTATATGAATCAATGAGATGTACAGAAAAAACAAAATAAGGCACTACTTTACATATCAGCCCACCTTATTAGTCAAGACTAGGATGCTTATGGCTCAAACTCAGTGACTTTCCCAGCCACCACTGATAGTATGGGACACTGTTATCGACTTTACCATACACACTAGGTACAGGCGATGTAAATTGACTAGGGAGGATGATGTATTGATTTTTCAATCAGCCTTAAAAGTAGCTAATTTCAACCATCCACCATTCAATGTATGTTGAATTGAAGGGGAAAGTATTGGATCTCAATTTAAACATTATATTTCAAAGCGAAACAGTATATTATTATACAAAATAAGGTAAAGAAGTTACAAATTTTCCCAGAAAAAACGCTTGGATTAAGATCAGTACCACCGAAATGGCTTCATAACAGGTTTGTAAAAGTGATTTGAGGTGCCCTGGTCTGTACAATGTTAGATTAGATCCTTATTCAAGGCCTCCTAATATCATTTTCGCCAGCAATGGCAAGAAGAAAAATCCAATATGGCGAGTGTACAGGGAGACGATCGGTCCTGGGGAGGAAGATGGGCATGGTGGCGAAATGTGTGAGGGAAGATCCCAGTGCCGGATCAAGCAATGGCGGACCCAATAGGCCTCAGTACTGAGTCCTATATTTGTGGTATACCCTTTTGCCCTTTATCAACAATTTCGTGCGCCCTATTTCTATGCACAGTAGGGTGCATGAATGTTCAGGTCTATGTATTTTTGGGAATTTTCGTTACGGGATCATTTCAACCATGCACCCATTAATACCTAAACATTATTTATGTAGACCATGCCTTTTATTGGCAAGACTATAGGCAGAAGAACCAGATGACAAGACTAATGATTTTGTACTAGTTAGTGAGCAAGTTTTTTTTAACACATTACGAAGCTGGTTGGATGCCAGGACACGCCTTTAGCATGATGAACAATGATACAGTTACGTTCAGACCTTAAAGGTCGTAGGGTGCTTCCAGGTTTATGTTGCCTGGGGTCTATTTCAAAAGCACCTACGATCACCAAAATACCACTATGATCACATAATCTGGCTAAATCGTAGAATCTATATCATAATATATACAACATTGTACAGGGATGGGGCACAGATTTGTACAATCATTCTATTTCTTATAGAGTTTAGAACTGTTCAAGATCCTGTTTCATGAATTATACAAATTACATATCATCCAATTGGTAACATAACACCTGCCAATTGGTAACATAACACCTGTCTCTCAACGTATGTGGTCGTTCAAGGCTTAAAATCTGGAGAAAATCGTTGTCTATTATGAAACATACCTCTGGTCTGCATGATACACTAATCAAGTCAATGCTAGCAACTTTTTATCGCATGAGAGTATATATTCGTAGTGCATTAATATGCATATAATTATCCTTGCACTTTAAGGGTTAAGAACAATCGACCAATAGTGGGCTGTGTCTGGCACACGCCCACTGTCGGGTACATTTATCTAGACTTGGACCTTGTACTGGGAACATGGACCCTGTTCTCTGGGCATTGACTCAGGATATTGGGGTCATGTATAGGGACCCTGGCCTAGTGTTGAATCCTCTTGTAAGATGAGACAAACAGTTTATTATGTTTGTCTAGATCTTATACTACAGGGACGCCGCCACTAGTCACATGTGTTCTGATAATATATGGTGGGTTTATCGGGCCAGACACTTATACTTATTATAAAGGGCAGTGACTGGCAAAGGATTGTCACATATTCTCTCTGTCTGTCTCTGGCTGTCCCTGAATGTCTCTCTATCTGTCCCTATCTATCTCTGTCTATCTCTCTGTCTCTTTGTGTCTCTCTTTGTCTGTCTCTGTATGTCTCTGCCTCTGTCTTTCTCTGTCTCTCCCTGTCTGTCTGTCTGTCTGTCTGTCTGTCTGTCTCTCTCTCTCTCTGCCTGTCTGTCTATTATTGTTTATATATAGCCCTAGGACATACATGTGATACACGTTATTAGATAGTAATCAACTTCATGCGGATTTCAGGGACTTGCTTTTCATAACTCGTTAATTATAAGCTAATGGATTTGAACCACGCACTTTGATGATATACACTATTAATCACTATAAAGCCGATATTGGATACATGTATTACTGTCGGTTCTACGAATCGAGATTCAATGAAACGATTTATTGTTTATTGCTGATTATAATAGCTGCACGCAGAGGTTAAAGAGAAACGCTACCCGGTATACAGAAGCTACCTAGTGGCAGAAATAACAACCCATCAGTTGTTCTATGTTCATGATAATTCTCACCCTAAATGAACCACTTTACCTGGGACCTACTCCAAATTCATAAGAGTTACAACTACATGAGGGTGTATAGAACACAAGAACGCTGTTGCGGTTATTCATGTACTCTTTGGGATATTTTACCTTTGTTGATGTTTAAATCTCTGTGAATTATACATTTTCTGGCCTATAATCTTAAAAGAATGCTTGTGTTCTATACATCCTGTTATACTTATAACCCTTGTGAATTTGGGGAAGGTCCCATATACGCAACAGATTCAAAATCGCAGAGATATTTCAGCCATTTTTCGCCATGTGTGATTCAACCTTTTGGGAAAGGTATGAGATAATAATATTGCAGAGGGACCTTCTGTTGGATAGACGTTTTATCGATATTTAATGAGGGAAATAAGAAAGTTAGACTTGGACCTTGTACTGAGACATATGCCAGACAAAAACCTACAGCCAGCATTTCTTTGCACCCTTAGAGTGTTGTGCAAGCACAACTGCAGGAAGCACTTTGGCAACTGTTACATTATAAGATGCTTTAGATAAACCTGATGCTCTCCTTTATTACAATGACACATATTTCAAAAACCATGCCAGAATCTTAAAATAAGCGATAATGTGAATAAGGCAGTGTTTTTCTTTGAGATTATACATGGTCCGTCTGACTGAGAGCTTTTCGTATTGATATCTTATCTCTCAACTTTACAAGAGCCCACAGCATGTACTGCCTACTGTGCTATGTTTGTGATTTGTGTCCTGAACATAATAATCTGTGTGTGTGTATGTGTGTGTGAGTTGGTGTAACCAGCAAATTGGGGACATTCATGGGAACACACACCTACAAACTGGGGACATCTTGCGAACCAGGGACGGCTCACTTTGCATGACCTTGAGAAAAGGAGGGCAATGGGTTTGGGTATCACAAATGACCTTGAAAAATGGTTATGAACATGATTTCTAGTGTGTCAACAAAATGTCCCCAATTTGGCCCGGAGCAACTTGTGCTGTGTGTAAAAAGTTAGAGCTATTTTTTTTGTGATTTTTGCCTGTGTGTAAAAGTCCCCAATTTGTTTTGCACACTGAGAGATCTGTGTGTCCCCAGTTCACCCAGTGATCTGGGTGTATTGCCTAATTGGCTTTATTGCCATTTTTGACCTCTTAGGGATTAATCCAGTGTATTTGCATAAAAATTGTCACAAATTTGAGCCAGACATTGAATCTGTGTGCCTGCAAACTGAGGAATTTCCTTAATAGACCCTGTGTGTTTACAAAGTAAGGACATGACTTCACAGTGTGTGCTTGCAAACTGAGGCCTAAGGGACTTTCTCTTGGGTATGGTCAAATGCAAAGAGTGTAAAAAAACTGAGGTCTTGATATTAGGCATTATATCTTTTTCTACCCGTATACAAGAGCATTCAGTCTATTTACGAAGAATAGACACATTTAAACAAGGACAAGACATCATTTTCTAGCTGTGTGCTCAAACAATGAAGGGCTCAAACTCCACACAGTGTTTAGGCAAACTGAGGACATGACCACACATTGTGTGTATGCAAATAGAGGACTTGGCTTAGATACACTCCACACAGTGTGTGTAGGCAAACTGAGGACATTAGTACACAGAATGAGTATGCAAATAGAGGACTTAGTCTTAGATACACTCCACACAGTGTGTGTAGGCAAATTGAGGACATGACCACACTGTGTGTGTTGGCAAATAGAGGACTTGCTCTTAGATTCACTCCACACAGTGTGTGTAGGCAAACTGAGGACATGGCCACACAGTGTGTGCAGGCAAATAGAGAACTTGGTCTAAGGTACACTCCACACAGTGTGTATATATGCATATAGAGGATATAGTCTTAGATACACTCCACACACTCTGTGTAGGCAAGCTGAGGACATGACCACACAGTGTGTGTAGGCAAATAGAGGACTTGGCCTTAGATATACTCCACACAATGTGTGTAGGCAAACTGAGGACATGATCACACAGTGTGCGTAGGCAAGCTGAGGACATGACCACACAGTGTGTGTAGGCAAATAGAGGACTTGGCCTTAGATATACTCCACACAGTGTGTGTATGCAAATAGAGGACTTGGTCTTAGATACACTCCACACAGTGTGTGTAGGCAAACTGAGGACATGACCACACAGTGTGTGTAGGCAAATGGAGGACTTGGTCTTAGATACACTCCTCACAGTGTGTGTATGCAAATAGAGTACTTGGTCTTAGATATACTCCACACACTGTGTGTAGGCAAACTGAGGACACGGCCACACAGTGTGTGTAGGCAAATAGAGGACTTGGCCTTAGATACACTCCGTACAGTGTGTGTAGGCAAACTGAGGACATGGCCACACAGTGTGTGTATGCAAATAGAGGACATGGTGTTAGATACACTCCCAGTCAATATGAAAACTCGTCAGACATTTGCTTTGGCTGACAAAATTGCTCCCGGACCAACCCAAATCAGCACTGTCAGGCCGAATGTCTGGCTGTATTCATGGGACCTTAGGCTACATTTTGTTTTTTACGGCATGCAAATCGGACCATTATTGAGGTTTATACTGCCTAAAACAAAAGCAGTAATTTTTAGTTAAATTTGGAAGAGTTAAATGGTTAAAATAGTTATCTAATTCTGTTTTTTTATTATTCATTTCTCATCAAAAAAAATCTTGAGGTATTCAGTCCTGCCAAAATCAATCCGGGCCTGCGGAATGATGAGAACTGCAGGACCTTATGGCCTGCAAGGGGAAAAACTTTTCTAATAGACTGCACTCCACACAGTGTGTGCATGCAAACTGAGGACATGGCCACATAGTGTATGCCAATAGAGGACGTGGTATTAGTTTGGTCCACACAGGACTTAATCTAAGATATACTCCATGCAGTATGTGTAGGCAAACTGAGGACAAGGCCATACAACGTGTGTTAAAATAGAAGACTTCGTCTTAGATATCCTCCACATGGGCAAACTGAGGACATGGCCACACCTCCTCCTCCCATGCAGCAGAATTTATACAGTCAACTTTGTTTCATCATTTGACATATCACTGCTGAAATATATGTCAACTATTGATCTGATGTTGAAATGGTGATGGTTGACAAAATTGATTTGGAATGATTGAAAAAGTGTTGCAGACAGGTTGATCAAAACTATCAACACAATATCTTCCAGTTGGTAATGTTGATGAAATTGTTAATGAGAGCAACTGATTCCTGACAACTCAAGGGACATCCCACTCAGAAGGCCATGTTCTGTCCAGCTCTTACACCATCCTGGTCCAGCCAGGGGGTCCAGGCCCATTGAATCTCGACCTTCACCAGGACTTTTTCCAGAAAAGACTGCTGTGCAACAACTGACCACCCAGCTTCTAGTGGTTTACCTCTAACCCTAAGTTATCAGCAACCTCCTTAGTATTCCTCCTGCAGTTTTCGCAAACTTCTCTGAATGCTTCTCGTTTGTCTGTTCTGTGGCTCCCTGCTGGGGTAGTGTGCTTTTCAGGTGACTCTTTGAATTATCGCTCACTACTGGTTGCTATATAACTATTCCCTCCTAGGATAGATCAACTAAGCTGGCTCTTCTGCCCCCACCTAATATGTCTTTGAGCCTTTGTCTATCCTCAAATTCTCTCCCTCTATTTACTGGCATGCCTCACCAACTTAGGCAGTTGGAGGTATACACTATCTAGTCAGTTGCCTGGGCACATTCTCAGGAGGCCCTCCCCAGGATGGGTGAATGGCATCAGGTTAATAGTTGGACACATCTGACGCACATCTTCCTTGGGATAGCCTTCTAGTTGCCTGTCCCTCATTTCTGGGCTTAAGTGGACAATATGTTAAAGACTGGGACCATACAGCCAGCCAATTGCCATGGTGCATGGAGCTCTTTTGGGCACCCCCTTATAATGCCAGAGCAGCATAGAGTGAGCTTCTAGAACATAGTTTGGTTAAGGGCAAATTTTGGAGGAAAGGGACTACGAGGGGGGGAGAAAACTCATGTGCCTTCCCTCAGAGCATCTCAACTGAAGATGCTGCCCCCTGGTGTTTTACATTACAGTTGCATAATTTAGTGGCGCATGATAATAGCAAAGTCAAACAAATCTAGCAATCTCCAAGCAGATCCTTTCGGAGGTACATTTTTAAAGTCTCTCTGAAACTACCAGTCAGATCTTAACATATGACCTGAAGCCCACGGGGAGTACCATTTAGATCTGCAGTCGTAGGGAGATTTCCCTTATCAATAACCACAGGAAGTGTGCCGATATCTCTGAACCGAGATCCAATATGGCGACCATTGCAGATTTACTGGCGACTTTTGAGGTTATTAAACGATTTACCAAGCAAGTAAACGAAGAACACCTCAAAAGTAAAGTATCAGGAACTAATCAAGTTTGTGAAACACCCCCAAAGTATTAGAATATTTTTGTTTAAATGTCAACATATCATGTCGAATTAGCTGGCACTTCCCTCACTTCTTCACAGCCTCAAAATTTTGCTTCATCTGGTACCCCAAGGGTACCCCACTCTGAAGCAGTCACAAATTGAACATTTCTAACCAGCGATCTAGTAACCCATTTTTATATATAGTGTAACCAAAATGGCAGGACCCCACACTCCAGGGTGGTGACTGAACAAGGATCCCACATCCCAAGAGCAGAAGGTGTATGAACCAGGAAGGTGTCTGTATTATCTAATTCTCATGATCCTTATGGGACAGGTCTTATTTAGTTCTGTGTGCATAATTGCGCACATGATATCCCAGCATGTATTAGGGTCCCTGCTATAATAGAAGTTGTGCAAGTCAAAAGACTTAAGTGCTTGCTGAAAATCATTTTTGACATAGTACCTGTATGATCTCCCAACAAATTAGATACTAGTCATGTATAAAGAATATATATCCTTATCCATGCACCTGCCTACCCCTTTTTACACAAATTTATATTGATCTATATTGATGTACCAATTCCATGATATCAGTGATATCACCAACATGTGCACTAAAATGACAGGACCCCACACTCCAGCGCGGTGACTGAACAAGGATCCCACATCCATGCAGCAGAAGGTATATGAACCAAAAAGGTGTCTGTATCAAGGGAACATTATTGATATTTACCTGCATGCACCAATGTCTAATAACAATTCAAGTCTTGTGGTCCACATTTATACAACAATAGTGAATTCAATTGCTGGCCCTTTTCTCATCTGAATTAATGTACACATGAGTATTACCATCCAATGATATGTCAGTTAATGAAAACTTACAAAAAATGAGAATGTTGATTGAGAGCAGACTTTGGGTCTATGAGTAACATGAAAAGTGATGTATGTCTGTTTCTATTCCTGTCGTATAGAGCCAATACCTTAATTAATGTGACCAGAACCTTAGGTTAATTGGGTCACAGAAATGGACAAGTTGTAAACTAATCCCTGCAGTGCTGATGCTTTGAAGTGGGGAAGGACCCCACAGAACATGGTGAGGACTGACTAAAGACCCCATAAGCCAGGGGGAGGACTGACATAAATATGTCTTTGTCCTTCCTACAATAGAGCTGTCAGAGAGTAGAGAAGAGACAACATACAACAGTTGTTCATACATATCTTCTCAAAAGTTGCATGATTATGTTTCTGTGTTTTTGACTGTATATTACCTTAATGTTGGTTTTAGGTTCAGAAGAAAATTCTGTACAGTACATCAGAGCCATCTAAATGTTTTCTCTTCTGCAGTTCCTCCTATATCCACTCACTCCCAAGGGGAACCTTATCACAAGGACTCCCTTTACAATGAAAATCTAATTTTGGATATGTCATCGGTTTGCTCAGAGTATGTATACACTAGTTTTCTATTTGCAGACATGCACTGTATTAGTTTGTATACACACACTTTATGGACCTTATCTTTAACCAGGTCCTGTATTTGCCCACATGGTGTACTAATGTCCTCTATTTGCATACACTGTTAGATACCTGTTTCTATCATCTATAACTGTTATCTTCTCACTACCATTAGTCACCTTACTATATCCTGTCTACCCTTTCCTTTATAAACAATTCTCAGAACTCATCTTTAATAGTAACTCCAACACATAGAGTTTAACAACACATATTGTGTGGCCATGTCCTCAGTTTGCATACATATACTGTGTGTCCTCAGTTTACATACACACTCTATTGTGGCTAAGTCCTCAGTTTGCAAACACACTGTGTGGAGTATATCTAAGATCAAGTCCTCTACTCGCATACACATACTGTGTGATTATGTCCTCAGTTTGCATACACATTGTTTGAGTCACCAATTTGTTTGAGCACATGGGTAGGTAATAATGTCTTGGTTATTTAAAAAACAGTCTATTCTTCATAAATAGACTGAATACTCTTGTGTTTAGGATCAGAAAAGTAGGTATGAGATAGCTATTTGAATTGTACAAATGTCCTCACTTCGCTTATCAAACACTGGCCATGTTCTTAATTTAGGCACATCATACTGGTCTACTTGGGAGCATCAGAGGCCAGTTTGGTATTTTGCACTATAACTGTTTACTGTTTAATGGGAGCTAAAATGGACTTGTGCTCTAAATTGAACCCTGTAGTGTTCTACCCCTCGATGTTCAATCGAATCTTTCGATAAACAACGAAGAACAACTATTCAGGTTCCAGTTAAAACTTTATTGTCTAATAACACATAGGCATCAGCCGTTCTCGATCACAGTTACAGGTGGCAGAGTTTGAACTCTATAACAAGTTCGACACTAGGCCTTCTAGTGTCTACAGTTGGTATTAGAATATGGTAGCCAGGCAGCCGCCAACCATCGCTCACGATGGTCAGTCGGGGCTGGACTGACCCTGAGGAAGGCCGTACAACGGCCTTATATACACCGGAGTCGAGGGCCACGTGACCAAGTGGTGACATGGCGCTGGACTCCAGCGCCCCCAGGCGTCGGGTAATAGAGGTGCTCTCGATGTCGCCCACGAGGACCATGAAGGTACCTCGAAGACGACGCGGGATTACCACAACCTGAATTAAGTGAAAGCTGGGTGAATGTAGGAATGTCCCTGCTTTGGAGGAGTGTGCAACAGTGTCCCCAATTTGCTGGTTACACCTGTATGTGTGTGTGTGTGTGTGTGTGGTTTAAAATTATCCCCATTTAAGCCGACATCGTATCATCTCATTGGTATAGATATACTTGAACAACTCACATTTTGATATCAATTTATTAGCCAATAAAAAAAAAAAAAAAAAAAAAAAATAAATCGACTGCCACAATTCTAATTGTAGACACGCTAAAGGATGTGATATAGAAAATAAGCGAGACATGTAAGATTTATGCTTCAATATATTCTTGTGCTATAACAAAAAAGTAGGTTATAACAACATACATCACCCAACTGTCTATGGCAACCATATGGCTCGATGATTTTGAACACAGTAGACCTTTGTAGGCAACCCCCCCCCATTCGGTGGCCAAATCGACTGTCACCCCTGGACCAGGCCAGAGGGAAAAGGAAAGCTTTTGTGTTTGTTTTTCACTTTTCATTAGTAGGACAGGAAAATATAGGTATCACTATTTGATTCAATAACATAACATTGGAATACGTACCATGTAGTTGAGTTATAGGGAATTAAAGAGGGCGACAATTTGGTAGCTATTGTTTGTGGATTTATAATAATAATCCAGAAAATAATGCGAAGATGCGGGGTTCCTCCATACTAAGTCTTCTTGGGTATATTCCGGTAGAATGCATGAATGTTTTCTATAAAGTATATTTTACAGAGAGAGAGAACTTCGGGATGCAATATGTCACCGGGAACAGGTAAAGAATGTCACTATAGTCCTTAGACCCGATAAAGCCTAGAGTGGGCGCGGCATGTTATGGTCCTATAGGATGCCGGGCGTGGCTGTGAAAGCTAGGTCAGTGTGGTGGACTTTGTCCATGCAGGTCTGGGGGACCCAGTGGCGGCAGTGGAGATTGTGTCCTTATGAGTTGATGGGTGTGTCCTCTATAGATGGATCTGTTAGAATCTTACCAGGCTTAAAGTCCAAAAGGTGTAGGGTGGTAAAAGACCAAAACCACAAGTAGTCTGGGGGTTTATAAGGATGGAACTGAAAGGTAGGGGCACAAATTGTGCTCGGAACTTCAGGGATCCACAGTTCGACCTGGAATTAGAGGGGAAGATATTTATATTCAGCAGCCCACAAGTAGGAATTGATTGAAATTCTGAATAGCATTAACAGGAGCTTTTGGCCACTGTCTAGGGTGCTTTCTGGAGTCTTAACAATTGGAGGCCTAGGCATATCATAGAGGATCTGATTATTACATAGAGGAACCACACATCAGAAGGACTTAAGATTTGATTTGCTCTTCCCTTGGTCTCTCACTACCCATTATTATATTCTCAATGCTCACTTAACATCTCACCATGGAGTGATTGATTTAACTTGGAATTATGCCATGATGGAATTTGAAGACACCAACAGTTTGTGATTGTGCCATCTGATAACAATTTGTGATGTTATTATGAAATTCGGCGACATTTTGTAGACCTGTGTTTTGGAGATACGTGATAAGTTATGGAACTTATAAATGTTTGGGAGAACCTTGATGGTTATGAAATTTATAAATGCGTTATGATTTGTGTGAATTTAAAGATATTTGACGGCGATGGAAATCACTCACGCCCGTGATTGGGTATACGATGTTATTGATGAAATGTGGTGGCCTTATTATTTGTGATTTAGGTATATTGGCACGATTGACTTTGAACATTGAATGGATCTAGTTTATTGGAATTTTCATGGTTAAAGGTGTGTGATTATGATTACCAAATTGAAATGTGAAATCAACGCTGGAGTCTGAATTGTATTTGACCTTGGATTGGCATATAAATATATATATATATATGTATATATATGTATATATATATATGTATATATATATGTAAATATATATATATATATATATATATATATATATAAAATAAGAACCCTTGGAGATGAAATACCCAATTGTGTTTTCTTTCCAAATGGGCTGTGGGATTTAAACACGGTTCTACCACTTGATGCTAGCCTGATAATATTCCCCAAATAGACAGTTTAAAACAGCGAGTGGAGATTGGAAGGAGATAAATAATAACTAGTGGAAACCCGAGTTGGATTGTATTATAGCTTCCCTTTTAGAGAACCCAACCAACTTTAGCACATAAAACCCCTCTTTCCCCTCCACCTGTGATAGCCCATAGTTGACCATGCATGTGGTTTTGTAAAATTAATAGGATCACAGTAAAATGACACAACCCCGGTATTCTGCTTATTATGTTAAAAAAAAGGTCTATCTTTATGATATCCTCACACAAAGGATGACCTGTATCAATTGCAAAGGAAGACTTGCACCAACATCATCTCAGTCGTATAGTTATATCGCTCTTCCAATGCATTGAATTTGGAAAGCTCCCAGTCCGAGGGGGACAGTTGGTCACACTGCAAAACGCACCAAAACAAACCAGGTCAAATTCTTCGCTGGCGATGGAGAATCTATATACACGAGATCGACTTGAATATAGCGATTCTTATTCACACCCTTTAACGATGTGTATATAAGCGGCCTTATTTAAACACAGTTAGGGTTGGTCACAGGACAAGATGTTTAGGGTTGGTCACAGGACATACCCCTGTGTGTGTTTAGAGTTGGTCAGAGGACATGTGTTTAGGGTTGGTCAGGGGACATGTGTTTATGGTTGGTCACAGGACATGTTTTTAGGGTTGGTCAGGGGACATGTTTTCAGGGTTGGTCACAGGACAAGCATACGTATATTACACTGAATGCAATAGACCACTACACAACAGATGGTGGCCTAATGGATAAGGCGTCAGACTTCATATCCGGCCATCGCAGGTTCGAACCCTCACCCAGACTCGTTTTTTTCCCTCCCCTACACCTTTTTTAAGGGTTATTCAGAGGACATGTTTTTTAAAGGTTGGTCAGAGGACATGTTTTTCAGGGTTGGTCAGGGGGCATGTTTTTCAGGGTTGGTCAGAGGACACACATAAGTTTTTAAGCGTTGGTCAGAGGACATGTTTTTCCAGGGTTGATCAGAGGACACGCAGGACATGAAATCAGGGATGATCACAGGACATGTTTTCATGGTTGGTCACAGGACATGCATACACGCTTTTAAGGGTAGGTCAAAGGACATGAAAATCAGGGTTGGTCACAGGACATGTTGTTCAGGGTTTGTAACAACAGGACACATATACAAGTTTTTAAGGGTTGGTCACAGGACACACATATAAGTTTTTAAGGGTTGGTCAGAGGACATCAAATCAGGGTTGGTCACAGGACACACATATATAAGTTTTTAAGGGTTGATCAGAGCACATCAAATCAGGGTTGGTCAACATGTATTCACCCTACGCATCACTTGTATAGCCTCTCCGTACCCTATAAAACACTTGTATAGCCTCTCTTCACCCTATGTAACACTCATACTGCCTCCCTGTATTCTATGTAACACTTGTATAGCCTCCCCTTACACTACGTATAGCTTGTACAAGCTCCCTTTACCCTAGGTAAGACTTCTACGCCTCGCCTCACCCTATGAAACACTCGTATAGCCTTCCTTCACCCTATGTAACATTCGTTCTGCCTCCCCATACTCTATGTAACACTCATACAGCCTCCCTAACGCTCATACAGCCTCCCTTCATCCTATGTATCATTGTTACAGCCTCCCAGTACTCTACTAAGACTCGTATGGACTCCCTTCACCCTATGTAACACTCGTAATGGCCCACCCTCACCCTATATAAATAATTTTACCTGTTTTCATCAGAGGCTGTACAAGTGTTATGTTTCATTAGGGGATGCTCACAAGTGTTACACTGTCATGAAGGTGTTTAGAAATTAAACATGTTTAGGGTGATATTTTGCTTAATTCCTACTCACATGACATTTTTTGTGTTTAATTTCTAAACACCTTCATGACAGTGTACGTATGGTACAGAGAGGCTGTACAAGTGATATGTAGGGTGACAAACTGACAACTAAATATTACGTAGAGTACGGGAGGCAGTATAAGTGTTACACAGGGTGAAGGGAGGCTATACGAGTGTTACGTAGAGTACGGGGAGGCTGTACAAGTGATAATATAGGGTGAGGGGAAGCTAAAAGAGTATTAGGAAGAGTATGGTAGGCAGTACAAGTGTTACATAGGGTGTAGGGAGGCTATACGAGTGTTACCTAGGGAGAAGGGAGCCTGTACAAGGTATACATATTGTGAGGGGAGGCTATATGAGTATTACATAGAATACAGGGAGGCAGTACGGGTGTTACATAGGGTGAAGGGAGGCTATATGAGTGTTATGTAGGGTACAGAGAGGCTGTAAAGGTGATATGTAGGGTGAATACATGTTGAACATATGTCTTGTGACCAACCTTAAAAAGTCTAAGAGAGTACACATGTAATTTTCAGTAGTAAGATGAAGGGTCATTTGCTGGTCATTATGATCGTGGACAAGCTGATCGTTTCAGTCTATGTAATTTGATCGTTTCACCTCTGTCTGAAGGTAAAGTGTCTCCAGGACCTTGTTTCAATAGTTTCTACAACAGGTTCAGGCCCCTACAACTTAAGATGGGCCAAATCTTACCAGGTGATCTTAGGACTTTGGCCATAGTGACTAAATAGCTGGAGTAGTGTTTGTTCCACTTGCTGTATTAACTTGAGTCAGATTGATTTTATGACTCAAATCTGGTATCGGCGGTGCCGGACCTACAACCGGATCAAGTTTAGAAACTTGAGGTGTAGGCTCACTACTTGTGGGTCCCTGATTTGTTCCGACCTGTATGGAGGTACTGTTCGGAACATCCACTCCACTAAATGCAGAATGATCTGGTTTCTTATAAATACCGGAATCTACATTTTTGTCTGCTCCATCAGTTACAAATGGATTGTATCTGGTGGGCGTTACATCTTGGGCTGTATCTGTCTATCTTCCTCCAGTTGTTTATAATAAGCTATAATGCCCGTCCGGATAGTCTCATTGTCTTCAGCTTGCTTATTACACTGAAGTTTCAATTTCTCCAATTCGCTTTGATATAGGCTTATGTCAGATTCATAATTGGCCTTATCAAGGCATAGTTGATCATTCGTATCTATGTATGTTTGGATACGAGCGTGTCTATTGTCATATTCTTTATTAAATGACTTTCTCATCTCCCGAAGTTTTATTTCTTCATTTTCTAAATCTTTCATGTATTCCCTCTTTCTGGTTTTGAATTCACTTCGCATACCAATTAAGTCTTCTTCCAGATGTAGTTTTTCATTGATTACTTCATCTTTCGCTTTGACCAAGGTATTTAAATTCTCGTTCAAAGTTACATAGGTTTCGTTTAACAACAGGACATCCGTTGTTTAAGTTCCTCACCTTCCGGTACCGCATATGTTACATCGCCGTCTATGGCGCTGTAGTCTAGGATCGGTAGTCCGGGTCTGGGTATACTGTATGGTAATTTTCCAAACGTTACCCTTTTTGGCATAAGTGCCGGATGTTCTGGATTAGTGCTACCACCAACTTCGAACATCGAATTGCTTTATTCATCAACAAGTGATTGTTGACCCAGCAAAGTACTCTTTCTCTGTATGGATTGTTCTCTCCGTATAGAGTCCGGTATATTTTCTTCACTATCCATTTTGTAGTGAGGTCCGGGTTCCCTCCAGGATGCAGCATCTACATCCTGTGGGTTCGAATGGGTATGGATCATTAATGACCCATTGCCATTCTCCTGGGCAATAAATTGCCCTTCAGTGTTAGCTTCCGCGAGGCTGTCTAACCCATGTACTAGCCGTTCAGACGTTATAACGTCCAGGCTATACACCAGAATTAACTGGTCACGGCACCAATGTAATGGTTTGTATTACTATTTCGGTGGTTCGGGCCTTACGGATCAGGAAAGAAGGAGTAAGGCGGTAATTCAAGTGTATGCCAACGGAAGTTTATTGCTAAGACACTTAACTGCTACCCGGAAGATGATGAAGGGGCAGCTTATGTTAATAAAAAGGTTTTACATGGTCAGAGGCCAGGAGGGCCTCTGACGTAGCGGCTGAGCCCCGGACCTTGGTGTTCGTCGCCAGATGTCCCCACAGGCCCGGATCGGTACTGCCACCTATCCGGAACCTGAGGAACACCCAGCGACTGGACTCACCTGCCAGGCCAGACGGTACCTATAACTATGGTTATAATACAATGCCTCTACAGTGGGAAGTCATAGCTGCTGCTGTGTGCACTCCCCCACTGTAAAGTACTTCATCTGTGTTCTCTCTAGACATGTACCCTTTACATAGACCATAAAGGAAATTTGCATCACTCTGAGTCATTGTGTGTGCATCTGAATACTCATACTGGTGCCGCAAAGAAAAGATTTGGATACATTGATTACCCACCCATGCTGATGTATATTGACACATGCATCATAACACAGCCTCACACATGACTTATAACAGTGTATCTCTAAATGGACACTGATATACTGATTTTCAGGTATAATAAATGACTCCATACCAGTGACTACATAGTACGCTAGAGTACAGACCTCAAACTAGGACCTGTTATGTATTCAACTACTGACTCAATAGACTCCACTATGAAGTCATACCTATACCAGTCTTAGGAGCCACTATTGGCTAAATAGTGACCAGTCATACCTCCCTCATGGTCTGGCTCGCACTCCACTCTTCAGAAGGGCACAGGGCTGCAGTCCCTACATAGCTGGTTTTGATTCCAAATATCTAAACTGCGTTTTTCTACATCATACAGACATTTATAAATAGATGTTCAGTATGAACCAAAATCTACCAGACATGATATGAGAAGAACAAAGTGTCTGTAGACCCATGTGCGTAGCTCATGTGATAATGACATGCTCTATGACATGTAGAAGCAAATGAAAAAAGGCTGAACACACAGAGATTTGATCTCTTATACCTACTGCATTTACCTGCAGATACAGAGGTAGTGATGTGAAAAAAAAGAATGTATTTGGATACAACAGAGATATGGATACATGTATACAAACAAGTGGGTAAATTCTAAAAAAAAGAAAAAGTTTTCAAGGTACCTTAATTCCATATTCCCAGTACATGTCACATATTAATTACACGTCCCTTAACGTTAGCCTGGTTAGCTCAATTGGTGAAGCAAAGGGTTTTAGAAAAGAGTGTACTAGGGTCAAATCGCAGTGACAGATGAGATGCATTTGAGCAAAGGAGTGCACACCACAGGAGCTATGACTACCTAGTATTTATTCACAAAGAGGGCTGTCATACCAGTGTCCCTTTTTGGGTCACTGCTGTGATGGCTATTCAGCCAGCAGGCAGTACAATCACCCAGTAATGTAGCCAGCTATCAGCTGGTAGGACTTGACCATTCTCATGCCTGACCCTGTCGTAGAAACAAGGTCCAGAGCTGATGTATCAATATGGTATCCATAGAAAGTATTAATTACATGTCCCACCATACCAGGCTGGTTAGGTCAGTTGGTAGAGCAGCAGATCTACAGGTTGAAGGTATTAAGATCGAATCCGTAGCACACTATGTTGTGTGTATCAGAAAGTGTAAGATTTTGCCCTTGAAGGCCCTGAAAAACTAATCTTTTAATTACTTTATATTACTTCAACAAAATTGTCAAGGTACATTTCCTCAGCTCAGAAGACCAAAAAATACCGATCTAGGCCATCCGGTTCCATTTTTATTGCTTGTTTTGTGTCATGTAATGTCCGGTACCAAAATAATGAAATATGGAGGTAATTGAAGTTGCTCTCAGTAATATAAGAATGTCCCATTATGCATAACAAACACATGAAATAACAAGGCAAATATGTCTATTATTGTCCTCAATTACAGAATGAAACAAAATTTGAGTTATGCATGCACAGTAGCCTGCCTCCTACATGATGATAAAAGTACCGGACGTTACGTAACGTCCGGTACTTTTATCAGAATTATTTCACATAAGCTGCTCTCATATGGAGACAAATGCTGGTAGACACACAATTTCTTCACCAAAGTAGGGGATGATAGGGTCCTTCATATGGGTAATAACAAAGATTTTGAAACTTCATTTTTTCCATGTTTTATAACCGATTTAGATTTAGGTACTGGACGTTACAAATTACAGATTTCCATTTTGAAAGACACATCATGAAAAATTCTCACTTAGTAACATGTCCAAACCTCATGGAAATGATACCTATGATCATATACAATACAAAAAATAACTTTGGGATACTCTATAGTGTTCTTTATTCAATACAGGACACTTGTAAAAAATACAAAAAGTATAAAAAAAAGAACAAATTTGGCAGTTTTTTCACTTCAGCAGGCTATAAGTCCTAACGTTTTTGATAGATGACCACAAATCTACGATTTTCTGATAGCCCTAAGTGTTCTCTATCAAATGAGTCTATGTAAGACAAGATTGGTTCACAACTTCTTTCTCCAGAGCCATAAAAGTCCAAAATGACCCAAAAACACAAAATCTACTGCTTTCTGGCGACCTGACCTGTATGGCAAGCGATATGTTCACCCCTTGATATCACAGTTTCTTCATTTGATATCAAAGATTTTGTCAAGGATATTGCAGTTTTAGGATCCAATATCAGAGTTAATTTAGGAGAACCCCTGTATCAGGCTGATAATGTAGATTAAACCAGAAATTGGGGTTAATTGACTGATATTCCAGGCAATTAGAGCAATTCATTCATTATTCATGATGTTATGTAAACTCCAGTGTCAGGGTGAAACAGCAGTTTCTGAGAAACTTTCTCAAAAATTTTGATATCACAGTTTTTAACTCTGATATCAAAGTTAAAAAACCCTGATATCGAATTCTAAAACTGTGATATCAAATAAAGAATCTCTGATATCCTGGGGTGAACATTTGGCTTGCCACATGTGTGTGTGTGTGTGTGTTTTCCAACCCAATGCATATTCAATTTATCTTCTTTTTGCTTTCCTGCAATTATTTATATTTAATGACATGGAAACGCATGGAAAATGTAGGCCTTTTTCTGATATCTCTGCTTCTCATTTCTCAGGTCCTATGAGTGGCCTCCTCCGAGTATGAATTGGACACCCTTATACCCATAGTCCACAGGGCCATTGTCGGCGGATCCTAGGGCAGATTATGTAGGATCGGCAGAAAAAAGGGGAAAAATATCCTGTGGACTTTGAAATGTGACAGCTGCTTGCAGATAATGATTAGCTGACTCAAGAAATCTGACAAAAATGGCCGAATATGCAAAAAGAATTAGTATCAAATTATTTGATATTTTCAGATGTAAACTGCCTGACAATAATTAAGAATCTCCCAACAAAACATCCCCGACTTTGATTATCTCTTCCCTTTGTCAGCCTGTCTCTGTGGACTATGGGTATTAGGCCCATTTTCCACCACCCGATATGACCTCTCTATTGAACAAGTAATCAATGGATAATTCATGACGAGTGTGTGTTAGCAAAGGATAATTACACGAGGGCATAGCCCAAGTGTAATTATCCTTTGCTAACACAGACAAGTACACACACAAGTACACACACCTCGTTGCCCGGCAGCGGACAGCTACAGCGCCCGTCTCGGCTTGGCTTGCTTTGAATGCGTCTCGTGGTTATGGCAGCAGGCACACGGCGAAAAAAGATGCGCCCGGACCGGGACTTGTCCCGCCTACCTCTAACGGCTGAGCGTAATGCGCTAACAACTAGACCACCGGGCCGCACTCCTCAGCGCCCGTCTCGGCTTGGCATTGTTTGAATAGCAGACAGCCCGCAGTCGGCGCCCCGCAGTAGTTATGGCAGCAGCAGCGACAAAGCTGGGGGGGTCACAACCCAGACTTGCCGGGGATTTTCACACTTTTAATGTGTAGTAGTTATATGTGAGTAACCCTTCCCGGGCTTTGTATCACATTTAGACCTGGTTCTACCCAACCACTTCTTGTCAGTCCCTGTTGTGCATAGGGAGTTGGACTTGGGATCTGAGACTGCAGGTTCGATCCCTACCCTGGCCATGAATATTTCGTGGGTTTTAACATGTAACATATGACATGTAAGGACATGTAAGGTGTGCAGGTTATCCATGGATAACCGCACCGGGTGCCTGTTATCCTTGGATAACTGCACACCTTACAAAAGTCATGATGCAGGCATCATGGTGTGCAATATCGACAGTTATGTGCATGGGAATATCCAGGAAAAGCACTCAGAATCCCAGAAACCGTGGAATAACGGACGATAGTCACTTATACCTATATAGTCCCCAGATGCTCCCCAGATGTACCAACTCACCCTCGATTGGAACAGAATTCTTGGGTGCACAGGGTCAATCACTATGTATGATGCAGTTTAGAGGGAAAAGGCACTCACCTGTATGGGTGATCATAGGTAATGGGCAGTCAACAACTGCCCCTCTTTACAGATCAACTGCTATGGTCCATGTATTGGTCGACAGCAACACCAAACAACCACCATGGCTGGCGAGGCTGCCATAGGGCCATTTTTCCACCACCTGACAGAGTACCTTTTTTGGCTGACACCTCGGCCGACGGAGCTGCCTATAGGTGAGGCTCCACTACGTGATCTATGCAGAGAATTGGAGCTATTCTCACAAAATGGCACACAAACAAAGACTAAAGTAGTGTTTGTTATCATTTCAAGGTAGAAATAGAATGTTGAGAGACCTATTTGTATATATATGAAAGGGATTGTGTACGATCTCAGGCAAATTTTTGTTGTCAAAAGATGTTTTTGTTTACTATATTAAGTTGACCTAATGTAAATATTACAGACTTTCACACTGATGTCTCTCTGCAACTCAATATCAGACAGGTTTGATTTGTACAGTATAAGACCCTGCAATCTGTGTTACTGCTATGTTGTTATTTATATTTTGCTGTGTTGATGTATTATATTGAGCTCCCACCCAATCACAGAGTCTATGCAGGTGCAGGTTAGTTTGTAAATATGGCACACAAGGAGAGAGATCACCCATGAAATAACCCCTAACATCTCATGTTTACAATTTTGAATCTCATGTTTACAATATAGGAATGCCAACACCCTATACCTTAGGCACTATAGGGGGATACCATTAGATGAGCATGTACTCATGAACTGTTGGCAAATGGCCTGAAGGTGACCTGAAAAGGGCTAATTTTTAGATCTATGAGCAGGTAAAAATCCTTTTGTCTTGAAATACTATGGGTCTTGGCCCACTTATATACCAAATTGGGAACATCAAATCAGAAAACTCTGGCTATGGCACCTGTATTAATTATTAGCGTGGCGACTAGTGAGTACTACTCGTGAGATGAGTAGACTAGTGTATGGTTCACAGTCGCCACGGTGTAAGGGATAGGAAGGCCTTGCAATCTATTTTTGTTTGTGGCTCGTCTGCTATGGACTATTCCTGCTCACTATTCTAATGTAATGTAATAACAACAGTGTGTGTACTTTACTTATCAGTGAAGGAATTTTCAGAATATATCTCATACTTTTGATTTTATTCGCAGATAAGACATTTCATCATTTGGAGCCCTATGGCAGATTAGCATTAGAGCATTTTAAGATTCAGAAATGCATCCCTGTAGCCTTTGTTTTAGAATTGTTCGTTTTGAAACTACTATATATATGTAGTACAGGTTTTATCTCAGTGGGTTATGGTACAATTGGATCATATTTTCTGTATTTGAACAAAGTATTCACTGTCAAAGATCTCTATGGAGGAATCAGTGCTAAAGTGTGTGTTGCCATATGTGCATTTTTGTAAATCAGAGGAGGTTGAAGTGTAAGGCCACCTTGTGGAACTGCTACATTCTTTTCTGTGTAAAATTTTTAGTTTACATTGAAATAATGCTACCTCAGAATATGTATCTACTATTGGTGATGAAAGATTACTCCTTTCATTATATAAACGATTTTGTGGAACACTGAAAACATGTATGTACATCGAGGTACTTACACTGTGCTCCCCCTCTACAGAGAGGTGGAGTGATCTGGCCGGTTTGCTGACCACTGGCCTGTGACGAGGTACAGACTATTACAAGTGATTGGCAGTTGGGTGTGTGTGGGGGGGGGGGAGGCAGAGCAGGCTCCTGGCAATCTGAGACAGTGTACACTCATAATGACACACCTGTTGACTATGGCATTGAACATTGAATAAGACAGGTCCCTGTGGCAGCTGAGTGAGGTGCATGCAGAATGGACAGTCTACAGACTATTAGTACTTAGCTGCAGTGGGTAGTTCAGGTTGAATTTGTGCTATATACTACCAAAAGCCCAGATGATAGTATGCCCTATCTGTCTCACCAACTGAAACTAGACACAAGATTACAAGTCGCCGCGCCATGTCTCACAGGACTATTCTCTACTATTGTATTAAAATCTACAACACTATGGTTTTATTGTAAGACTGCATGAGGCGTTGGCTAACACATTTACTATTTTAGGCACTACAAGGGTTTATTTTCTATAATCAAGGTATGTTATGCCTTTGGAGTTAGTTACTCTAGGTAGGGGAGAGGCTATGCCTCATATACACAGAATTTTCCTTCATATTATCATGTGCTGAGTTGCTCTCTTTATATATTCTTTATACAGGTGGATTTGTGCTATCTTTGTTTGGTTAAAAAGAGAATAAAGTAATCATTTTATTGTAATGTCTTCCAAATAGGTACACAAGGTGGAATTCCTTTAAAAGATTTCAATTCAACATGAATGTATAGAGAGACTATCTCGGGCTTCCCTAGCCCACTTAAAAGGGTCTATATCTCCTCTTTCCTCTCCCCTCAGGATGTGTGTGGTGCACATATGCGCGGGCACTGACACATTCCTCTGTTAGATTATCAACTTGTGAAGCACGGGATAGCCACTTAGTGCCGCTAAAGTGCTGTAAAACACAAATCAATCAAAGAGAGACTATCCTATTTCCAATGGTGGGTGGGTCTTGGGCTTTTGGTACTCTAAATACCTGTAAAGTAGCTATAAAGATGGGGTTCATAAATGCGTTATTCAACGCTTCATAGACTATACAAGAGCAGAATTAACCTTTTTTTCAATTCAGTATCTTTGTAATTATTTGAAAGTGCTGACTTCAGATTGTATGTGGGACTTAGTTTTCAGTTAGGAGTGCGGTTGATATGCAATCTATTTCAATGATGATTATCACTATTACAGTGGTGATATTTCAAATATATCAATATTCAAAAAGGATGAAATCATAAGACAAAATTGAAAGGACTGGTAGATTATAATTCCATTCCCACCTCTCAGGTCCTATATGAGTACTAGTGACAACTGATCCTCATCCTAGGGCAGTGGCCAAAAGTGATCTCCCGCTTTTCAGACCTGAGGTATTTTCAGCCACCAGACAGTTGACCCATGAATATTCCATATTATCAATGGATATGGATTCCAAAATTCTATTTGGCCATAACTCTGGTTCTAATTGGAATTAAAACCCCTTCACCATTTTACTTGAAAAACTGTGTACAGCAGACTTATCTTTTATTTGTTATTTTCTTGATGATGTGGCAATTCATGCATCAAATGATTACCACAACATTACAGCTGTAAGCTAACCTCATGTATACATGGACTATGACTTTGAAGGGAATACGTTGACTTACATAAACACAATTTAGATGTATTTTTTTCTCTATATAAGGTAATACTTGAAAAGCCTGACCTATAGCCCAGTTGTGACCATGTGGTAAACAATTGACTTCAATGATAAATAGAGAAATTGTATGTAGTTGAGGGTTTAAGCTAGTTAGATATATAGCAAGCACTAAAACTGTGTAGCTGTACATAACTTTGTTGCGTTAGTCAACGCTTCAGAGAGATTAGAGTGTCAGTCAACATTACACACCATACTGCATGGATTTATGCTACCCATTATATAGAGGAACTCTCTTGTTTAAGTATTTTGTTCTATTCATTAGAAGAGATAATTTATATGCAAAATGATATAAAATGCACACAGCATGGGTGCTGTGTCGATATTTCTTCTTTTTATGTGTTAGTCAATGCCTCAAGAATTTTGCTGTTAGTCAACATTACATGCAACGTATCTTGGATTTATTACCTTATGTATGTATAGCAAATCTCTCTTGTTTCAATATGTTGCCTACATTATTACAAAGAATATTTATGTGTAAAATGAAAAATTAAACTTGCTTAACATGGGGGATGTGAAGATATATAATTTTGTTTCTGGGTTAGTCAATGCTTCAGGAATATTACACAAATATACCATGAAAATGTTTGATTGGCTACAGAGGCAAGTGTTTTCCATATTTTCCCAATTCCTTTTAAATGCATATGTATATAGGTGGAAAGTGTTACATAGTAACCTCTAGACAACATTTATTGTAATTTTGGCAAAAGCTATAGGGGTTCTTTTTTCAACATTTATGCGTTAGTCAATGCTTCAAAGAACTACACAATCTCATTTTAATGCCCACTTCCTGTATTTTAGGAACTAATGAGAGGTTTAAAGCACTCCAGCATTTCATTTATCATTCATCTATGTGAAAATAATGAAATTGGCTGCATTTTTTTTCCTGATTACATTTTTTTTGTGCCATACAGCATTCTCTTACTAAGGAAAAATATCTGAAAATATGCTATTTCAACCTGTTTTTTTGTTTCTCACACAGTTGATATTGTCCATAGAGAGGCAAAACTATATATACCCAAATGTAGCCAAACATGTTGTGGACCTGATAGAATCAGTGAAAATCAATTCAAAGCAATCCTCTCAGATTTATAACATAACAAGGCTAAAATGCTGATCTGCTAACAGTTCATGAGAATGACCCTTTTAAGTGGAAACGTCATGAAACGTTTTGCAACGTTTTTTGTTGACTGGGACAGGGTTTAATGGTGGGGCATGCTTCTCTGGCGGTCTACGGTGGCACCTACTATAATACCTATAGTCCACTGGGCCTCTTCCGCCAACTTTGGCCATACATTTCCAACACAAACGTCGGCCGAAGAGGCCCAGTGGACTATGGGTATAAAGTATTATCGTTTCAACCCACTTGGCAGAAGAACTTTTTTTTTGCGTAAAAAAAAACGTTTTATTTTGGTTCTTAGTTTGCAAAACGTTTTTTTTTAACGTCAAAATAACGTTTTTACGTGTACTCAAAAAAACGTTATTTTAACGTGTTTATAAAAACGGTTTATATATCAGGTTAAAAAACGTTTTTTAACGTAAAAGAAACGTAAATAAAAAAACGTTTTTATTTGGTTGAAAACTGGTTGAAGTGGGAAGGGTCAGTATAATTCTTTCATTGAAATAGACAAACTGTATGTTGTGAATAGCATCCAAACGATCATACTTTCTAGGACACCAAAATGATTATTTGGGATTAAAATTTATGAACTATTTTCGTTTTGACTTATGAATCGCCTTCCTGACCAACCCTAAACACCTGTTGAACATATGCCCTGTGACCAACCTTGAAAAAGTCCTGTGACCAACCATAGCTAGATATGTCCCCTGACCAACCCTAAACACATGTTGAACATGTCATGTGACCAACAAAAGGTCCTCTGACCAACCCGAGATAGACATGTCCTCTGACCAACCTTCAAAAAGTCGTCCAACCTATCCAGTCTACATATATATTTCCTCTGACCAACCCTAAAGTAAACAGATATGTCTCCTGACCAACCCTAAATACATGTCCTGTGACTAACCCTAAACACATGTCCCCTGACCAGCCCTAAATACATGTCCTGTGACTAACCCTAAACACATGTCCCCTGACTAGCCCTTAACACATGTCCTCTGACCAACCCTAAATACATGTTGAAGATGTGTCCTCTGACCAACCCTAAACGATATATCTCCTGACCAACCATAAATGCATGTTGAACATGTCCTCTGATCGACCTTGGTCGTGTATATAAGACATGCTATATTCACGACATTGTCGCGTCGATATCATCGGCCCAAATGCCCCTTATCTGTAGTGCCATCCCCGAGCCATCCAGGTCTCTCTATGGAGAACAACTAATAATTATGTTGGAAACTCTAGACTTCATTATAACGAGAATATCTAGCCCATATGATGATATCGATGTCCATCGATCTCGAGGTTGTGATCCGTGGTGGTGAGACACTAGAAGGGGGCGATTTGTTCCCAGACCCTACACACCTTTTCGGATTTCATTTTAGAATTTCAGTGATGAATTTTATGAATGAACATTATATCTCACGGATATCATGCTCTACACCTCTTGTAATTCGCTAAATCTGAACTTTAATTTGGTAGATGACCTCCATATTCTAGCTCCATAAGTAAGCTCTAGTACTGCCCCCCCCCCCATATTTTGCCTCTGAGATAGTGTATCTCATTTTGATCACAGTATTGGGGCCCCCAAGGGGACCCTCCCTCCCCCACCCCGCTGATGTCACAAGGTCGCCAAAATTCAAGGCTTCAGGTCACATATAACTTTTTTTTAGAGAAAATAACATGTCTATAAATCTCAAAATCCAAGGCCTCAGAATACATGTCACCTTTTTTAGGGATGTCACTTTCAAAAGGGTACAATGTCGGAATGTCACCTCAAAATGGCCAAATCTCGCGATGTCGTTTTTACCCCTTGGGAGCCACAGTATTAGCATGGGCGTGGGAAGCAGGGACCCCCCACCCCCCAACACTCACACATACACTATTGACCAGCCCCAAAAAAGGTCCACCCTAAAGATGACGATGATGAGCTTTTTAAAGTTTTTACATCAAAACCTGTATTCGGATATTTTCCCAGCATTTTCATATTTTATACAGGAAACGATCCTTTGTTATAGTAAACGAAAGGCTAGCAACTATCCTATATAAGGCCTTTGCATGGATGCAAAAAAAAGGGAGGGGGCAATCTGACCTGTCGATCTCAACTTTTTGGGCCATGTTATCGGAAACACAGCTTTTTCGGCCTTAGCTCTAGTACAGCCCCATTTTCTGCTATCCACATTACGCTGAATATTTTTGAGAGATGTATTTCCTCTTTAAAGGTGATCTCTATAATACGTTTTGGACTGGGGGATGTCTTTTTGGTGTTATTCTGGTGTCCACAAATGTGTCCCCCCCCCCCGAGGGTTGGGGGGACTCATTTTTGCATATTCACGTCATGGGGTGGAGGTTCCCAGCATTTCATCAGAAACGTGGTACAATACCCGTCGTCATATATCCGTCTGATTTCATTTCCACTTCTTCCTCAAACGAAAATTTCATCACCCCTGCCATAGATATTAAACACTCCCTTAAACACCTCCCTAATGTAATAAAATTGACATAAGATTTCCTATTTTGGTGTATGATATCTAAAAGAATTTGCTATTTTAGACTAAGCACAAGACCATAACAGGATTTGGGGCCATGCATCCATCCTCTCTGTACCGGTGATATGGTTATTTCAGACTGCATGATGTTGTATAAGTGTAGCACTTGGACTCCATGTCCTCCAAGTTGGAGGTCACAAAGATGACCCCTTCACCATACATTGTATAATGTGCATGAGGCGGGAAATTGTGTAGATGAGGGGTCCATTCCCAGCTGATGTGGCCAAGACGGCCAATGGCAGATGGGACCATTTACACTAATCTCCACATTTGATACATGCAATTTAACTACATTATGGTCACATTCAGATACCCATTTCAACAAATGTGACATGTACTGGGAATAGGGACCTTATTACACCCTGCACTAAGGGCCCTTTTCGCAGATCCTGTCACAAATATAGAAGTTGAAGGTTTTGAAAATTCCATTGGTCTCGGGTGTAGGGCATCCATAGCCCACTTAAAAGGGTCTATTTCTCCTCTTTCCTATCCACTCTCATGTGCGTGGTGCACATATGTAGTTCTCGCCATGAATATAACCTCAGCTGTTGAAATGGCGTTAAAGATCTATTATTCACTCACTCACTCTTCTAGGGCGTTGTTCTGCTTACTTAACAGATTGTCCTCTATTATATAAATAGGAGGACCGTAGTACGGCCCAGGAATGGGAGTGGGGCTGGGAACGTGGACATTAGTCAGGTAACCCATACACATGACTAAAGCTTTACCTCTCTGAATGACTGGACAAGTCATGGGTGTATTAGCAAATATTGTACAATGTCGAGTAGATATTTCTAGATTCCTTTATAGAATTCAGTATCGTATACCCCCCCCCCTTTTTTTCTATGAAATATTTTTTAATCTCTATGCACATTGAGTAACATGCTCAAAAACCTTGAGGTCAGGAGGTCTGATTTTTTTTTAGTATCCAAGGCCTCATAATCATAGTCATACTTTTGCAAGGTTTTCACTGGTTCTTATGAGAACGCTTCATTTCCCATACGGAATATAAGAAATGGTGGGGAAATATGTGGATATAATGTAAAACATAAAGTTTGAAAAATAATCTTTTTTTTTAATTCAAAAATATTAAAAAAATCGGAAAGATTTTGAAAATTAAATCTTCAAAAAATTCTGCGGTCGGTCCTCTTTAGCTGAGGTTGGTCGGGTGACACCAAGCCATTTTTTTGCGTAAGTCATCCTGCTTGTTTCGTAACAAGCATCTACCAGGTGAACATGCTTTTAGATGCAATTAGACCTACGTGGCGTGTAGATGATGAAATAAATAAAGATGATGACTGCTGTGTGCCTCTGACTAATCACATATATAGGCAAATGTTCACGAGTGGGGAGAATTTTCGCGGGTTATCGCACGGGGGGTGTGAGATACGGAGCTGCAATGGTAAGGCTATGGGCTGTCAGTATCTCGGGCATACCAACATGAAATAAATATCTGTACCGCACGATTTACTAATTAACTAAACATGGGTGCATTATTAATACGGGTCTGACAATGGTCTAGAACACAGAGGACCCTAGATGTAATACATCGCACCAGCCATATCGTGGTCTACTGGATCCTGTCCTTGTATAGCTACGCAACAGGCTCGGAGTAATAGATTACACAAGCTTGGATCTACCCTGTCAGTAGGCCTCTATATATACATATACTTTAGCCTGACCTGGGGTCAATACCAGGGTCAATGTCAGGGGCCTTCTATATTTATGTAGACCATACATGGATCGGTGGGGGGGGGGGGGGTGGGGGTATAGGTGTTCACGTGATTGAGTAGTGGTCGATGTGTGCATACTGGAGCATGTTGTCAACACAGTTAAGCAATACACCACCCACGTGCAGGAGGGGCTAAAGGTGCGTGGACTGTGTACCCACGTGAAAGGTCATATAATGTGTCCATCAAGGCCAGAGCCAGGCACTGTTTCATTTTCTCTGTTTTTTTTTTTTTTCTTTTTTCCCCTTTACCTTTCTTTTTTTTGGTGGGAGTTGGTTGTTTGAAGGGACGTGGGCCTATCAAATCGTTATGCCGTTATCATCATTGCGTATTACTATTGAATTTGAAGATTGCTAACCATTTTGTCTGGACAGAAGCAATGCACTTTCTCTGTTGATACTTATATGACTTATAAGTCATGCCTATAAAAACAACTTTTTCCTAGGAATCCTATGATAATTCTATCTTGGGATCGAGTAAAATATTAAATTAACCTCAATGCAAAAGTGAGAAATTCCACACTGGGGCGAAATGCACATGTGTATTTCTAGGTCTAGGCTTATTTGTTATACATACCACGGGTCTAATTGAAAGGTGTCAGGTTTTAGAGATAGCCTTATCTCGTCATAAGTGGAGACTCCACTACGCGATTTTTGCAGAGAATCGGAGCTATTCTCACAAGAGCTGGTACAAACACAGACTACAAAGTGCTATTTGTTATTATTACAAGGTAAAAATCGAATGTTGATGGAGATCTTTGTTTATATGGGGAAGGCTTTGTGTGCAATATCAGGCATGTTTTTTGTTGTCAAAAGATGTTTTTGTTTATTAAATCAACTTGATCTAATGTAAATATTACAGACTTTCACGCTGATGAGTCTCTGCAAGGTTTGATATTTTTACAGAACCCTTCGATTTATTGTGAGTTGTTGATAGATTGCTGTGTTGTCATTTATATTCTGCTGTGTTGATGTTTACGTTAGTAGTAGAACAGGGTAACCACCACTACCTGGTCACAGCGATATTATTTACACTATGTTCTGTAGGAGAGCCTGTACAGGTGAAATCTCATGTTTACATTTTTGAATCTCATGTTTACAATTTAGGAATATCAACACCCTATACCTTAAACACTGACTAGGTAACATTTTATGAGAATGTAGCAGGAAATCGCGTAGTGGAGCCTCCACTATTCACAAACTGGATCCATTTTGTTGGATCACCATTGACCATTGGTCAGCCCTCTGATTCACCATTCAGAGGGTACTAGGGTAACTGGCAGTTACCCCATCCAACACGAAGGGTGATACACAAACAAGTATGAACACTTTCCCTTAGTCTATGCTGTTAATAGACAATTCTACTTCATAATAATATTGTAGAATGATAGTCAGGGGATGGATACTTATGGAGACAAGCCCTGGGGCGGGCCCTGGAGTTACTAGATTACTTTGATTACATAGAAATCAGGCAAAACTGAAAGTTGTGTTCTAGGGTAATGCCTAATGAAGTTACCCTAGTACATGTTAGTGTAAACAAACCGAGTTACCCTAGTACTGACAAATCTAAAACCTCTCTACACTACTGTTCTAGACAATGTCAGGCTAGAGTTATTAGTTCAAATGATTGTGCATGTTGTACACCACATCTAAACAACTTAGCATTACCCAAAGCAATAGAGATACTGTGTAATTGCCCCATTTAGTTCACTATACTACTATAGGATTCGTCATGTTGGAAGGGGTAACTGGCCAATAACCCTAGTACCTTCTGCACGGTGCGATTGTACACAGAAAATAATCCAAGTTAGTAAATACTAATCTAACTTAGACAAAATCACCCATTAGGCAAAATACCCAACATGTTAGTAACATCTTACTAATGTGTTAGTAGTATTAACTAACCTATTAAGGCAAGCTGACTTGACTTAGCCATGTCTAAGGGGAAGTAGTTTTGTCTGAGTGGTAGCAGTTTTGTCTAAGGGGTAGTAGATTTTTTTCACACCAGGTGGCAGTGTGGTTTGCATGAGGATTCTTATGGTAAGTGCATATCATGGAAAATCCTATGAATGTCAGAATAATGGTGCTTTCAATGACTATCGACATAATAACGCCTCTACAATTCAACCTGGCATGTGATTTAACAGAATACACTTAATAAATATATATTTGTTATTGAAGGAGCAATGAAGAATAATGGAAACACCTTTTCTGTGGAAATTAATTTACTCATATATCCACATCTTTGACATTATGATAAACCCAGAGCAACTAAGTTCACGGGTTGCAAACAAAATGATGTGAGGTATTGAACTTGCTTCTCAAATGGAGAGGCTCTGTTCTGGATGTCTTAACCTATGTGGAGTTTACACTTACCATTTCAAAATTAAGAGAATTGCTATGTTGCTTGAAAGTCTATGTAGTTAGTGGAAAAGTCTAAGGCAAGTTAGGAGAAATCAGGCAAGTCGGGCATTTTGCCTAAGGGTTAGGCGTAAACTCCCAAGAAAACTTCGGTGGTTTGGGGACGTGCAAACTCCCAACTTGGGTTAGCAAGTCCAACAAATGTTAGGCAAAAGGCCTAAGATATTCAGAATATTTTTTTGTGTGTAGTCCAGTCACAGACCAGGTGTTTACGATCTTCTGAAGGTCGTTGGTGGATACATGCCCCCAGACGCATGCATCCACGAAGGATGTTATTTAAGGCCGAGATTGTTACATGATTTAAGGACTACACATACCACACAACGTCTCATATATCGAACCTTTCATGGATTGGGTCGCCAATTTTATGGTTATCAATGTTGGAAAAGTTTTAGTACAAGACTTTTAGGTGAATTTTGGGCCGAAGCCGGAACAAAATAACGCAAAGCTGAAAATAGCAGGGATGACCTGTCTATATATCAGGTTTGACCTTTCAAAAGTCCCAAGTCCTCCTTTAATTTTGATTTTACGATCCATATTATGAGATGGGAAACATGGAATATTCATGTGATTATTTCCTTGTATAGCTATAGTTCAGTTTCAGAGTTTTGCACAAAAATGATTATGATACACCTGACATGCCCTGCAAATTTGGATACATTGGGCATATATGCATCCATCTCTAATGTTCTTGGTAGGTAGGTAGGTAAGTAGTTGTTTTACGCCATTTCGACAGCTAGGGTCATATCCATGGCGGTCAAACATGTCTAATGTTCTTGGATATAGATTTTAATATGAATAGATAAAACAAAATGCCATTATATCTTGTATATGTCATACATTAGAGAAAGTTTTGGGAGGTGTCAGAGCTAATTGGATTGTATTAAGCATTGTACAATATGTTATCAGGCCTATGATTTGGTGCAATGGGTAAAAGGTATAACGCTGGTAGTTGAAGAGGCAGGACAACATTAACCTCTGTTTCAAGCCACAAGCATCCCCTAGAGGTGTTTATCCTTTGGAAAAATGCATGCTTTTAGAAGCCTTTATTCTACCTGCTAAACTAGAAGTCCTAACATCTATAGAAGGCCCATCATCTTCCAAATGATATCCTCCAAATATTTTGGCATTTGCCCTACTTTAGACTCATAAGAAATCTGTGCACTGTGGTAGATCACACAGGCCAAATATCTTTCAGAAGTTGAGACGGATTATAATAACAGACCATATGTGAAATTCAAAGCAAAGTCTATACTTATCGAAAGATTTAAAAAAACTGATTACAGCAGTGCATACATATCCCATGATAGACAATATTATGCAAAAGACAATACTAGCCCATTGGGTATCCATTAATTGTTGTTTTTTGTTTCCTAATATCTGTCCCAGCAAATTGTCGTCATCTGTCGCCATGATTGGTCATCAATGGTGACTCCTTTTTGAGTGATAACTCATTCCGTCATCTTTCGCCACTGTGTCTTTGACTCAAATGGCATAGCAATTGCTATTCCTGGTGATCTTGTGCTATAACGACGTTGTGTTTCATCTAGCGACATGTGTGAGCCACTTCACACAGGTTGACGAGGACTCACGACAATTTGCTGGGGGTATCATAGCAATGTTGCTGCTCAACATTAGTATTAGTCTATCGTTTGTTATGCAACCAACACCATTGATGTACCATTGTGAAGACTTATTTTTCAAATGCTGATACAATGTTGTTGTGTATAACAGAGGTGCCACTTTTCATTACTTTTTAGGAATTCCAATTTTTTTTTATTTTTCATTCCTGCCGGTATTTACTATTGAAAATTGAGAAAATTAAGAGGAGTTCCTAATTTTCAAGGTTCAGTAATTGGCATCCCTGGTATAAGCACCAGCTTTTGAACAAGTGCCAATCTTTAAAATAAGTGCAATGAGTAAGGGATGCTATTGAAAGTAGATTTAAGTATCTAAAAGGCACTGAAGCAATCATAATTAATGCTGCTAAGCTACTATAGAGGTCTTAGAAATAGACCCATGATGATAATGGAGTCGCTGGAGTTCCTGAAATTGATTTATTGTAACTAGTTATCTCTCCAAGGTTATCTTTTAATATAGAGAAATATAAAAAAAATTAACTATTACATAGGTTCCCACTGTGTTGCTAGGCAAATATATACAAACATGATACATCTTACAAGAGAAACTTATATGATAAACATTCATAATGATATAAAAACAAACAAATTAAAAAGCTCATAGCAACCACTAGATTCCCTTTTATCTGGGAGGTATGTTTAAAATTGAACCAGGTAAAAGTTAGATGCATGCTGCTTGGAACTTTATCAAAAAGAAATCAATTTTGCTAGGCAGCTAAATGCTTGAGAAACAATCAAGAAGTAGCAATAATTTCCTGAGTTTAATTTAGTAGGGTTGGGTGCCCTCAAAATCTTGCAAGCTGGCATTTTGGGGTTTATGCTGTAGGCATTTGCTTCCATATAGGGATGAGTCGCTATGCAAAACGGCTGTTGCTTAGCACCTGCTTGACCTAGCAATAAACCAATTGACCCAGTGGATTCCTTGGACCAAATTAAGTGGGGGAGGTGGTGTTAAAGTCCCTCAGAATCTTGCAAACTGGCATTTTGGGGCTTAAAATTCCCTTTTAACCATTGGTTGCAATGCAAAACCAATCACACCAGTGGATTCCTTGGACCAAATTTAGTGAGGGTAGGTGGTGTTTAAATCCTTGTATGAGCAATATTTTTGTTATGGCAGATGATGTTCTGATTATTTGGCGGCCATATTGGATTGTGACTGTTTTTTAAATGAAGCACACACAGGAGGACTCAGGACTTTTGAGAGGTCAAACCTAGTATATAGTATTCCTGCGATTTTCAGCTTTGCGTTATTTTGTTCCGGGTAAAACGCTAAAATTCCTGGACTATTTTTTCCAGGTTTCATTTTATCATGGGATTTGTTCTTAGGAGTGCTTTGCGAACCTAAAGCGTATCCCAGGAGCATATCAGTATAGAAATTTTATACTTGTTTCGATATCGGAAAAAATACCATGTATAGATGAATGAAGCATTCCTAGGTAATTTCTTATTTTTCTTAAAACGGTAAATTTCACATATAGCCATCCCTCAAATATAATAAATATTAGACCTGCTAATGGACCTTTGTCACCAGAATTACATGAAAAGACCTTTGAAAGTTATAGAATAAAGACTAGAGTAAAATGATTGATTAATAGTTAAATAATCATGAATTGGTTAATGACTTGTTGAATGCGAAGAGGCCTATGATAGTCCTTTTGAGATTCCATAATACATCTTTTTTGACAATTAATCCATACAATTACTTTTACTATATATATATATATATATATATATATATATATATATATATATATATATATATATATAGCTGAACCATCGTTTTCGGTCTTCGCTACATAGAGACTCACTTCTGGGAAGTTTAGTCCATAAGCCTATTCCAAACAATCCAGGCCCGGGGAGTTAAGGCCCCGTAGGGAAGGTCTATTCTAAAGTACAGACATAGATCTAGAGCTGGACTACCCGAATAGACTGAGAGAAAATGAAATGGAACAAATGTCAACCAGACCCAGACCACCAGACATTTTCCTACACCGGCTCCTAGCCCGGAACCTGGGCGTGTCCGCTAAACGCCCATAGTGATCTTAGCAAAAAGGGCTCACTCTGGCAAGCGATATGTTCACCCCCTGATATCACAGTATCTTCATTTGATATCATAGTTTTTGTAACTGATAACACAGTTTCGAATTTGATATCAGAGTTATTCTAGGAAAACCCTGTATCTGGCTGATAATGTAGTTGAGAACAGAAATTGGGGTTAATTGACTGATATTTCAATTAATCAGAGCGATCCATTCAGTATTCTTCATGTTATGTAAACTCCAGTATCGGGGTAAACAGCAGTTTCTCAAAAACTTTGATAACTCTGATATCAATGTTTCTAGCTGTGATATCACAGATTTTATCTTTGATATCAAAGTTTTTAGATGTGGTATTGATGTTTAATTATGATATCAGGGTTATATATTTTGATATCAGAGTTATTAACTGTGATATGAAAGTTTAAAACTATGATATTGAAGTTTCTGATAAACTCATGCTTCGCCCTGATACTGGAGTTTACAGAATATGAGAAATAACAGGAAATAATCAACACAAAGGCTTATTTCTATGTATAAAATGAAAAAGAATGTGGGGAAATGAATGTATCACAATATCAGTCTGATATGGCAATATTTCAGGGGGAAAAACACTCTGATATCAGTCCAGGAAACTGTGATATCAAAGTTAGAAAACCATGATATGAAATTCTAAAACTGTGATATGGAATAAAGATCCTCTGTTATCAATTTAAGGGGTGAACATTTGGCTTGCCACAGTAATCGCTAAGATCTAGAGGCCTACTCCACTCCATAGGCGTAGGCCAAGTCCGTCGTCTTGTTGAACTATTATCAGATGAAAGACCATGATTGTGATATCTACAGTACCAATACAATTTTCTATCAATGAAAACATCTAGATCAATACAGATAATGAGAAAAGTTGTGCAGGTCCACAGATATGGCCGGGGGATTTAGGTCTTTTATGACCTACACCCATCCCATTTTATGAAATTTGATAACAGAAGGCATGAACTCGCACAGCCCGATTGAAGTCACAAAGTAGGACTACTCGACAAAATGAAATCACGTTCTTTAGATATGATAGACTACCATTGTACTGTAAAGTGTTATTTTTTTCTTGGTCTGTTTAAACAGCAGGGGATCTTGGTGGGAAGGTGGTGGAGTTGGCAAAATAGATCCCTCTGTGGGAGGGGTCAAAGGAAAAACAACTCTCTGATCCTCCTTGCTTCAGAAAATAAGTTGCCTTCGAACTTCCTGGAGAAAAGAGGGGTCAGGGCAGAATTAGAGGCTAATCATAAGAACTATTCTCGGGAGCAGAACCCTGGTTGCTAGGGCCTAGGCAAAGGGTCAAATTATATAGGCAATGTACTAGAAAAAGTACCCTTTTTGCTGTTTTCTTTTCTAATATTGGGATTAGAAAATAGTGGATCAAGTATGTGGTGCAAATTTTAATATCTTTAAGAATTTGTAACTCATTTTTATTGTCCGATATCTAGATCTTTTCTGATAAGGGATTTAACACCTTTTTCTAGTACATTTCCTACCTATTAAACCTTTCATGAGGATTCTTATCAATAGGCAGATAAGGCCAATAAGGGCCGCGCTGGTTGCTATGACGTCACTGCTGCTCCCAAGGATGGCTATAGCTAGGGATCCACTGCCGCGAGTTTGTTGCGAATTGTACTCGTGCGTGTGCCCTCGCAGAGCACTCGCAAATATCAAATTATTTTGATTTTTGCGAATGTCGTCGCACACCGCTCGGACGTCGCATGACGTTTCTTGCAGCAGCAGATCCACTGCTGGAATGTTTTCTGCGAGGGCACACGCACGGGTACAATTCACAACAAACTCGCGGCAGTGGATCCCTAGCTTAAGTGGGGGATCCACTGCCGCGTTTTTGTTGCGAATTGGACTCGTGCGTGTGCCCTCGCAGAGCACTCGCAATTATCAAATTATTTTGATTTTTGCGAATGTCGTCGCACACCGCTCGGACGTCGCATGACGTTTCTCGCAGCAGCAGATCCACTGCTGGAATGTTTTCTGCGAGGGCACACGCACGAGTACAATTCGCAACAAACTCGCGGCAGTGGATCCCTAGCTTTATACGTATTCTCAAGTCCCCACACCCGGGACCGCACAAGTGCATAGTGTAAGAGGTACTGCATGCACACTGTGGTCCTTAAATGGTTTAAAGTGGCGTACCTCTCGCCCACCACCATCTCACTCCCTCTGCATGGTGCCGTGCCTCTGTGACGTCACGCACACACCCCCACACCCTCCCTCCTCCAGCGCGGAGCACCCAACAGTCAGCTCCGGGGCACGTGATGTAAACATAGCGTAGACGCAGCTACCGGCATGCTACAGTCCACCTGTCGAGCACGTGGACAAAAGCGGGTCATCAGCCCTGGATCACATGCACAGTCTACACTGATTGGTTGAGGGCTGACCCAAATCACCATACCCTTATTTCTGATTGGTCGCCGCCCACCCCGCCCTCGCCAAGCATCGGCGTTGTCCTCAAATGTATTCGTGGTTCCCATTTATTTCATATGGCGATTCCCAGTTGTTGCAACAGATCCCTTACGCCACACTCTCGCTATGAGCAGAGATTCAGTAGATCTTCACACCCTCACCCCACCCAGAACCCCGGACAGGCTTTCATTTGTGAGTATACTGATTGATTTCGCCGTGATATGATAACCGTTTGAAAAAAAAATTGAGACGCCGCTGAGACGCTGCATAGTATATGCAACGTTTTCCCGCGAATAGAGGGTGTTCGAGGAATGGAAGAAACCCCTGCCACACAGCCTTAGGCTTAGGGCCACATACTAACTAGTAGGGTGTTCCTACAGGCACTTCACCCCGTTGTTGTGTATCAGGACTTGGTCATTATCCGTTCAGATGTTTTTTTACTGAAATATCTACTGCGAATTGTCTTACATGTAGATCTAACGTAAAACGTTGTTGTTTTGATCATAAGTCACTCACTGTCATTGATTTGTACCGTACACCATACGTGCCGCGCTACAGCCTCAGAGCAGCGTGGCGTGGCTGCCTGTCAAATTTGTTCTCGCAATCGGTTTGTTGAAGGGTACATTATCCATACCATTTGTTATATATAAGGTTCATTAGAACAATGGTGGCTACTTTCAGCTCATCGAGAGCCGTGACTAATAGAATATGGCACGAAGGGGGCATGGAATTCCCCCCGCCGGAAAGTGGTGGGTGGAATGGACGCTGAAATCAGCTGTAGACATGACCTCGATACTAGTTTGTTTCGGCCCCACTTGGTGGCAGTCAGGGAAACCAAAACAAACTGTAGCACGTGGCCAGGTCGTGATCAGGGAGTGCAGCGACCCAGTCTAGTAGATGAACAATGGCCATGGCCCTAGGTCGTCTTGGTGCGTCTTAACTCCTGGTGATAACACTTGCAACGTTGGCACGTAGTATATCTTGGTTTGAAACAGTGTCTTTCACACAGCATCCTCAATAATGTTATGAATTTAAACAATATACCTGGGCCCAAGCATCTATGATATATGTATACATGCATGAAGGAACTGTTACAGTGTTTGCACTAATGTAAATATTGTGATTGCCCTAAAAAGTACGAGTGCCATACATGATCCTTGACATACCCCATGACAAGCATATGATTAGGAATACTCAGTAAAACTGCTTATCTATAAATGATATTAAACTACAGTGAAAATAGTTTGAGCATACTTTTCTATGGTAATCCAAACATCCATTCCATACTTTATCATCATTATGCCTCTATTAATATAAGCAATACTGAGAGGAGGCATATGTTTTGCTCACCAACCAGAATTTGGAATTACATAAACATCAATATTATCCAATGACCAATCTCAGAACTTGCAAACTCTGGTACTAACAACGACAGTCAACCACAGTTGGATCCCAGTACCATATTTTGAACATTGAATACATGTACAACACTTAACTCATAAAACTGGAACAATAATTTTTTACTGTCTTTTTTTTTATCCCACAGGAGGATAACATGTGCCAGAAAGAATCAAGTATGGAGTCGTGTTCAGGTTGTCAAGAATGTGTCGCTGTTGAGACGTTACTGTCAATGAGTCAAACTCCACCGACGTCCAACGCTTGCCCCAAGACCTCCCCTTACATGGGGACCTCACCTCGGTCCCAGTATACCACTTTGATGAGTGGACATAGGCTACCAGTATGGCACCCCACGCCACCCATGACACCTCCCCCGTCTGAGGCTGGATCCATGTCACCACCCCAGTCTGAAGACAGCTGTGACATGTTTGAACACCAGCCACGTGCATTACCACCACCTCTACCCAAGAAGGCCACCTCCAGACTAGCTCAGGTGAGTAGCTCAGTGTAGTGAAACACATTTAAGTCTTTATTCATGAGATATGTATACATGCTGCTGTGTTGTATATTTGGACTAAAGAGAATATCGCCTTGGAATAAACCCATGGAGTATCCAATTGATTATTCATAGTCTAAGAAAAAATCGACACTCCTGACATAAAATAATGGTTATCATTATAAATTAATAATTAACATGTTTTTTTTTTCTTTTCAGCTCTTGTTAGGTGAGCCGTCCATATTGCCAACGCCCAAATCAGACCGGCCTAGCAATGTGTCCAGTAAGCAGAATACAGTGTCTGTGATCGTCTCAACTAAGTTAACATCGGCCACAACGACGACCACCAACACTACCCCAACCACCAGGTCTCCCTCACCTGACAGGTCCACAGCCAGCCGGGCGGCCACAGAGGCACGCTTCAACAGCTGGCTACAGATGCACCCTAAGAAGAGGGCCTGTATGGGACTGGGTATCTATGGGCCAAACGCCAAGGTGCCCAAGATGAGTGACAGTACTAGCTCACCGAGCAACTCACGGCCAGTGACCCCACAGGAGGTCGCTCATCCTGAGCAGAAACAGCCTGAGGTCAGACAGGTTGAAGTACAGCCCACAATTAGGCAGCCCGCCAACACTGAAGTCAATGCCCGGCTAGCACCACCCACCACCACAAGAGTGGAATCTCAACTTCCGGTCGCCGCCGGAAGTGCCGTGCCTATCACACATAGAGCACCACCAGTCGGTGTTGTGGCGCCGTCTACACAACAACACCGTACACCATCGCCGGTGAAACCACTTCCAACTTCCACCCCTACCCTAAAACCCGCAGACACACCACTTCCGGCGACTTCCCCATCGACGGCCAACATGGTTCTGAGCCTCCAACCCACCGCTCAAATGCAGTCCCGGCCTCAAACAGTTACAGTCAGCCCAGTGCCGATCGTCGAGAAGCCCACTTCCGTTCAGCCAGTTCCTGTGGCGGTCCAGTCGCCGCCTGTAGCGACGTTGACGCCGTCAGCAACCCCACCCTCACAGGCCCCTGCCACCACCACCACCCAGGTGTTCTACACCAACATCCAGGGCACCCTAGTACCGCTCTCCTCCCCCATCGTACAGGTGTTTGTGGTCGCCAACACCGTGAACCCACAACAGCTCCAGCTTCAGCCCACCACCGTGACGACGGTAAAGCCTGCTACATCGCTGCCTACCGCTATGTCGGGAGGGGGCGTGGTGCGGGGGTCAGAGACGCGCCTGATGCCAATTGCACCTGCTCCCCTAATCATATCGTCAAAGCCGCCCCAGATGAAGGCCCCAGAGGTAACCCGCCGACGTCTTCACGCCTGCACCTTTGAGAACTGCATGAAGAACTACCTGAAGAGCTCCCACCTCAAGGCTCACATGCGGTCACATACAGGTGAGTTAGATCAATAAAAGTTAGATCTCAACAGCCTACGGCATTCAGTAAGTAATGATGGCAAATGGGGATCCATGCAAGTTTTTGTACTTTATGACTGCTGCGATATGAACATGCTCTTTCGACTTTGTATCTGACTCAGTACTTTTCTGACCTACAATGATAACCCACACGTAGATTTATCAGTGTTGCGGTTTGGCCACTTTTCGTTGATATCTCAATTACTGGGCATTCTGTTATTATCCACTGGATGACAAAAAAAAGGACAATGTTTATTATGACCGTTGTATGATGTGTATCATAATGTTTTCCTTTGATTTGATTTCAGGGGAGAAGCCGTTTGAATGCAAATACGAGGACTGTCAGAAGCGGTTTGCCCGGTCAGACGAGCTCTCTCGACACCGAAGAACTCACACTGGTGAGAAGAGCTTCGAGTGTTCGGTCTGCAACCACCGATTTATGCGCAGTGACCATCTCAACAAACATATGAAGCGCCATGCCAAGAACTTTCAGAAGAGCCCTCCTGGACGTTAATGGCGCCATCTGGCGCTAAAAGAACAGAATCATGACGTACTTCCGGTTCCTTGTGTATGACGTACTGAAGTACTTCCGGTGTATGACATACAAGGGGACACATGCCATGTCTCCACACACACTGCAGCATGAACTATTTCCACCTACGCACCCTGGAGGAAGAGTAGTGACTCAGTTACTGAGAGACTGAAGCAGCTGACCTGGAACCCACAGAGTTGATCCCTGTGTGGTGCTGCAGCCTATACATTACTCGTGAAGTGGCATCTTTAACGTTGCCCCACGGTCATAATAGAACTTCCCGCCATCTGCCGCCTCGCAGTCACTACACATACAGATATTAAGCACCCATTTGATCATCATTGTTTATCATCACCATTGCCATCATTTGTTGCTCAGTTCTCACTGGGCGGACGTGTATAAAATACAATTTGGCCATTGTTCCTTTGTTATAAGGTCGTTCAGAAACAGATAATGCTGCCAGCACTTGCCAGGTTGCACCTTACAATGGCATCAACTTGCACAGATATGACTTTTGCGAATAGTTATGCCTTCTGTTCGGTCGGCTTGGCAGGGTTGGTAGTGAATATATACAAAACATGTTGATTTAATATTGTTTTTGTTAGGCTTGTCATGGCTTGTCCGCATGGTTAGCCCCACAGGGGTACTTTGTATGTAATACTATTCGAGGTCTACAATTATTCCTATATTGTATCACTGAGAGCTGTTTAAAAGTAGTCTCCAGCCCAAAGGCTTTTCTCATTGGTCATTGTGTTTATCAATGCTACATTGGTCACATAGACCTGAGGATGGGTGGACAATTATAGCTCAGGATGTTTATTATAACGCTAAATAATTTATTGCTGAAATATAATGTGACAGGGAAGCAAAGCAAATAGTAACAGCATGATTCAAGTTTATGCATGGTTTACCAATCTCCCTGTGTTTAGATTTAAGATGATTGATATTGTCAGGTAAATTCTATCTTTAGATATGGATTCCTGCATGCTAGCGATGTTAACCGAAAGACTTCTGTCTGATAATGGGCTGTTGCAATGAGATATCCCAGTATGGGCATCTATAAAGTGCTAATAGGTCACAGAGTGAGACAGGTATAGAGGGTACAAGAGTGTAGAGCCTTGCCGGATGAGGCCCAAGCTATCTGAAACTCCTAGGTACCCGCTGGCTAGGGTGCCTGGAAAGACTCTTTGTGCCATTTCTTTCTAGACCTCAATGCTTCTTTTTGTCGGGTTTACTCTAGCGATAAGGCGAAAATTTATATGTCAGCGCTTATCTAGAATGATGTGTACAGGCAAGGGTATTTGTATATGTAAATTGATGATTAAATCTGTTATTTAAATGTAGATTACTCCAGGTGTTTTGCCCAGATAATCCTATTTGCATGGCGTTTCATGATAATGACCACACATAGCTGTGTACCCTAGATATATCCAAGTCAATTTGGCAAACTCTACAAGTTATCATTACCTATTAAATCCTGTATGGATTTCTGATTACCCATATATTTAGTCTTAGATAAAATGCGCCCAACATTGATTGAGTTTAATCACATTTCCTCTTTGAATTTCAAATTTCTTCAACTTAAAGTGTGTAGTATTTCTTATAAAAGAAAACAAACCCATCAGAGTGTAACCTGTTTATTTCCACTGGTTCTACTTAATAGATTATTCAAGTCCCATCGTCTAATTATTTAGTCACATTGTCACACAGACAGGTGCTATTGTGCTATTATACATAATTGTGCCATTTGTACTTTCTAGATCATCTCTTCAGTATGTACCTACACAGAATGTAATTGTGTGATGTCTTTAGATGTATAACATCCGCATTGAAATCATGTTCTCTATGATAATTTTGTCTGATTTATATTGTCTAATGTCCAATCAAAGATTATTTGGCTCGTAGAGCCGCCAGAAACAATACATTGTAAATGGATCGCTATAACACTGTCTTCTCATTAGGCATCGTGATAAAATATTCACGACCGTTCAAAATCAAGAAAGGTTTGCGATAATTATGTATGGGACCAATCAAAGTAAAAGTGAATTGCCCACAAAAAGGCTGGTTTCTGTCTATCTGAGACATACCTTTTAAAATTTCAAATGTCTCGAATTAAAACTTACGTATACATTTTATTTTGTCATAGTAACGCCTGGTCTACAAAAGCACGCCCTTTTCCTCTCAACCAAACACTCCAGACATGGCAGAGAGCTCTTCATGATATGTGATGGCTAAGTTTATATTTTTATGAAACATGTAATCTATTTGTACAAGTTAATCGTTTATTTTTCTTGTGCACAGATATGTCAGCAGTTTCTCGCATATCGTATTTATTGAAAATAAACCACATGAAAATATATCACCTTGACCTTGTCATTTTTTAAAAGGGTTGATATTAGTTATGATATCAGACCTGTACTGAATGACCTCATATGAGGAATTTAACAAAATACTCTTAAGATGAGATACTTAAATTTGTAGTTTATAATAAACAGAAAAAAATGGTATTCACAAATAATCTGAGCAGTTAAGGGCAATTCATAGATAATCTGAACAGTTAGGGGGTGAGAACTATTATAAATAATTTGGAAATCTTAACTCATTGATTGGCAATATTTGAACATCGAAGTAAACATGAAATCTATTCTACACTATGGATCACATCACTAGTTCTCCCCTATAGTCGCACAGTGCCAGACATGTTTTCCACTACTGACAGTGCTACTGTTGATCCAGATCCAAACCCATCATCATAGGCCTACAACAAAACAAAGGATCTTCTCCCTCCAGGTAGCTGGCTCACTCGCATACAAACGCTGACTAGATCCTCCAGTTCGTTAGAATCCCCATCGGAGATTATTAGCAAGCCACAGAAATAGCTCTTGCCACCCATATCGCTGCCTGCTCGGTGGGCTCGGAGACACTTCTCGGGGAAATAAATTTGAATACATCACAAGGTGCCGGCGTGTGACGTCACTTTTCCAGCTGATCTTAGCGGTCCTGCTCTGCCTGCCCCGCCCATTGCCACACCCACTCCAGGCACTGCCGGGAACTAGGTCTCCACGTCCAGGAAACGGCCTTCACCTTGGCTAGAGGAAGGCGATCAGCTGATGGCGGAGTGATCAGCGGCTGGGCCGGCGTTGGTGGCTGCCTGTGGGGGACGCTGGTGGGAGTAGTACCCCACTTGGCATAAAAACGTTTTTTTTTACGTAAAAAAAAAAACACGTTTTTATTCGTTTCCCTATTGGTCATTGCTGAACACGTTTTTTGCCAGGTGGGACTTGAGAAGGGGAGAGTCCCTCTTGGTCTGCTGCCAACAGCTCAGACATGCAGGGTATTATAAAGTAGGGATTATGTATGTAAAAGAGCACGCGTCTGAGGCATGGGTTAATACATGTAGTAGGTACATGTATGTGTGGTGGAAATAGGGTCTTGTGGTCAGTGGGAGTGAAAGGCCTTGGCTGCAGGAACTACCGGCAAATTATTGTGCTGAACACAGTGGGGGAGAGCTTGTTTAAGCCCTCGTCCCCAAGATAGAGAGGACGCCCAGACATGCTCTCACTCACGTACTCAAAACACACCCATCACACACACCTTTCCTACATTCGTGCCGCTCTGCACAGAGTGTGTGAGGGACACCTGTAATAGTGATTTATATATACCCCGGTACATATACATGTAAACATATTAGAGGAGCCACATATCCACCTACTACATGCACGATTTAGGATAAGGGAGGAAATAATTAATTTTCATGTTTCTTATAACATTCCAAGTAACAAAAAGGCTAGATTGGAAATCTAAGCTAGGTGCTTCACATTTCTTCTTTAAAATAAAAGGGAAAGCGTGAGAAAATAACATAAGGAAGATAATAAGGAATTGTGAAAAAAACAAAAAACAAACAAAAACTCAACCACCAACAACAACAACCAAAAAACAAACAAAAGAAAATCAGGAAAAGGTGAGGTTTTGTATAGGGACGGCTGGGTGACTGTAACTGGGAGCTTTTGACTTGGGGCCATCCATAGATGACGTCATGCAAAATTTGACCATTTTTGAACCCCCCCCCTCCCTCCCCCTTGTCATGTGTTTTTGCCAATATTGCAATGCTGAAGGTATATTGAAAATTGATCCCGTCATGCCAGGCCTGACCCCCCTTCCCCCCTCAATCATGACGTCATTTGTGGATGGCCCCTTGAAACAAATCTTTTCATTTCTTGTTATTTCGTGGATCTAGACAGGCCTTGTTGGCAGGAAATGCGTGGCCTTGCTTATGTGGCAGCTTGGAATTCTCTTGAAATATACATATTACATCAGCATGGGTTTTCCAAACATTACTCATAATTATGTGACAATGTTGGTGCCATGTAGGCAAAATATCTACAGAGAATGTGTAAGCGACAAAAATAAGTTCAAAACAAGATAAAAATAAATTTAAAAAAAAGCGAAAAAAAAAAGTCTTAAAATACTTTGGAGATTATACATACACACAGAATGTAGGCCTATTTATTTTCTAAATTTCATGGAGGAAATCAGGAGAACCATTTACTTGACATTTTATTCCATATCCAGCACCAAAAGTAGTAGTTAGCTATAGGCTTAATTATCATCAATAATTTTCCTGTTGCACACAAAGACGAACAGCCATTCATGCTCATAGTGGAACAGTTTGCGACCCATAGAAACAAAATTATAAAGAAATATATAATATGTGGTTTATATAATCTACGCGGTGTAGAATGATATCATGTTAACATTATCATTCTGGCTTCAATAATTAGCTTGCATGTAGAAACTGCAACGGACAATGGACTCGACTAGTAGACAGAAATAGGTCGGGCTCCCCTAGCCCACTTAAAAGGGTCTATTTCTCCTCTTTCCTATCCTCTTCGATGTGTGTGGTGCACATATGCGCGGGCACCGGCACATTTTCTCTGTGAAATTGTGTAATGTCGTTCTCGCCATGAATATGACCTTAGCTGTCGAAATGACGTTAAACACCTATTACTCACTCACTCACTCACTCAGAAATAGGTTAAAAAAAAGCAGGTCCAATGATCGATCATAGGGGCAAGCATTAACCACTAAAACAAATCACATGTATTTATGAGACTAGTAGGTATGGACATACATGTGTAGACGAATACACAAATATATCTGGTCAATTATACATGAGTTTTTCAAGCTTTCGTAATACATGTACATATATAGTTCGTGTTTGTACCAGCACACGTCATACGTCGTCATTCGAATTGATGTTGGAAATACACGAAGTTCCTGTCTGGCTGTCCCTATACGTTGTGTAGTAGATATTTGCATGTTTCTTCTTTTTTATCTTCCTGCCTTCATGCCTCTTGGCCCTATCCTGCCTGTCTATCCTCTCTATCCATCCACCTCTCCGTCCACTGCTCCATCCATCCACCCACCTCTCTGTCCATCGCTCCATCCACCCCTCCATCCATCCTTCCTTACATCAACCCTCCATCATCCCCTCCATCAATCCCTCCATCCGCCCTCCATCCACCCTCCATCCATCTATCCATCCATCCCTCCATCAACCGGGTTACCCCTCCATCCATCCCTCCACCAACCTCTCCATCCACCCTCCAGCCACCACTCTGCCCATCCCTCCATCCATCCTCCCATCCATCCATCCATCCATCCATCCATTCATCCATCCCTCACCTATTCCTTCATCCATCCCTCCATCAATTCCTCTGTCCATCCTTCCATCCATCCCTCAATCCACCCCTCTGTCCATCCCTCCAATACCATCCCTCCATTCATCCTTCCCCCCATCCATCCCTCTATCCCTCCCTCTATTCTTCCATCTATCCCTCCATCCTTCCATCCCTCCATCCATCCTTATTCATCCATCCGTCCCTCTGTTCATCACTCCATCCCTCTATCCATCTTCCCATCCACCCCTCTATCCCCCATCCCCCATCCTTCCATCTCCAATCCCTCCATCCTTCTATCCATCCATCCCCTCATCCGTGCATGCATCCCTCCTTCCATTTATCCAGTCTCTCGTTCCCTGTATCTCTAACATAGTGAACAACTGCTGCTCACGAGCAGACCCCACTTGTGTAGGCGTGCCCTTGGTGGCGATCTAGACACACCTAGATCTCAGATCTGCACTCAATGACCCCATGATCCAAGTCTCCCCGCCAGTCTAGCATGATGCCCTTTCTCTTGGGTTGTATCCGGGAGGCGCCATGGCAACATGACTATAGGGACTACATCGGTGACGTTAGCATGATATTAAAAAAAAGAAATCTAGCCGGATCATAGGCTACTCTACATCAACTACCGGTATATTGGTTCAGTTTGTTTCATTGTCATGAACCACGAGGTAAACAGGTAAGCTAGATTCTTATCCAAATCCATATGTCGATCAACGTGGATCTACAATATATCTATAGTATAAGATATAGTAATGGGCCCTTCTTAGAACCCCATTCACTCGGGGCAGTATTCAGATAATATCATCTCTGTATATATAACTCTTCCTCTTAGAAAAATTGTGAAATTCTAGAAGTGATTTGTTTGATTTTGGTGAGTTTTAAGGGCATAAATGAATGTCCTACTAGTATTGGATCTACATTGAAAGCCTTGGTATGGTACAGAAATATCATCCTAAAATGTCACTCTATTTCTGGAAAAGTTGGGGGGGGGCATAAACATAGTCTTGCCCCCCCTCCCCCAGCTCCGCCGCCCCTGTAAAAAACAACAACAACAAACAAAGACCAATTTAAAAAAAAAGAAAAAAAGAAAGATCTTGATGACGATGCTTTGGTTTCTCCCGATACAGATGTCAATTCTTGGGATTTCATCTCTCTGGACATTCTCCGGCTCTGTAAGTTCCCCCAACATGGAAGTTCGGGGACACATGCCACCTACCCCCTCCCAGCTCCGCCGCCCCTGTTATAACAAAAAATCCAAAAAAACAAAACAAACACCAATTTAAAAGAAAAGAAAAAAAAAGAAAGATCTTTAAGACGATACTTTGGTTTCTCCCGATACAGATGTCAATTCTTGGGATTTCATCTCTCTGGACATTCTCCGGCTCTGTAAGTTGGCTCTAATAATCCCTTCAACCATTTACACATTTTATCACTTCAGAACAGGACTACTCAGTCTTCTCTAGATTCCACAAATGCATTCCCTTCAAATCTAACAAGCTGATGCACACAAAAGTGTTCTTTATAGGAGTTGTGTGTATTTGGAGAAATTTGGGTAATAATCCCCTGAGCCACATACAAAAATTGAGTTCCCTTTATATTGATGATTGACAGAACTGCTTCAGGTTCCTTCACTCTGTGACAGTTGTAGGTAGGGCTTATACTAAATAGCCGCAGGTAAATACTCAATGAGTGCCATTATGTACTGTCTCTATTCAACATAACCAACCCAGCACTGTAAAAAGTTAATGTATACATACAGCAGATTTTGCTGTGATCATACAGTAGAAGTTGCTGTAATCTAAAATACAGCAAGTTTTGCTGTACAAGTATCAACTTTGTTGCTGTAAATACAACATTACAGCAAGTGTTGCTGTAGATATACTCTCATATGTTTGCTGTAGCCCCAAATACAGCAACACCTGCTGTTCAGTTACAGAGTGTATTGCTGTAGATGCAGGATTACAGCAAGTACTGCTGTAGACATTGTGGTTCTGTGCTTTGGCACCAGGTGGCCTTAGTATCTCTTTGGCAGATAATTTTTACTCAAAGCTAAATATATTTTCATCTATGAAAAGGAAGTCAAATGTGTCACATAATTGAATAATGTGCAAGAGTGAACATATTGTATTCTAGTTTGATAACATGTGGAACTCTTCATTAAACTATGTAAACTAAAGCAGAAACTTCTACATTCTGTCACACACACCTTTCCTGTGGCTTGGAAGTAAATATGAGTATGGACACCAAGCTTCCTAGTGTATCAGCTAAAGTGCCTGTTGCAAAGATGGTGTAATACACCACACTTGCCTGTTGTGACTTGGGTGTGATACTCAATGGCTAGTTTTACACCCATTTAGTCATAAATAATGCTACATAGCTGGCTATCATGATGACCCAACTACATATCTCTACTTGGTCAAGCCAACCAATATGCAATGACCAAAACATTACAATCTTCTGTATATTTACAGCAAATTACAATCTACTGTGTATTTACAGCAAATTCTACTGGAATAATTGTTGCCAGCAACTTTTGCTGTTGAACAACAGTAGTATGATTTACAGTAGAAGTTACTGTAGTTCAACAGGAGATGTTGCTGTACCTTTACAGCAAGTCAGTTGCTGTAGACCTACAGCAAAATCTACTGGAACAATTGTTGCCAGCAACTTTTGCTGTAGATGTACAGCATTTACTATTTACAGTGAGTGTCATCAGGAAGTCATTTCTCAAACGCTAAGTTAAGGGCACTCCCAAATCGTACCAACCTGACTAGGATCATAAGGGAATTCTTGAGTATGCAGGGTCAACCACTACGACTGATGTATATATAGAGGGGAAAGGCATGCATTAGTATAGGCAATCGTAGGTATTACTGGGTCACTGACTCCACCTCCCTACGAATGGACTGGATCGTAGGGGGTTGGCAATACGTAGTGGGGAGGCTCAGATCGTAGCGTTTGAGAAATACCTAGGAGACCAATTGGAAAGGCCGGATAAAGGCTCGGCCCCTTTGTAACACTTGGGGATCAAGGCATTTGTCCGGATAACCCTTAAAATCTCTTACTTTGTTTTATGATGAAATTAACCCATACACATTATTACAAGATAACCCCCCATTCATGACACGACTGGGCTTCATACGCATAATTGCCATGTATTGAAATTAGACCTGAATCCATACTTTTTAAATACATGTAGGCCTACTGGTAGAATGTCACGCATCAACACCTAAAGTGATTCATCGCCATACAATCTGCTATAGACCTACTTTTCAAACCATCCAAGCGGATAATTTTGACTGTAGATACTTAGGGAGACAGATTGCATCTTGACATCGTTGACAGCTGCTTTTATTACCTAACTGGATAAAGAAATAGTAGATTTACCGTCTAGACCATTCCGCGAGAGAGATATTGTATTCGGAAACCGGCTAAAATGTCGTACATTGTATAGGGTTGTCCACATCTCATCTAAACCTACCTATTTACAAGATAGTTAATTCATTCAAAATTATGTAAGTATAACTTTTATTTCACCAAAGGTGTCACTGCGATTACCCATACATCAATGTCTGATAAATCTACCATTTGTATAATGGTCCATTGGACTATAATTAGGCATAGGTAATGAGTTTGCCCGCAATTTCAGCATTAGGCAAAAAAAAAAAAAATATATAAAGGTGTGTTTCCAGTAACATGACATGAAAAGGTAGGGTCGGTAGGTCGGATTCTTTTTTTTACATATATATATATAGGAAATGTTAGGGCACATATCAATTGGATGTATCAAATTATTTGATTTTATTGCAAAATAATTATGGGAAAATGACAACTGTGAGAGAGGGGTAGAACACGAAAGGGATACCGGAAAATCCTCAAAAGGTAATGAAAAGAAATCTTTAGAATATGAAAAAATGAGACAAAAGTCTTCAAAGTCTTTTTGCCCCTGTTTGCTAGGGTCGGGTTACTGGAAACAAACCTCTTTTTTATTTGGCCTTACCATAATATGTATAGTCAAATGTTGGCAATGGAGCTTTTTCATTGGTTTAATTCTTTACCAAAATTTAATGCTCTCCACATATGATTGCAACAGTCACGATATCGTGGCGCCATCTGGTGCATCATGGCAAAAGTACAAAAGACCGGCACTAACCTCTGGCTCTGTACCCTGAGAATCTGCGGTCGGCCTAAGTGTTCAGGAGCGTGTTGCTCCTATGGTAAAAAGAGCTGTCAGTAGGTACCCTCTTTATAAAAGAAGTCACGCTCTGATTCACCATTCAACTTGCACTCACCACATTAGTCTGAAAGTCACCTGCCTTGTTTAAAACAGAGAGAGCTGCACTATCAGGTACCTACTCATGTCACACACTCTATAGTATATCATACTGACTGACTTCTCCCAACTAGGTACTACTCAATTCTCCCTTTTTTAGCACCATACTTTAATGTCCACTTGTGAGCAACAAAAGGGACAAGTTATAGCTACATGTAAAGAAAGGACTGGAAATGAGGGCATTTTTAGCCAGCTCTTGCTTTTACTATAGGACTCAGTATGGAGGCCTAGTGGAGCCGACATTTTGAACTTCGCTGGTTGAGGTAAAACCCACTGATAAGACATACCATGATGGGTACCTTGTCCCTGGTTAACACCCACTTCCAGGGACATGCTGGTCCCATATTATCAGTTCTTATCAGTGTGTGTCGCCGGAACCAGCCCCAGACCAGCTAGTGACCAATAGGAGCAACACCCTCCTGTAGGAACAAACACGGGCAGCTAGTCAGCCTACTGGCTCTGGAGCTTATTTCAATAACTCTAACCAGAACATAGGTTCAGAAATCCACTGTGTGCCAGTACATACAGACCTACATTAGTACTTAAAGTGCTATGAATGCTCTACCAAATACTACAATTACATGTAGAAACCAATCCAAGGGTAGTATTCCTGACACCAGTGAATTTCAAAAGTGTCAGCTATGTTGAAACACTGAAAAAAGCGATCCTCAAATATTAGTAAGAAGTTAGGAGGTTGTACTAACTTTTTGGCAAAGGTTATCAAAAAGCCTGTGTCCAAACTTCCTATCGTATCTTAGCGTTTTTTAACTAACCCTTAGTAAATGTTAGCATTTGCCTGACATTATTAGTAATTTGTTAGTCCTTTTACTAAGACTTTCATTTATTGGTAGTATGGAAATTATCTTTTTATATTTGAATACTATAAACATCAAAACATGGGAAATCTCGCATACAGACATGAGAGTTTAGTTTAAATCACTGAATATATATATGATACAATCCCTAACCCTTTGAAACTAACCCTTTATTGTAGGTAAGCCACATTGAATTCAAAACCTACTTTGAGTCTTAGACTCTATATCAGGATTTTGACTCCTGCAACGGAACCTCTTCATTTAAGAAGCATGTTCTATGCCTCAAATCATTTTATTTACAACCCCTGAGCTAGGTTGCTCTGAGTTTAATACAAAGTCAGAGAACTAACAACGTGGATAATGTGTATATTGAATATCCACACAAAAGGTGTTTCCATCTTTCTTCCTTCTTCCTTCAATAACTTATCAATATGTTAGGTGCATTTTATTAAATGTTACATGAGTACAATTGTAAAAGACTTTTTAAGTCAAAGGTCATTGAAAATCACCATTATTTTGACATCCATAGACTATTCTATGATGTCCACCTACCAGAAAAATCCTCATACAAACAGCACTGCCACCTGGTGTGAGAAAAACTACTAACCCTTAGACAAAACTACTAACCTTGGAAAAGTTACTAACTTTTTACTAATTTTCTCTCTTGACTTAGTCAAGCTAGCTTATCTGAAAAGGTGAGTGAATGTTACTAAGCACCTAGCCATTGTTAGTAAAATGTTAGTCCTGTGTTAGTCACATGTGCTAACTAAGGTAAGTTAGGGGTTTTGACTAACTTATATTAGATTCATTTTTTTCAGTGCACTAAGCAAATTTTGATATCAATTGTAGCAAAGTACCTATGCATAGACGCATGATACATAGTTACTTTGCAACTCTGTATAGAATTTACACTATAATTCTCGATATATATTACTACAGTTCACAATGACATCATTTCTTAAAGACGTTCTAATCAACATTAGAACTGTAATAAATGGGTATACTTTAGGTTACACACTGATGTTATAAAATTAGGCACCTGTTCAAACACTAATGTCTTGTTTGTCCCACTTTTCTCAGCTTTTATTCTAATTTCCCATATTCGAATCCAACATGTTTAGACAAACTGGCGTTTAAAATCAGCCATGAAGGGTTGTAAATGTGTTTAGATACTAGACACGTAAACACTTTTTGCTTTAAAGGTCCGTGAAGTCTGATTTGTATTTAAATACTAGACACTTAAACACTTTAGGGTTTAAATTTAGGGTTTAAAGGTGTCTGATGTCTGAAATATCATATTGTTCTTTTTCCCCCAGAGATACCGTACCGTTGCAAAAATACTGGGGTTGATCCCAGGGGTTTTGACGCTCGATCAATTAATCCATCCATCCATCAATTCCATGGATCCGTTGGAGGGGAGGGGGGGGGGGTATAAAAGTGTTGAACGAATTCCTGAGCTCTAAGAATAGACCCTAAATAAACGCCCGCGTCATTCGTACATTTTTACAACATATATTTATGATGAACCTTATTTTGATCATCGTTTCTTGCAGCACATCTTTACTCACTTTATTTTTTAGAGGAAAAGACAAGCCTTTTTTTATGATAACTTCATTTGAAAGTATTTTCATTGAACATAAAGATTTAGTCATACTTTCTAGCAAATCTGCTATAGTAAGAGAAGGAGGGAGACCTCTCTGATGCAGAATATATGACATCACAAGAGACCAGATGCATCAGGTGCTGCATTGTTAGAGTATGGAGGGTGCTACGAGACATGTTTGTATTTGTAAAAGTAAAGTATACAAAAGCCTTATAGACTGTAGGGTAAGTCAATGGGACTATTCATTGCTAATAATGAAAGGAAATAGGACGACAGGGTCCAAGGACACTTTGGGCTGTTTGGTTTCATATTGTATGTATATTGCAGTAATGTTGTGTGCCTATATATTAGACAGTTCTCACCAGTTTATCACATGTTTGGGAAGACTAACTTTAGTGGTATTATGCTGGCTTGCCCATTCTTAGAACCAACACCAAGACGCTCATACAGGTCACTGTTTATTGTACATGTATTAATCCACAGTTACATTCAGTCCAATGTTCAACTCAAGCTTACATTGGCTCCACAGAAAACCTAGGCTTTTTGAAAAGTAATCAATGCAGATGACTTTAGGTCATCATTCTTCATTGATGAAAGAAAGCAATAATTTTGATCATACCATTTCTCCCACCAGGGGGCCCTACTTTATGATGATGTGACATGTCTCATACAATCCAGATCATTGTTATGGTAAAATTGATATAAATAATTGCCATAAATGTATCAACATGCATGTTTAAAGTGGGGAAGTTATGTAAAATTGTGTTGAAAAGGGGACATGTTGTAAAATGAGAATGAAAGTAAAATATGCATATTCAGAGCATAAACACCTATTCTTTGTCAATGGTCCTATCAAGAAGTATGAAGATAGGCATCAACTGCTCCAACTTATATAACTTAATCCCATATCTTCAAGGAGAAGACCTACTCTAATAAATGAATGAGGTTTAGGTTGATAGGGTGGGGTCGGGGGAATTCCAAAACTATTCTTTTATTTCTTATTTTGAGCAACATTGTACTTCAATCAAATTGCTTATCCAGGTCATTATTATCTCAGCATGTGAAAAACTAATCAGTATTGATGACCTGAAGTAATCGTATTGATGACCTGAACTAATCACATATGATGAAAGGGGTACTCTCCCTGGAGGGTGTTGCGAAAGGACAGGAATTCAATTCTGTCGGAGGTGCTATTCCCAAATGGGAACTGACTACCCCCAATCAATGACTTCTCCCCTGTTTTGCAGCACGGTAATAGATTATAGAATTGATTCTTAAGTTTTCATGAATTGGGGAATGCTTTCCAGTATGACTCACATTAAGAGGATTGATTCTGAGTGTAAGGTAAGAAGTTTATTCTGAGCAGCAGAACAGCCAGGAACTGGAAGGTGAGTTACGTCAGTGAGAATCCGTTTCCGATTCTTTTCGCAATAGCCTCCTGGTCTGCATCAAATTGAGCACCCTAAAGTGATCACTACTGATTAGTTTCTGCAGTCATAGGTTTTCAGTGTCCAACGACATCATTCTGTGTACAGTGTTCATGTCCAAGCAATCCCCAATCCTGTAGAGAGATAGGTGTCCTTATTGAAATCCTGCTTATTCCATTCTTACAGTGGCTAGATGTAATACTAGTTACTAAACAGCTTCATCCCAATGCAACTCCAGGATATGTGTGCCTTCCACGCCGGCTCTCACAATACTGACTCCTCACCTGCTCCACACTAACCCATTACACCTTCTGCTGGCCTATATGCGACTTACACATATCTCTTTTATTACAGAGTTACCTGAATGGTCTTGCCTGACTCCACCAGCGCCCACTGCATTCCAAAGCTGTTACTCATCTACTTCCACAAACCTACCACTGTACCCATACATCATTATTTATTGCTGACAAGACAACTTGTAAGGACCATCTATTTGTAGACCGTCAGTGCTGTACTGTTAATATTTGGCTGCACCTGGTCTCTTGTGACGTCATACTCTGCACCAGAGAGGTCCCCTTCCTGCCCTTACAATAGCAGATTTGCTAGAAAGTATGATAAAATCATAAAAATAGGCTTGTCTCTTTCTTTAACACACTTTTCGCAAACGTGTGTTATGAGTGACCCTGTTTAATATGTGTGTATTTCTATAAGAGGGTTTTTGTTTAGCTGACACAGGGCCTCCTTTGTTCTTATTATTTGGACTATGGGTCACCTGCTGAGATTTTTCGATTAACTAGAGGAAAATAAATGAAACTTCATCTCTATTTTCCTCTGGACTGTGGACGCTGGGATTTTTCAAATATTGAACCAGAAATGGCAATTCTTAGAAGAATGAAGACTACGCCTTCACATTTTTATTTGTGTATCTACATTAACTCGATGCAGAGATATATACCGTAGGTATGCACATTTCAAGATTTAAAATAAATGTTTGTTTTTGTTATTGTCGCTGGGATTCGAACCCAGGTATATAAGGGTCTGGGCATGGAGGAACATGGTCTGGGTAAGTTTTTTTTTATCATGACACCTTTCCCCACTGGCCGCTCAAAATCTCAGCAAACCAAGTTATAATCATAAACCACATTACTTACAAAAACTCAACTTGCAGCAGACACCTCTCCAATGTTAAGGGAAAACAGGAACACTACTGCCCTTGGTGCCTCAGCATTGCTTATTTTCAATTACCCGTAACACACATTTTCATGCAGTCAACGCAATCAAAGGGTGATATATCAGCCGTTCTGTAGAGATTTTAACCCCTATGAAAAATGTAAGATAGTTATTGTAATGGGAAGACTAAGTGATACATTTGCAAACAAATCGTTCATTGTCCACCGACTTCGTCTCTCTTTCAGCTTATGGGTTATCCAAGAGACATGCATATGTTACTATTTTACAGAGTTAGACAGCAAGACATGTTTTCAAGTATATGTGATGTTCAGCGAATCATGATCTAACAGTACATTCATGTTGAGAATGTATTTATGCCTTGCCTCCCTGAAGCTCCTCGGGTACATCTGACATCCGCCGATCAGGAGCGGGTTTCCGGTTCCGGTTGACGGTCGAGCGGGGTTCAGCTACCCGGAAGTAGTTCTCAATGGCGTCAGGGCCTTGCTTGCAGACATCGAGTGGGGGATGTGCAAGGGGGTTCCCGTCCAGAGCAGCAGAGATAGTATGAGTTGTACGACCCCAGTCCAGCTTCTTCAGGTTCGTTATGTTCCTGGGGAGGTGTTTAATCTGGTTCTCCCCCACCCAGAGCATCCGCAGCTCAATCAGCTCACAGATGGTGTCTGGCAGTGAGACCAGACAGTTCTTGAACAGGATGAGTGTCTCCAGGTGTGACAACTTCCTTATCTCTGGAGGAAGACTCACTAATCTGTTATCTGAAAAGTCTAAGAAGTGTAATTGCGGAAGCTTACACACTGCATCAGGGAAGAGTACAAACTCATTATTGGCGGCATGGAGGCTGCTTAGTGCCTGCAGTCGCGGAAAGTTCTTTGGTAGGCTGCTGAGGTGGTTATTACTCAAGGATAACTTCTCCAGGTGTTGAAGCTGACAGAGCTCCTCCGGGAGGTTATACAGCCTATTTGTGTCTAACATGAGTACCCTTAAGTTGACAAGCCTGCCGATGGCTTGGGGCACCTCACTCAGGTGGTAATAGATGCAGGACTGCCTCTCCGGGCTCAGATCCAGGACCTCCAGGTCCTTCATGACAAATAGCTCTGGAGGCAGGTCATCCAGGTCGGCACCATGCAGCTTAAGCCTTCTTCCTCCAGGGTGTAGCTGCTGGTCTATCTCCACCAGCAGACGTAGCTGTTTCATCTTGGGTGTGATTGCTATATTATTAGATAATTCAGTGGTCATGATGAACTATCTTTACAACAAACACACTGAGAAAATAAAGAATACTTCTCCTTAATGTTATCACGAATATATAACTCAGTCACTTCCTACTTGCAAGTAAATCCATTGTGATAGTTTGAGTTCATAAAAAAGTTGTATGTGGTGGTCAAGGTTTGATCATGAATACTGTCCCTATATTATCACCAATCTCTCTCCATTCCACGTTCTGTCCGTAAATGTCAGGTCAGTTGAGTCCTACCCATAGACTACTGATAGCAGCAATCAGATAAGGTACTCCTCCCATGAGTGGGTTATCTTTACAGCCAGCTTATGAGTAATCCACAGAACTCTGTCTATCTGGCATTAGCCTTGTTCTCCACGTCACTAAGTGTGCGGCATGTCTCAGTTGGTAGAGACGTGGTTGTGAATACCTGAGGGCATGGCAGAGTATAGAAAGCACCCAGGAGCTGTACCATAACAAGGCACAACAAGTGCTGATAATTTAGCCACTTTATGGGTCCCATGCAACAATCCACGCACCCACACATTGGACTAGAATAATCAGGCCATTCTGATTGAAATGCCCCCTGTGCCTTTTAGGGCAAGAGTAAATGGGGGACGATAAATGGAAAGCACTTAAGGACCTGGAGGGGGACCTTCTGGGGCATTCACTAAAGTTGTTTCTATGCATTAACTATGGTAGGGGTGTTAAATGCCTCCCTGTGTGTCTCATGCTGCTAGATTCAGATTTAATTGGTACAGTCATGATTCAAGCCGAGGTTGTGTTCTGCTGTAGGGGAAAGTTGCCTTATTTGGACCTGCTCCTAAATTCGACCACCATTGTGTTTTTATTCAATAAAAGTCAACCAAAGTTCCCAACAACCACCAAAACATCAGTTTTGGGTAATTTTATCGGTAATATCTTCGGAGAAAAACCATTTTAGGACCTCTTGATCTCATTTCTCTAACTGCTTACTTAGGCACTCCTTGTAACTAGGCAACATTTTGTTTTTGTTTCAAAATCCTCTCAGATTTTAAGATACATGTATCATGTTATTCCTTTAGACTAAAATGAAATTTGATCAAATGTTTTGCCATGTTTTAGAAAACCAGGTCCTATCAATGAGAAAATGTAAAGCTGCCTAAATTTGACCAACTTGAGTTGTCTAAATTGGACCATAGTTGGAATATTGATTAGGTCCAATTTAGGAAACTAGATTGGACCAATATGAGGGGCCTATGCCTAGTTTTGGGCCAAAGTGTAACTTACTTCTTACAGCAGTACAGAGCAAATTCACAAATAATATATTGATGGAAATAACAAGAGAATATGATAATATCACACATCAAAAGTTCCCTACTTTTAAATGTTTCAGTATACGGAAAATATTATAAGGAAATTGAGAAAAGTGATGCACACTGGTCCAATTTAGGATACCATTTGGTCACCGGACAGGAAAAATGTTCTTAGGGGATCCAAAAGATCCCCTACCATATTTGAGCGCCTGGGCAGTGAGAATGTAGAGCTGACACTATTAAAGATATTGAATATATTTAATGCCCTCTCGAAGTCCTGATTGATAATAATTCTGATATATTTACAGATTTACAATGAATCATTATGGTATCACAGACTACCCATTTCATTTTAGACGGAATGGTGTAGGTATCTAGTTAAGGGAAAGAGCTTACAAGTTACATTTGATGCGAAGAGAATGCATGAGTAGTGAAATGGTTAAGGAATCAACATTTGATCCCTGGAGGATTATGCCTAGGTGCTAACGACTATGGTCGGGATACCACTTCTCAATGCCTTTAATCAGTTAATACCTGTACTGTGAGAATCTCTTTACACACACAATCCTGTTCTAACGTGTAATCATGATACACTCTTAAACATGTTTATCTCACAATTCAGGCCCAACAGTGTGCTTTTTTTTATCATAACCCCCTTCCGTTATCGGGGTTTAACCAAACTCACAGAGTATATATTTTTTTCTACGACCATTTTGGTTTGAACCTGTTCATGTTGATAAATTGGAGAAGGATACAAAGTCACTCTCGCCATACATTTCCAGTTAAAACCGTTCAGGGCTCTATGGGATTCGTTCCCCGGCAGCTGTGGTAGGAGGTGAACTCCCTGTCCACTATACCAAGCCGAACGGTACTAGAAACCCATGTACATGAAGGATTTGAATAAGTTCTCCGACATACCTCATGTTTGCACACCTCGTTAGCATAGAATCCAACGATGCCATGTCAAGTTATTAACAGGGAAACATCCTTAGATATCCTAGATGAGCAAGTCATGCCTAAATTCTCCATTTTGTTCAAAATCAATTAGAATCCAATGATTTTCCATAGCGATACATCTCGGCACCCGCCATTGCGGCTTGCTGAACTTTGACCTGTAACTAGGTCAGCCACCAACATCCGGTCTACTCTAACAGTGTCAACACGCCCCGGCATGGTTAAGCGCTTGGATTTATAAAGAATTTGTTGGTTTTTGGCCTCTATACAGACCAGAATGGCACTGAAACTTGTCAAGAATATTCCTGGAAACCATATACTAAAGGATGTATAGGTTAAAAGCTTAATATCATAACATTTCAATGTAAGAAATTGATTATCCACATGCTGGGCCCTGCGGCGAAGTGGCCCGGCAATATGGACAAGAAAGCACAGGACGACTTCCGCTGACAACATGGCGAGAATTATTTTTCTATCACTCGGCCTAACAAAAAGGTAAGAAATTAATACAAAATGGAGGAATAAGTGCGATAAATGCATTAATATACGTTTAACCTAGGACTTGGTGAGGTTAGCTGGAAATATTTACCCTCCAGCTGTGTGGTCAGGCGAATATTTCCAGCAAACCTCACCTCATCCTAGGTTAAACATACATTAATAGCTTATTAGGGAGCAATCATTACCAATATCTAGATTCTATGGCAGGGATCGTGGCGTCAAAACCAAATTTGCCACCCACCCCCACCCCCCGGTGGACCTACACTATCGAGGTATTCTCAACGTTTTGTAGGTGCTAAAACTTTGAATACACATATATATCAAAGAGAGTGAAAATTGTAACTGTCACCAAGGTTTACATTTCCTTCTAGACTAGACATGCGTGCCTGAGAATACTCCCTTCAAATTATCTCATCAGAAAAGATGATTCATAAAACTCATTTCAGGATACCTTCCAGAGTTATTCTAGGATGTCAGATTTACTATTTTCCTATTAAACTATTAATGTATGTTTAACCTAGGATGAGGTAAGGTTTGCTGGAAATATTCGCCCGACCGCACAGTGGGAGGGTGAAATTTCCAGCTTACTTCACCAAGTCCTAGGTTAAACATACATTAATGCATTTATCGCACTTATTCCTCCATTTTTTTTTATTAATTTCTTACCTTATAACCCTATAATAAATCCAGGAGAAGACATTTTGTTAGGCCAAGCGATAGAAAAATAATCCTCGCCATGTTGTCAGCAGAAGTCGTCCTGTGCTTTCTTGTCCATATTGCCGGGCCGCTTTGCCGCAGGGCCCGGCATGCGGATAATCAATTTCTTACGTTGAAATGTTATGATATTAAGCTTTTAACCTATACATCCTTTAGTATATGGTTTCCAGGATTATTCTCGTCAAGTTTCAGTGCCATTCTGGTCTGTATAGAGGCCAAAAACCATGTTGACACTGTAAAAGTAGACCGGAAGTCGGTGCCTGTCCTAGTTACGGGTCAGAGGTCAGCAAGCCGCAATGGTGGGTGCCGAGACGTATCGCTATGGAAAATCATTGTATTATTATTTATTTTTAATGTTATGGAGTCCTTTGGCATGGCATGTTCATCTAGGATATCTAAGGATGTTTCCCTGTTAATAACTCCACCTGGCACCATTGGATTCTATACTAACGAGGTGTGGAAACATCAGGTATGTCGAACTCATTTTTCAAATACTTCATGTACATGGGTTTCTAGTACCATGCGGCTTGGTATAGTGGACAGCAAGTTCCCCCCCCATCACACCAGCCGGGGATCAGTTCCCCATAGCGCCCTGAACGGTTTTAACTGGAAATGTATGGCGAGGGTGACTTTGTATCCTTCTCTAATTTATTAACATGTCCAGGTTCAAACCAAAATGGTCTTAGAAAAGAATATATACTCTGAGAGTTCGGTTAAACCCCGATAACGTAACGGGTTATGACCAAAAATGCACGCTGTTGGGCCTGAATTGTGAGATAAACACAGATAAAAGTGAGCTAGTCAAAATGACTCACAAAACTGAGTCAACGCTCTACCACCACAATTACTCTGTTTTTGACTCTAAAGGGGACGTTAGGAGCCAGTTGACTTACTTACAGTGATTAAGAGAAAAGGCCCTCCAAGGTAAAATATGATATTGAAAATTGAAGTCATCAGCTTTAAAATGAGATATAACACTTGCAGATAACCTATAGGTAGTCTACGAGATGTTGCTTTACGAGCATGTGATGATGTTATCATATTGCTACAGCCGATAAGCTCTGTCTCTCATTATTTTAAGTAAATCATGTATCTAATTCGCATAATGATGCAAGTCATCAATTAATAAATTTTGTTTATAAATTTTGGTCATAATTTGGATATAGAAATAGTTACACTCTTATCATATAAATGCCCATGAATTCTCAGCATATAAATCCCCATGAATCGTTCTATTAATTGTTATTACACGATTTTGGGTGCTTTTTCTGGATATTCCTGTTCTGATACCTGTCAATATTGCACACCATGCTGCATGCATCATGACTTTGCATGGATATCAGGCACCCAGTGACGGTTATGTATATTAGAACGGCAAAGTGTCAACACATGACTTAATATCTGGTTTGAAACTTTTCAGTATCAGTTGGAAGGAGTTATATGTCGTCATCTTTTGCAAACAGGAAGTAGCTTGATACGGGAAAAGTTTTTGCCTGATATGGAAACTTTAGACAGGAAGTAGCTTGATACAGGAATCAATATCTTCTTTTTTTTATTAGTCTCAATCAGCCAATAGTGCCTTCAGGACCAGATGAGTCCATGCCACCCCTGCTTCTCCTAGGCCCACAGATGCAGCCAGCACCTCTACAGCCAGCATTGGACACTAGCTTCACCACTATTCCACTCCCTCAACCTCTGGTGTCACCTGGTGTCTTACTTACTAACTATTACTAGGAAGGACTGTATGGACTGCTCTGCAAGGCACTGGTCCCTCATTATACACTATTGCCATTTTACCAACCGGATCAAAAGGTTGACTTTATCAAATAAAGTTCTTCGACAAAACTGTACTCCCATATTACACCTCTTTGTCTCTTTCTCTATATAACCCCCTCTCCCTGTCTCTCTCTGTCTCTGTCTCAAAGCCTTACACTAAAAACCGGGAAGATCCGTATAACTAGTCAGTGGTGACAACTATAGGTTCTCAGGTTGATAATACATAAAAGAACTATACTTTAGGTGGTCAGAATTAAGACTTTAGGTCGTCATCCTGACGACCCAAGTCATCAGTATGACAATACTGACAATACAGAGTCGTCACACTGACGACTTATATCATAATTTAGACCACCTAAAGTAGTTGTTTTAGGTATTGCCAACCTGAGGACCTGAAGTCGTCACCACTGATGCTTCAGGTTTTCAGTGTAATAAGGCCAGTATGAATATGGGTCAAATTTGGTGGACTCTTCAGATGCGTCAAAGTTCGATTGACTGACCTAGTAACTGAGTAAGGTTGATCAGACTCTGCAATACATAACATTCAATGAAGGTACAAAAGTCAATTGTAATCTACTCACACGATCACCTGAGTCAAACAATCTTTTAACTGAGTAAACCCAACTTGACTCGGCTTTCAGAGTCATTCTGACCAGCTTAGAAGGATTTTTTTTTTGTGTACCCTCTAGAAAACTTGCCAGACTGAATGTTTGCCATGATCCAAGTCTGACAATTATTTATTTTGGAATTGCACCACAACTTTACACTCAGGAAACTTGCCTGGAAATTCACTCGCTTCACCCTGAAATCGACAATATTAACCAAACTCTCTGAATTGGCTTTCGATACACCTTATAAACACTCTAGACACACACGGAGAACATATTGCCCTGGCATATCCTGCGCGTCATAGGAAACAGGTGTATACACATGTAGTCACTCTGAAACCCCTACAATTGCATGCAAATCGCTTTTAATAAATGTACCAAAAAAGAGGATGTCACACAGCACTAGACCATGCAATTCAGTGTTGTGAAACAATTATTTTGACTACCGTGAAGTGCAAACTATCTAAGGTGTGATCGAGATTGACAGACATGATAGGGATAGGGAAAATGAATTTAGATTGAGCACAGCCAGCCTAGATAGCTAATCTGACATTTTACTTAACTGATATTAAAGTATGATAAAAACAACAACAATTAGCTGGTACAGGGAATTACATTATCTTTATATTGGGGACAGCCATGTAGGCCTACCTATATAAACCTATGTGTTGTAAGTATAATATTGATAGAGTGCTTGAATTTAAAGTGTTCAAACATGATAGATTAAAGCTGGTATAAAATCTGGTATAGCCTTTTCTGATATGTATTTCATAGAATTGTATACCCCTCTCTATGTAAAAGGGTGCAATTTATTCTGGTAATAGCTGACCCATTATATGCACAATTCAGGGCATCAGTTTGGCCCTTTGGTGGGGAAGGAACTCACTTGGTTAATTAGGAATAGTCACAGCCTCCAGGTGGCAGCACTGAGTGGCCTGCTCCCCTGCCACACATCCAAATCAAAGTCACCACCAGTAGGGAATGCAACTTTGCCTATGGTTTAAGATGGTGCCACTGTACTGGTGTAATCAAGACTGGATAAAATGCTGGAAGCATTTTAATTTCACACAGATATATGCTTAGATTTAGCATGGTTAGAACCTACGAAATAGATTGAAATTTCACCAGAACACTCTAACAAGTACTGTGATGATAGGCATGTAGAAAGCGGAAGATCTATATATTTGAGATCTTGTAGCAGCTTTAAATGAATCTAGATTAAGCACGGCTAGACCAGATAGCCTAGAAGGAAGATGTCACCATAAAACCCAAGGTCGGGTGATTCAATCTCTCATTACCATTTGCACATAAGATGTCTATTTAATGCACATTGACTGTTTAAAAGGTGACTAGAAATTAGTAGCGAAACCAGTTGCAATTTTAGCCCAAAGGTTGGCTTAAATAAGGACTCAAGATCTCACAAAGCAACTTTAGTTTTTCTTCAGGTGGTGCCACTGAGCAGTCATGTATGTCGACCGGCAGGCCAGCCGCGAGCCCAGCCCCACTATGTGAACATGTTGGCCTGGACAAGAGTCTATTTGCAGATGGTTACTTTTGGCTCCCCCTGTAGTCTAAGGAGAAACTAATATCCCCAGGATCATGGTGCAAACACACTGGCCCCCTGAGCCTATAAATGCTTCTCTGTGGTCCCAGTACTCTGCTGTTACACTGCACAATACCTGTATTACTAGTTCAACATGACAGCTACCACAGTGGGAGGTAGGGGGTAAGACCTTAACTGAAATACATGTTTTTGATGACTATATATTGATAATGTCCTATATCTACCATTCCATAAAGATGGCAATTGTTCTACCTAACTAACTACCAACAGTGGAGCAGCTGTCTTCCCTGTTTCTGTGCATGAGGACATTGTAGCCTATGTAGCCCCTTCACACTCACTGTGTACATGTATATATGTCGCATATAGGGGCCGGGCCTTGAATAGGAGCCTCCCTTGAATAGGAGCCGGGGGTAGGAGGGCTATGAAATCAATATTGAATATAGGCCAGGCCTTTAATAGGGGCTGGGTGTGGCCAACTTTAGAAGACTAAAATAGCAGAACATTAACTTAAGATTGGATTTCATTTTATCTAAGGTATTACAAATACGTGAAGAAATGACTGAAATGAGACTGAAAGTCTAGGCAAAGAGCCTTTAGACCATTATACTACACTAAATTACACCTGAAGAGATCAAGGGTCTGTGCCTCTACTAAAGGGTATAAAAACCAACGCTGTTCCTTGGAATCATGTGATCTGTGGTTTTATTTCATGTTTGGATCAGTGGGATACAGACGGCCCATAGGATTAACATAGAAGCTCGTATCTCATGGCCAGTAAGAGGACACCAAATGCTTATAAAACATATAAATAATTATCTTTTCATGTAATTTCAAAAGAATTTCCAACATTTCTGACTCAGATAACATGAAATAAATACTAAGATTCACGAGTAGTGGGAATGATTGAGGTTATCTCACTTGGCTTCGCCTCGTGAGATAACCCTCAGTCATTTCCACTACTTGTGAACCTTTGTCTATATACATGTATGTGAAACACAGCACCCACTGAAACAGATGTGATAGAAAAATTGGAAACATACAACCAACTAAAAAGAATTGCCATGTACCCATGCAAAGTGAATAAGATATGCCACTAGAGGGCAGCAGGGTCGTCACAAACCACAAATAGACTTCTGCTCAGACTCTACTATTTGATAGAGTCGGGTCTGAGACTGCCGGCAGGCAAGCAGATGGAGGGAGAGAGAGAGAGGGAGAGAGAGAGAGATACACCGAAACCCGCTCGAGCGCTGTCAGTGCCTAGTGGCCGCTAGCGCTATATGGCACTGATATCACGTTATTTGGATCCGCCAAAAGTGGCTGGAAGTGGCTTGAGCCTCAAACCCCCTGTTTTGTTCTGTTTTTCAAAAGATGGCTTTTTCTTCCTACTGTTCAGTGGAAATGTATAGGGTTTGGACAAGAAAAAAAATTAGATATATAATGTATATCATATACCAATATTTAGTAGATTTTATACACAAAGGTTTGAGACTACAGGTGCTCAAATCAAAACAACCCAAATGCAAGGTCAAATTCTCAAGGCCATTTGTAACAGACTTTCAGGACATGTTACTCCTTTAATTGTTGGAAGTAAACAATCATTTCTTATCTGGCTGTAGATTATTATCATAGAAGTAGCCTGGTAAGGTGTAAATGTTGTAGGGATATCTGTAATATGCCAAACTGGAATGTAAACAAACTCATTTCTACCGTACGGACCGACGGCAGCTGACGTCACGTGAACACAGCGCCTTCTGTATCCTGGCGCTGTGATGCACGGACGTAAGAGAGAGAGAGAGAGAGAGGGAACCATAGGCCCTACTATATTTACAGGGGTCTGTTACTCAAACCCTCATCATGCACGCGAAATGAATTTAGGAGCTCTGTGTGGGCCTTACTCAGTGCTCCCAGGTACACAGAGAAAAAATTGATACTCACCATGAGCCTAATGTTAGCCTCAGGCAAATGTCGCCAAAATGAGTATATTTTGGTACTCAGGGTGAGCCTAGGGTGTAGGCATACTCCAGCAATACCTGACACTCTACTCTAGATTGTTTATGGCCTAGCTGTACCCTCTCTACTGCCCTACTCTCACAGTGCAGGAGTCTCTTTAGAGACAGGCTCAGGGTCAACTGGAGTAACATAATAGAAGAGAATGGTGTTGCTGGACTCACTCTGAAGATAGAATCCAGCAAAGTGTGATCCTATGTATTGGGATACTCTGGCAGTGCATTACACCATTGGTAAGAAAGACTCCTGCAATGGTGGAGCCTGTTCAGGTAGGATCCAGCATTGCCTGACCCTCTTCATAGAGATACTCAGGCAATTTCTAATCAGCACTGCATTGTAGGGCTTACAGACAGTCTAAATTGTAATGGTTATGTAGCCCTGCATTTGTAGCCCTTATTGAACTACTAAGCTGTAGGGTGTATTAAGCCCAACACATAAGTGGTTTGTTAAACACTATAAAAAATATAGAAATTAAGGTCACCGTATGACAAAAGGCCATTTATTTTATACACACAAGGATTTCAGATGGTCGAACATTCAACTTCCTAAGGCAGTCTAATTAATCGATGAATAGTTTGTGCATTCCTGGTTTCAGTGTCCTTATTGCTCCTTGGTGGGATTTGAACCGGGTACCTCCTTATTGTGACTCCTTTGTGCGCCTATCTGTGCTAACGAGGCAGGTGTTGAAAGTGGCACTATCAATATGATATTTCAACTATAGACCTACTACAGTGAGATGTCATTGGTCATATGAGGCCCAGTAGACTAATAGGAAACACAGACTGGAGTGACCATAGTAAGGAAAAATGCCCATAGTAAGGACAAATGTCCACAATGTCCTCAGTAAGTATGGCACAGTCCTACTTATATGCCTATTGCAACCTGGCTCACCAGTTGTAGAGGTGGCACAGCGGTAGGATTCTCGCTTTGCATGTGAGGGGTCTCAGGTTCAAGTCTCGGTGGTGCTGAGAAACATTTTTCTTTTTTTCAGTTTAATAGGAAACATCTCATCTATTGCAGTGTATTTTTGAAGACCTAACTTTGTAACTAATTGAAATAGATGCTTGCTTGAAAACTGACAGAATCTTCAATGTCTGCCAAGTCAGAAAATAGCAAGAAAATAAATTGTTTGCATAACAAAAAAAATCTGCTTGATAACTTGCAGCTTTTGAAGAGCATCCCTGGGCTGGAATCGAACTCAGGACCTTCTCTTATGAAGGTAAACATGTAACCACTACACCATCTTGACTGTGCTGAAAGATCTCCACTTGAAATCTCATATGATCTGCTTCCTCTGCATGTTGAAAGCTGGTATTCTACTTTTTTCCAAGCCCCAAAACATTAGAAATATGCCTGGGACCATATGTCACTTTTACATTTACTGCAAAGATATGATCATACTCTAAATGTTTTAGTGATTAATTCCTATTATATTCCTATATACATAAGATTATATTCTTAGATATCATGGTTCCAAGGACTAGAGGATAATAGAAAGGATATTGAGTATGTGCAAGAATGGGTAAGGGGGGGGCTTAATAGGGAAAATTTTTCTTACAACCCCATTATGAATGCATATTCATGCTCACATTGTAGCAATAAGATTGACTTACCGAGATTGACTTTACAAAAATTCCCAATGGGGCTTGAACTTACCACCTTCAGATGCAGAGTTCAGTACCATATGAACTGAGCTAATGAGGCACATGGTGTGGTTGGTGCTAAGATATTATATAAACTCAGACATCAGTGTAGGGGCTAGACCCCTGCTTTGCTGGAGTATTCAGTTAGATTCAGACTGAGTATGGCACCATGCCTGAGCCTTGTGCCATACTCATGCTGATCCTTTTTCCCAATGTGTGGCATTGAAGCAGGCTCAGCATGAGTATGGCATGTCAGGGGAGAGCCTCTAGCAGAGGCTCTCACTATACTCAGGCAGCGCTAGAGACTAGGTGAAACTCAGGCCGATGCTCTTTTTTCCGTCAGTGTATATGAATGTAAACAAGATGAGATTACAAATGGGATCATGAATGGAATCAAGAATTTGGTAAGTATTGATCTCATCAGTACCATATGATCACCATATATCCACTATCAGATCATAGGTACTTGAATAATATATGTGACACAATCTGCAAAAAGGGGGCTTAGTGTAGAGGGTTATAAGACCTCTTCTCCTAGTACATGTCACATATGTGTTACTCCATTATTGCCAAATGATATGAGATCACAAATCGGATCAAGAATATAATATATGATCATGAATGAGACCAAAACTCTGGCTACTCTTACTCCCATCATCCCTGTAGGATCACCTAAGAGTACAACACATCCCCCTAAGATCACAAAACGGATTGTGCAGATACCATAATATTTGTGGGTACTTCAGGATGGTGTTGCGATTATGGGAAAAGGTAGTTTTGCCTAAGAAGTGCATCACCTGCAGTACTCTATGGAGAGTGTTGCTCCTATGGGAATATGTAGTTTTGCCTAAGAAGTGCCTCACCTGCAGAAGTGTCTTTCTTTGTAGTCCTAACTTTTTTTTGTGTTTTACACTAGTGGTCGAAACAATAGCACTTAAACGGTGTGTGACCTCTGTAGGTACCTCTGTCATAGTGCATCACACACTACTTTTCAGCAAGGCAGGTGGCTTTTGAGACTAATATGGTGGATGTAAGTTGGCGCTGGGATAGTGTAAACGGCCCACGTCTGTGTTAAAATTTTAGCCCCCCCCCTGGAGCTTTTTTATCCTCCCCTAAGATATCTCTGTCTCTCTGATCCCTGGTCTGTAAATTGCAACTGTTACCCGAGTCTATGTGCACCCTGGCAGAATTGTATATATGCTAGGATATGCTACAGCCATTCAGCCTGGACCTGGAAGTAAGCACCCTCTAGGTAGGCCGAAATACCTGCCTGCTCACAGGCAGGATCCAAGATGTATACAAGTCTATAGTGGCACAAACACATGGCTAGTCTGAACTAAGTACTCACTTTCAGTTCCTGGAAATTGTCCCTCCTATTCACAAACATGTAGTTTTCATGTACATCAGCTTATATTGACTGAAACATGAGATATATCCAATAAATCTGACATGTTTATCTTGAGCTTAGATATCACTACCTCAATGGCCTCCATTGTCAACATCTTGTGCTGCTACCTTGTGTTAGACTGCTCTTGAAACATAGGGCTAACCAACCAAGAATAGTGTAGTCTTTTTGGCACTAGGTGGCTACACCTGGCTTCAAGATGGCCGACAATGATTTGGAGTTGGGGAGGGAGATTTGAAAATCACCTGGATTATTAATTATTACAAGTATTTCAAGTGCTTTGTGTATTGTGAATCTTTGGATATACATTGAGGGAAGTGTTGGTGGAAGCATTGGACCTGACAGTAAGTACTTCTGTGAGAACTGGGCACTCAGCCAATCTGGCTGACCAAACAGACTACAACAGACACACTTGGTCTCTGAGGTTCCCTCAGAGCGTCTACGGAGTACCTCTAGGGACTCTAGCCTAACCTACATTTGCGCAGATCAGTGACCTGCCCTGGCTGAAACTCGGTCGAAAAATGCTCAACAAACTTTTACATGGAGTAAGAATTCATTTAAAAGCATTCTGTTGCTTCAGAATTTTGATTAAATGTCTCAAATTGAAGATCTACGCAAATATATGATGGGATATTATGTACCTGATTCCCCACATGGTCTACAGCACTAGAGGCCTGGGTTGGAATCTTGGTGGTCAATGAAATAGCTTGGAAAGCTTTTATTCACTGGCACAGTAATGTCTTATCCAGAATCGTTTACTTTTATGCCCCTCAGGCCCCTCAAATCTCTCTGAGAATCAATTCCCAGAGCTGGTATCAGTCTGTGCGCTCTCCGTAGATTTTATCGATTTCTAGCATTGACATGGACGTATGGTGCTTTCACATAGAAAAAATGGTCACAGGGCCAAGAAATTTGACATGCTGATAGCCAAGGGGCACCACGTGAGGTGCTGAGTGTTATTCCCTCTCTAGGTGCTATAATTCACAGAAATATCTGGCTAAAATGTATGAAAAACCCTCGGAAATATAATGATATAAAGGAATAAATTCAACAAAATGCATCTTAACTCCATGTGTAATGGCTTAGATGGCCCCATTTACACATTATTCAAGCTCCCCCATATAAGGACAACAAAATTTACCAGATATGGTGAATACAAGGACATTTTATTAAGTGTCAGTAAACATTCATTGGCTGCATAGCTTGGGGAGAGAAAAATGATGTTTTCCCCCGATGCATGAAAAGGCCTCCCATAGAGCACTGAGGACGATAGAAATAGATGGAAACAGCTGAGAATGTAAAATTCAGGTCATTCTGACCCTGAAAACCATAATTTTGGTTACCTGGCACCCCCAAGAGAGAAGTATCAGGCTTGAGGATTGACACCAGAATATTTCTCATAAACCTCTCCAAGGCCGAAACTCCGCTACTACGATTTTCAGTGATTTCTCACTAATTTTATTGATTCCCTTGCCCTTTCTCACCATAACATTGTCAAACTGACTTGCCCTAAGCAAAATAAACACATTTTAGCGAGATTTGACAAACTTGGTAGAAGGCCCTATATAGCCCGTAGAGGCTGCAGAACACTAATTATTTTTCCACTGTTGGCCTATATAGCTTTTGGGCGAAAATAAAATACTTGTGCAAGTATCTGGGCCTAGCCACTATTATTTTCTTGTAGATATACATTTTTCCCAATAATTTAGGGCCATGGCATGTGGTACAATGTGATTAACTTTTTTGCTATAGGCCTTAGAGTGCGGACATACCCAGATTTGGGGGTTTTGCAGTGAATGATTTCAATACATTCTCTAATTAAATAAAGTGCACCCCCCTCAACTTACCATCAAATATCAGCCTAAATAACACTCAAATCTATTAATATACACCCTAAGGATTAATTTGATACCTGGTTTGCCTACCCACTGTCAGATTTTAGACCAATAATCATTGTACAACACCCTTCAGTGCGGAGCTACAAAGTGTCTCCTGCTGCCACCTCCCGTCAATTAGTGTTCTGCAACCAGGAGATTGATACTGTTCTAACATGTACGCGAGTTGGGGCCAGCATCCTCAGGTATTATATAACCCTCCCGGTCATAACATTAAAAGAGTAGCTTAATTAATAATGAAGCAAAACGTAACTTCTTTGGAAAAGAGGGCACCTACTGCCAGCTCTATTAAGCATATAGCAACACCTCCTGTCCTATTAGTTATAACTTTTGTGTTCATGCCAGTTCGGTACTAGAAAAGTGTCAGGTGAGTTTGTACCTTGTCTGGAGTAGTCAGTCAGTCTAGTACCTTGTCATGGACCATGGTTGGTGAGTACTGTGGCTTATTCCACGACTTTTGGGATTTTGGGTGCTTTTTCTGGATATTCCCATGCACATACCTGTCATTATACCACTATTCTGGCACCTCCCTTACTGTTATGCCCTCTCCTACCAGTGCATTATGAGAGCATAATTATACGCACATGTGCATTTTTGGGATTTTTGGATATACTTTTTCGAGGTCAAGTTGGACTTAGAATATTTTGGGGGAGTGTTCAGACATACAAATTCAGTCTCGCCATTGTTTCAATGTGAAAAATCGTCCAAACTCGTAGGAGAATTGAACCCTGGCCGCAGTGGAGGTAGGCGAAGACCTTAGCCATAGCGCCACACTGAACGATGATGAAACCCAATACAATAGTAAATAACTTCTAACCTGGGGGCCTTGTCCTATGTTCACACTCACTTTTCGTATGGAATCCAACCATGACAAGTCTTCAAATTAATACATACATATCCTTAGACATTCTAGATGAGTACTCCATGCTTGATATGTCTGATATATTCAAAATAAATAAGAATCCATTGATTTTTCCATCGTAAGCTAGTCGCAGTCCGGCCATTCCCACCCGCCTCCTTGTCTGGCGAAAGTGTGTCAGTTCCCCGGATGTATATATAGGTCATCTGCTCGACGTACGAGGAAGACGGCGAAAATTTCGGACCATTTTGGAAAATCAATGGATTCTTATTTATTTTGAATATATCGGACATATCAAGCATGGAGTACTCATCTAGAATGTCTAAGGATATGTATGTTTAAATTTGAAAACTTGTCATGGTTGGATTCGATACGAAAAGTGACTGTATACACAGCGGTACCTCTCCCGGCAAGGAACAAAAACAATGGCTTCGCGCAGAGCGCTGACCTGGGGCGTATCGCTTGCTTTTACAAAATGTCTTCTCGTGGCTATATTCTGTGGATATCAGGTAAGAAATTAATACAAAATGGAGGAAAAGGTGGTATAAATGCAATATGGCATAAATATGGCAGCACACGGGTGGTATATTGACGATATACCACCCTTGTGCTGCCATATTTATGCTATATTCCATTAATATTGCACACCCTGAAGGCTGTAACATCACTTTTGAGAGGCGTGCAGTTATCCATGGATAACCTGCATGCCGTGCAGTTATCCATGGATAACCCACACGCCTGTCATGTCCTTCCATGTCATATGTTACATGTTAAAACCTACAGAATTTTTCATTGCCATGGTAGGGGTCGAACCTGCAGTCTCAGATCCCTAGTCCAACTCCCTATGCATTGCGCCACAGGGACTGATGAGAAATGCTTGGTTCGAACCATGACTGGATATGATACAAATCCCAGGAAGGCGATGACTGCAGGCTGTCCGCTACTATAACCGCGGGACGCATTCAAACATAGCCAAGCCGAGACGGCCGCTGAAGGAGGAGACGTGGTGGTCTAGTGGTTAGCGGGTGGCGCTCAGCCGTCAAAGGTAGGCGGGTCGAATCCAGGGCCGGGCGCATCTTTTTTTTGCCGTTTGTCTGCTACCATAACCACGAGATGCATTCAAAGCAAGCCAAGCCGAGACGGGCGCTGTCGCTGTCCGCTGCCAGGCGACGAGGTGTATGTACCTGTAGATCTACACACACTATGGCTGGCTTCGAGTCCTGGGGAGGGGGAATAATTTTTGTTTTCAACTTGAATTCATTGATATTCTGTGGATTATTTATTGGTTTCATGGAATAAAATAAGTAGTCAATGGATAATTCATGACTTGTGTGTGTTAGCAAAGGCTAATTACACTCGGGCTATGCCCTTGTGTAATTATCCTTCACTAACACACACTCGTCATGAATTATCCATTGATTACTTGTTCATTATACCACGATTCTGGTACCTCCACCACTGTTATGCCATGATTTTACCGTGCATTATCAGCAGGGCATTTCAAAATGATATCTATAGCTATGGTTTTGGATTGCCCTCCTGAGCATATAAGCACTGTTTAAGCATTTTGGGTACCTTGTGGAATTTTGGATATAAATTTCTGAGGTCAAGTTGGACTTGGGAAAGTGCTGGCGGACATGCAAAGTCAATCTCGCCATCATTTCAATGAGAAAAATCGTCCCAACTCGTAGGAGGATCAAACCCCTGCTGCAGTATTGGTTGGTGAGTGCCTTACCCATTACGCCATACTGGACAGTGATAATATCCAATGCAAAAGTAAATAAGACCTACCCAGTAGAGGTACTGCTGTGTTTCCACCCATATTTTGTATTGAATCCAAGCTTGTCATGTTATAATATCCTAGCACCAACAAATAGACGATCCATAGATGATGATAGCATGCCTCTTTGGTCTATAACATTAAAAATTTAGAAGGATTGCATAAATTTTCCAGCCTAAGTGAGTCGCTGTCCGGCATTGCCAGCATCCTCCTTGCTCGACCATGTGACCTATATATTGACCATGTGGAAAGTGGCCCGGATGGAGACCTATGTCAGACGACTGGCTGGCTGGCTATGGCCTTTGCCGAGATGTATTGCTATGAAAATTCATGGAATCCTTCTATATTTCGGATATAAGAGACCAGAATGGCTTGATATCATCATCTATGGAACGTATATTTGTTGGCACTAGGATATTATAACATGACAAGCTTGGATTCAATACGAAAAGTGGGTGGAAAGTCAAGCACCTGCCCAGGAAAAACATGGCCATGGTGAAGGCCACCAGGGACGATCGCTTGCACTTTGAAAATGTCTTCTCCTACATTTATTCTAAGGATATCAGGTAAGAAATAAATACAAAATGGAGGAATTAGTGGTATACAGTCAGTCGTCAGTCGTTTCTGAAACCTCCCCAGCCGGGAGGGTGATGTGGGCAGGGACAGTGGGGCTTTAGACATCTGGGCCATAGAAAATAAGAGAGAAAACTCTCAAAATCACAAAATCATTGAAAGGCTAGAAGAAAAATGAACACAAAAATCAAAAATAAATCAGGCAATTTTAAACCTGAGGATAAGTAGAAAAATACAGCCAATTTAGTAAAAGAAATAACTCCTCTAAGAAAAATAGAGAGATTTGTAACCCAGGGGTCAGAGGTAGGAGGCCTCAATTGGACCTTTATCTTACACACAGTGTCCATATTGAGGATATATAGCACTCGTGCTGACGCGTTCATGCTATATTCCTCAATTATGGACACCTAGTGCCCTGATATTTATGTTATATTTCATTAATGTCAGTGAGGCTTGTTTACTAGTATTTGGGTCTATATTGAGGACACTAAAGCTCTAACGATTACCTTGGAAAGGACATGCAATTAAGGTACTCCCCTCAAGAGCATTTGGAACAGAGTGTGACACAATTATAGGTACTTGCTAGTGCAGTACCGACTATTTCTAAGTGTCACATGTGGCTTTTCAGACTCGTGTGGTAGGTGGAAGTTGAAGCAGAGCATGACTTCTTGGAGACAGAGGGCACTTATTCTCAGCTTTATTTAGCATAAAAGCAACAACCTCTTGGGTAACAGAACCCGGAGAGCTGAAGTGAAGAGGGATAGAGGTGGAGCAAGAGACTGATATCCATATAATATCCCCTACCATTCATCATTAGAATCTTGTTTGTGGGTATCAGATGGTAATCTTTAAATTCGGGAGTGGCAATTTTCTAACAGTGCAGCAGAGGGGTTGGGTTGGTATACTCAAAAAGAGGGAGGGATGGTCATTTGAATGACTATACCAAAAGGTCTCTATGAAAATAATTTAATATATTGACACCGGTATTGAAGTCGATATTCTAGCCGCTAATTTACCAATGCACTCTCAGTAGCTCAAAATTACTATGCTTTTATTTAACAATGCACTCTCAGCAGCACAAATTAATACTTCATTTAATCTAGGAACCATTTAATACATTTTCATGGATATAAATAATCACAATGATTACACTATGTACATGGTGCTACTTTAAATACAATCGATGCATTACACTCATTACAAATACTGTTTTCTATACCTGCCACCCTGCATACTCCAATGGCCTTGTTTGCAGTTCAATACCTATATACAGTGACCCTACCCACAGCAGTGGTGGGTGCGTTAATGGACAAACATGCTGCCTGTAGGCCCTTGATACCTGCCCACAGGCCCCATTGTTAGGTGCAATAGCTAGTTCAACATAAGTGGTACTCATTCAGTTACCTGCTACCTCACCCACCTGGTGCGCAGATTAACCAGTGTGCGCTAATCCATGAAGCCTAACCTGTAGCTGCTGGAGAACCCACCTATAAGGTAGAGCACTTAGATCTACAACTAATCTGGAAGCAAGTGGAACCACAGCTGATTTCATACCCTGAGATCGTCATTTTGAGAATCACCTTTACCATGGAATATCATGTGATTGGGAGTACATCTAGTGACTTGGCTACTCGTCAAGAGTGGAGATGAAACACAGGTATTGTTTGATATCAAAAGTCTGATTACACCTTCGACACGGTAGTCTGATAGCACCATATATAATCATGTGTGTCTGGTACCTGTTTGTGTTATTCACAACCACTGTGGTGACCATGCAGTGATTCATGATGTAGTCTGTACCAGGTAATACATGTACCAAGCTAGAATAGTCTGCTTATGAAGAAATTCTACAAGCCTCAATATCTGTACAACTATAGCTTATCTGGCACTTTGGTCAGTTGCATTTTCTATCTGAATATACTAGTATGCCTAACTTGGCTACTGAATTCTATTAAGGTCAAATCCAACTACGCGAAAAATGGGTCTGAAATGTCTGTGATTCTGGATATTGGCAGTAGTGGACTCTTTTCAATTTCCTAAATCACTAGGGTTCCCCACCCCACTACTCTCTACTCCAAATCCCACTGCTAGCAGATTTTGGGATGTACATCTCTGTGATTTTGATTCTATTGCTGCTTTTGACCACAGGATCTCTGAGATTTTGATTCAATTGCTGTTAATGGGTATTAAATCATTGTGAAATACATCTTTTAGTTGGGAAATCATGACCTCGGACAAATTCACAGATTTCTGACCTTTTCTGGAGAAAATATCAAAAATCTTTGATGTGTTCTACTCTATAAAAATCAAGACTTTGGCAAGGCACCTTAGCCTTTATAGACCCTTCTTAAGGCCAAATCCCACAACGTGAAAATGGTCGGGAAATCATTGTGAAATAGGATATGTGGGTGCTTAGCCGATATTGGGGTGGTAATATCGTCTAGGGAAGACCTATAAAGGCTAAGAATCCCTGTCAAAGTGCTGGTATTTAGGGAGTATAGTACATAAAAATTTTTTGATATTTTCTTCACAAAGGGCTTGAAATCTCTGTGATAGTCTCAAAATCCCTGTGATTTAGAGGAAAACAACAGTTTCTAGGAAATCAGAAGAGGTGTGTCTCTGATAAATCAGGAGCCAAGTTCCACATACTACAGTCATAATGGGGTTCTGCTTGTGATTTATGCAAGCTACATTTGTTTATCCCTTAGGTGCCCAAGCGCGCATTTAAGCGCGGTTTTGGGCTTAAATGCATGTACATTGAAAGAGATTTTCATTCAGATACTTCTACTGGTCCAATCTGCAAAGTTAGAGCCTCTCTGGAATGCTTATGGCCTCCAAATTATGATACAATTATCCATTTGACTTTGCCTCCATTATATCAGGCACAGTGAGTCAAAACTTGAAAATGAGATGCGATTTTATGTGATTCATTAAAGGGCAACCCTCCAAGGAGCTAAACTCTGACATGATAACAAAATTATTATGGATCAAGCACACACAGTTTCCCATAGTCCCTTCTACAATAACTGTTTGCATATCCATAAAGATAGGCCATCCATTGTTACTATTATAACATATTATGCTTCCTGTGTGACAGTACATGTACAGATGCAGGCAGAATTATCTTTGAAGGGTCTCAGGATTACAAGGTTATGGATATGAATGGCACAAGAGAGACAAAACACCACTAAATGGCAACAAATGGAATGTTTTGGTAACTATGATTACCAGACCTGACCAGTAATGCTATGCCCTTAACTGGAAGTATCCACTGAGTTATGAGTATTAAGAAAATGTAATGCTGAGCCCATATCAAAGAATAAGATTGAAATAACATATGGTCTTATCAGCAAAATGATACAATCATGAAATAAGGTAAAATAATATAAAATCTTCAAATAATTCTGGGCACAAAAAGGTTATGCTATGCAGGAGACCATTCCAAACCACAGAAAATAGTCAGAGACAACTGTGATTTTAATATCAAATACTCTATCTCTGTGAATCATTCTAGCAACTTATCTGTGCAGTAATGAAAATCACAGAGATTCCCCTGCTACTATCAGCTATAGTCGGATTTGTAGTGGTAAGACGTGCAGTGAGTACCCTTGTGATTTAGGAAATTGGCAAGGGTCCAATGTTGCCGATATCCAGAATCACAGACATTTCAGACCCATTTTTCACGTAGTGGGATTTGGCCTTTAGAGGATATTAACCTCCAATATCGGCTAAGGAACACTGCATACCTAAATCACAAGGATTTTCTGGTCATTATCGCGTTGTGGGATTTGGCCTTTACCAAGCACTAATCTTTTAGTTTTTTTCCCCATAATAGCAAGGTTTTACCTACCCTTTTTCATTAGCATCTACTAACCAAGCACCCTTTATTAGACCAACACGTTCTTCTCATGGTCAAAACATAATACGCATAGTTCAATTATAGGTGGTTTTTATTAAATTGTGCGTGAAGGTATGAATTTGATACGAAAATGTCATAAATGATACAATGTACAAGATAGACTGACGCTTATCAGAGACATGAAGTGTACCTTTACATCTCTGCTTATATGGAACATCTCATGTAGAGATAAGAACTAAGTTTATGCCAGACCTCTATTTCCTTTACCAGTATTCGCCCTTTTGAATCTCTTCTACATGTACCTGTAACAAAGTAATACGTCTGACCTAAAGGCAGTCATTAAAGCTAGCAGTAACAAAGATAGCTATCCGTCAGTGGTAATCTGAACTTAAGTTACACAACATGCCCCACTGTCTATGCCAGGCACTGTGCTGATCTCAGTAGATTTATTAATCTCTTCTTATTAGTCCTCAAGTGTACTTAGGCTCTCTGCCAAATTACAGCGTGCAAGTGGGGTCTTCTAGGAATTAAAATCGTGGAAATGTTGAATGCACAATGATCCTGCTACCTACATTACTTTAAAGGACCGTTAATATTTATAACCTGGTGTGTGTACAGTCGAGTAGTGGCTGTGATTTTCCATCAGTTACATAATTGTTGTTTAATAATCTGGGTTAGGGACACCTACAGATCTAGAAGGCAATGTGTGCCCCCACCCAGAAGGTACATGTACTCAGAGGATGTTGCATTACACAGCACCTTTGAATTAAATTCAAATCCCTAGAATTTGACCAAATCCTCCACTCTATTTTCTCTTAAACTAGCATGAAGTGATCAATTTTCTGGAGGATGGACGTAAAAACACTATCCGGGGAAAGCTTGGGCCAAAAAGAATGACGTAAAAAATGTAAAATAATGAAACTGTCATCTGGAGGCCATTTCACCGCATTTAATACAATAAACACGGACGTCCGTATTTTAAATACGGACATCCGTGTTTCAAATTTCTGTCCATATTTGAACACCTACTGCCCCCTTCCCCCTCCGTATTTGAAATATACTTCATATTGTAAATGCGGAGGGGGGAGGGGGCAGTAGGTGTTCAAATATTGACATAAATCTGATACACGGACGTCCGTATTTAAAATACGGACGTCCGTGTTTATTGTATTAAATGCGGTGAAACGGCCTCCAGGGCCTAAAATTGCTAAAATGGCATCACATAGCCATATCATACATGTCCGTCTTATCATATTCATATTGATACCAATTTTCCTTTTATCTGATCGAGACGAACGTTCTTGAACTAAGATATTTATTCATTGGAAAAACCACATTTTGTCCCCATCTATAATATTCATGGAAATGGCAAAAATGTCACAATATGACAGTAATTCACCATTTGATTAAACCTTTCAAATGATGCATAAAGATACTATAAATCGACATTTTCCCACCTTCATTCAACCTAAATTGTCCATATGAAACGTATACATATACATAGAAATATGATTGTGGGAAATATATAAACAAAAAATAATGGAGGAAGAACTTAGAGTGTTTGTCTCGTGGCCAGTAATTAATTAATTTTCTTGCCCCTATGGTGGAATTTTCTTACTTATTGCAGGAGTAGACACTATTGCAGGGGTAGACACTATACACTGGCCTGGTGGCCAATGGCCAGTACTTTTGAGTTTTGGTCAGTGATATTTCCAAAAATAACCTTCCTATTGGATGGCCAGTGGGTTTTTACCACAATAAAGTCTACTGCATCTGAGATAGAAAAAACATCATAACTATGAGGGTTTATTCATCAAGATTAATATTTAGTTGTGATATCTCTCACAAATGGCTGAGGGGACCATTACTTTTCTGGTATCATTTGTGCCAATAATAAGGAAGGATAAATTCTGGACATTTTCTCATTTTCTTTACATTACACAGGATTTTCCACCTATAAATCCTGGGCCAACAGCTTTAGCTGCGGGCCAATAGATTTCTTAGGCTGTTGGCCCGGGTGGCCAGTGGCTAAAAAAGTAAGTGTCTACCCCTCTTATTGAGATGTAGTCTATCACATACACTGCCAGAGGTTGGAATTTTGACTTTGTAGGAACTGATATCAAACCCAAACACGAAGTAACCTATATAACACATTATGGACATGATTGAAAATTAGGTGCATGTCTTTATTACCAAAATATAATCACCTCCAAATCAATGGATCTGGGGTGGGGACAGGCAAAGGAAGAAGAAATAAATGAGAGAGAAGTATATGGGAGGACGAAGAAAAGGGAAAAGCGAAGGCATGCATTAAGGTATGGTTTTCTAGAGGGTATGGATATACTGCTAAGATCTAATATTTGCTGTACCAAAATGCACTAGAATAGCCTACATGATTTTAAGTGTGAAACGTCCAAATGTTCATGGATCTTGCCCCCCCCCCCTTCCAATACGATCTTTGATGTGCGACTGCACTGCAAAATGGCAGTTTCTGCTGTTTGAAGAGGAAAGGCTTGGGTCCCCAAAAGGTCACGGTTGTTTAATACAAACAACAGAACTCTTGAAATTGTTCAGGAGTGTGCATACGAAGAGGGGCAGCTGCATTACTGTGGCTTTTCTGTTAAGCAAATTTAACAGTAAACGTGGGTAACTGCCAACCAGAGCTTTGACCATGCCATATGACTATTAAAATATCCCTAGATTTTCCTTCCATACTCACACCATGTCACCGAGAGTGTTTGTTTCTATAAACCACTTATTTAGCCAAAAATAACAAAGTACAGGCCAGTGCAAACATGGCCACAGTACCTTTGGTGTAACTGAACCAGTTGGTTCCACAGGTTTATAGTCAACCAGTCGTCAAGGCATGATCAGTAAGGTAAATGTTGATCTTCTATGGGCTGACTACAGTAGGGGCAGTGGTATGGTGATGGAGCTAAGTTTAATCCTGCTGCCACCCTCTATGTCATTAACCTCGGCCACCCTGGAACATGGGTAATCTCACACCTGCTACAGGTAAATATTTTCATTGATTGCTGGTCAGCAACGTGTCTGGGGCGCCCTGCTGGTCAGGCATTTCCACATTAGGAACAAGGGGACACCAGGAATAAGACCATTAGATATACATTCAAACACAGAGCAAAATGGGGGAACTGCAGTTGGGTGAGTCAGAAAGTACGAATCTGCGTTTCTTTACATACGGTACCATAATATTCTCATTCCTTGGTATAACATATTCACCAGTGCATTGAACATGGCAGTTGAGGATTGCTTCTGTTTTATAGAATGTACCCCATGAGAATCTACTACAAATGTATCACACTCCTTGACAGACATAGGGAGTATTTTACAGGCCAACCACATAAACCCAGCTCCCTGAAGTTCTTAGCTGCAGCTGTTAGTCAAAATTTTACAAGCAAGGTAGAAATTAGCTAAGAAATGTACAGTGTAGTGGGCAGCTGGTTACAGGTGTCACATACCCGTACCAATATGATCGATATAATGGATCAATAACAGTGGTTGCAGGTTATGCATATGTCAATGTACTAAATTTTGCAACGCCTACAATTTACAACAGAAAATTGGTTGCCTATGATATAGAAAGTAAATGTTTGATTTAACACATATTTTGGTTGATTTTATCAAATATATAAAAAGGTAAGCTCACGCAAAAATCTAATCATCATTACATCGTTCACACGGGGCTTAACCTGTTAACTGTCTATGTGGAATTCGACTGACCCCCCCCCCCTTCCACCCCACTTGTTAAGAAAGATATTGCTTCCTCTTGATAATCAGATAATACATTCTGGTGAATGATAATCTTTTTTATGTGTTTATAGTCTTTATACGATGTGTTTATCGGAGAGAACAAGCACGATCGAGCTTGTTTCTAGCTGTTCTATTTTGATTAGTCTGTCCTTAACGTGTTTATTTTTTTCAACTTTTGCAGATTCATAATCACCTGAAGTGTTATCAGCATTCAGTGAAAATACCAGTTGGTGACTTAGTTATTCAAAACCTTCTAAATCAGAACACAATATCACAATGGATTACATCAACCAGTCCCGGCTGAAGAAACTGCGCATGCGTGTTGAAGCTGACACACAATTCCTACCTGGATCAAAGAAGCTGAAGATCCGTGGTCGTGAGCTGGATGACCTTCCTGCTGAGCTCTTTGTCATGACAGACCTGGAGGTCCTGGACCTGAGCCCAGAGCGACAGTCCTGCATCAATTACCACCTCACTGAGGTTCCCTCTGCTATTGGTCGTCTTACCAGCCTCCGTGTCCTCATGCTGGACACCAATGTCATTGCACAGCTACCTGAAGCTTTCACCCAGCTTACCAACTTAGAGAAGCTCTCCCTCAGTAACAACTGTCTTACTTCACTCCCAGATACCTTCCGTGATATGAAATCTCTACAGAGCCTGCATCTGGCCAATAATGACTTTGGTGATTTCCCTGAATGCCTGTGTGATCTTCAGAATCTTCACTTCTTAGATCTCTGTGATAACCGCATTTCATCTTTACCTGACACCATTAAAAACATGAAAAAGCTGGAGTCACTGTTGCTGTTCCTGAACTGCCTGACCTCACTGCCAGATGGAATCTGTGAGCTGAAAGAGCTGAGATCTCTGTGGGTTGGTGATAACGACCTTACCCGCTTACCCAGAAACATGTACAAGTTGACAAACCTTGACTGGGGTAGCCGCCACGTTTCTTCCACTGTTCTGGACAACAACCCCCTAAAACATCCCCCACTCTATGTATGCAAACAGGGTATTCCCGCTATTGAGAATTACTTCAAGGTAACAGAACCCCAGCGTGCAGCCCCACAAAAGGCAGCGAAAAAACCGGCATCTGACAGCAAAGCAAAAACCCAAAATGACAAGGCCAAAGACTCTCCAGCAGAGAAAAAAGATGAGGAGGCTAAACAAGTAGAAAAGACTGATGATAAATCCAAAGTGGAAGACTAATAGTTACATTGATGATAATATACTATAGGTAAATCATTAAGTTATTGATTTCCAAATGAATACGTGTGTCTGTATTCTTTAGAATCTCCATGACCTTTATTGCATCTAATGCATAAATTAATTCTTGCTACATATTGACAGTTGTAACTTATAGGTATGGGCTATTTTTCTTTAGCTCAAGTTATGAACACTTGAAAAATAAATTCACCAATGGAACACCAATATTGTTGTTCAGAACAAAATCTTTCCTGTTTGCATGAGATTTTACAGTAATAACCTCACAACAAATTTCCCAACAATGGAAGAGGGTGGTGTTGAAACTTGATTAGGTCATCCAGTTCCCACGGACAAATATGTTGCATTTTCACTCCCCCTCATCACACAGGAAGAAAACCCAAGTTAGTAAATGCTAATTTAATCTACAAAAAAACTACTGATTAGGCAAAAGAGAAACTCAGCCAAGAGAGAAAATTGGTCATTTTGTCTAAGGGTTAGTAGTTTTGTCTAAGGGGTAGTGTGGTTTGCATGAGGATTTTTCTGGCAAATGTATATCATGGATAGGTCTATGTATGTGAAAATCATGGCACTTTCAATGACTATTGACATGATAAAACCTGTACAATTCAACCTGGCAAGGGATTTAACAGAATTCACCTAATAGGTTTATGTGTTATTGACAGAGCAAGGAAGAAGAATGGAAACCCCTCTTCTGTAGAAATTCAAATTACTCACATATCCACATCTGTGGCCTTATGACAAAGCAAAAGCAACTTAGTACAGTGGTTGTAAATGAAAATGATGTGAGGCATTGAACTTGCTTCTCAAAGGGAGAGGCTCTGTTCTGGGTTGTCTTAAACTATGTGGAGTTTACACTAACCGTTTCAATTAAGATAAAAGAATTGCTATATTGCTTGAAAGGCTGTGTAGTTAGCGAAAAAGTCTAAGCAAGTTAGGAGAAATCAGGCAAGTCAGGCATTTTTCCTAAGTGTTAGGTGTAACTTTGTTGGTTTGGGGACGTGCAAACTCTCAACTTGGATTAGCAAGTCCAACAGATATTCAGAATTTTTTTGTGTGTGCAGTTATTTTCTGGCCTGGAACAATTCACCTTAAATTCTTATAGACACTATAGAGAAATATGGTGGTCATTGTTTAGTGGAAACTGAAACTTATAAATTGATACATCCTGCAATGGTTACAACAGTAAATGCATTAAAGATACACATGGGTATTGAGAATAATTCACTTAGTTCCTAGATTATCAGGACCTTAATTCTGACTATATTACACAGATGATTTGGAACGTCAGCTTTATAATTGTCAACTCAGAAGCTCATGATGCCAGCAGTAAAAGGAAAAAGGATTTCCACCACTGTCAGTGATCTCAGCAGTGGCTTAATTTCCTCTGCACAAATCAGCATCCCGGTATCCATATACGGAGGCTGACGGAGCGTGTCTATCGTATTACAACATAATTTACCCCAATGGACTTTCCCCAATGAAAATTCCATTTTCAATGGAAGACTATCAAATTTGAATTGTAAATAGAACGGTGTTATTCTAGCGCAGAAAATAGTATAGACATATTTGTTGATATATGTTGATATATGTGTTGCCACGAATGTGCAGATTTTATTCCAAATAGAAGAATCGAAGAATGGACACAAAAACATTTGCCCAAAACAAATTCAAAATCATAATGAAAGCCATTAATACAGGGATTTTCCTAATTTGCATTACTCAAAATCTAGCGGAGACATTTGCAAACGTAGCATATCACCGGAAAGCTTATGATCCCAATTTAAATGTTTTCATTGGGGAGTGAGCTTTTCCCAGGCCACCCCCCGAATACCACAACCAGTTTTGTCTCACTGTGCCCCCAACCAAGACCACCGTGAGAGAAGTGGCATTCAAAAATACCATATGTCAGTATACATGAACCAATACCTTCTTAGCTGAACAGAAAACGAAACTAACAATACCACACACAATGTCGCGACCACCCAAAAGTACTCATCAGTTATCGGTACTCCCAGGCTGATTAACCAGTACATATCACATGGCTTAATCTAAATGGATGTGCCCTCCCATTAATTCTGAAAAAATTGGCACATTGAAGTATCAACACAGAGAAAGGGAAAGTGATAACTCAAAACACGAACAGAAATGTTGATGGTTATCCCAATCGTTAATTCAAGGTCAAATCCCACAACGTGAAAATGGGCAGCAAATCCTTGTGATATAGGATATGTGGTTGCTTAGCCGATATTGGGGTGGTGATATCGTCTAAGGAAGGCCTATAACAGGCTAATAACCCTTGCCAAAGTGCTGGTATTTGGGGAGTGAAATACATCAAAAGTTTTTGATATTTTTCTCACAAGAGGCCAGAAATCTCTGTGATATAGGGAAATTCCCTGTGATTTAGAGGAAAACAAGAATCTTTAGTAAATCACAAGACATCTGTATATTTTTCATAAATCAGGACCCAAGTTCCACACACTATAGCCATAAGAATGTTGTACTTGTGAATCAAAGTAGCAACTAGTCAGTACTGAGATGAATATCACAGACATTTCCCTTCCCATAGTGGCTAGTAGTGGGGTTTGAGAAAGGTAGGAGTGGTATGGGAACCCTTGTGAATTTTGTTTTTGACAAGACTCCAAGGATGCCGATATCCAGAATCACAGGCATTTTAGACCCATTTATCACGTAGTGGGAGTTGGCCTTCAGGGAGTTTAGTATGGTTATCAGAAGGCTATGCATTTGTAAAGTAAAGGAGAAACACGGGGAGGGGGGGGGGTTAAATCACCACTGTCACTGTTGACATTTCGGATACCAGGCGGCGCCACCCACTTCGGAATAGTGTTCAGGGGATCGCTTACGTGGTGTGTAAGATCATTAACTTGTAGATGCATTGTTCCATTGTTCCAGCTTTTTCTTTGGACTGAGGTGTATTTCACAGCCTGTAACATTGGAAATCAACCCTGGTAAACAAATTATAGCGTATGGACAATTTATTGCCAATTTTGTTTAGGCAATTTCGGCAGACTGTTTCTCGATATGGGCAGAGCCAGTCACCCCACTAAATGGTAGGATGGATGACAACATGCATGGCTCCCACTCTGTTACTTCTCACTCCCTCCTCCTCTCCTTCCATTCCTCCTCCATCCCATCGCCCATTGTATCACGTTGCTTGCTTCCTTCCCTTTCACTCATTGTCTCCTTCCTTCCCCCCCCCCCCCTACCTTTGTGTATACTGGAGGCTGTTACGATTCCATTTCCTTTTGCAATAGCCTCCTGGTTATCGCTAGTCACTGCGTCTACCAAGACCTTTTTCTATACAATGCATACATATATAAGGGCTTATTATTGAGGTCCAGTGGGTCCACCATTGCTTGATCTTGGAACTGGTGAGATAAGCACTGATAACAGCCCGCATGGTGGGTACCAGGTGTTACATAATGTACTCAAGAGATTCTGCAGTGAATGGAGGGAGTCATCTCATCGGTTGAAAATGTATCCCGGGTCAACTCTCTTTAAAACTGACCTACAAATGTATACCAAATTTGGGGTGCCCATTTTGACACGAAGCTATGCCCAAAGAGTTTGCCCAGTTTGAATCTGATATGTGGCCAAACTGATTTAGCCAATGTTTCCTGCACAACTCACAGAGGATTCAAGCTTTTTGGGGACCGACATCTTGAATTCAGTTTTCCAGATTGGTCAATCCAATGTGGCCCTAACTGGGAACCCACCAGGCTCGCCCCCTCCAGCCCGACAGAGTACGAGTAACAATAGACGCTGGCCGAGGCTGGGAACCCACCAACTCTCCAACCTCAAACTGCCATCTGCCCACTTTGAACCGGATCATCTTAGCTATTATATAAAAACCAAATTGGCCCAAGTGGGCTTACTATATGAGTCACCCACTCACTCACTCACTCACTCACTCACTCACTGATTCTCTGCTTATAAAGTTACGCTTTCACTTTAATATTCACTGGCTATAGCTGGCAGACTGATTCTGTCACTACCAGGTACTTGCCCTCTCACTCACAGTTTACCCCTTATTAATGTATTTACTTACTCATTTAACTAAGAGAAAAATGGATATCGGTACAGCACTTTGACTGACTGACTCTTTGATTGACCTATTAACTCTCGAAGAGTCATTCATTGACTCACTCGCCTCCGAGAATGTGGACTTTGTTGAACCGTTGTATAAAAGAGTTACTTATTTTCCTCCCAGAGTTTCCCTTTAATTAGAAACTTCTATAAACTTCCATTCAGAACATCAGGTTCGGATTGAATGCCTCCTCTCAATGGTATGAGGTGGCAAATGAACACGTAGTTATTTAACTCTTTCGGGGCGGCATGGTGCATTAATGCCCTGTCAAGCCATGCACGCATTTATGCCCTCTATATAGCGATCTCACCACTCACTAGGTGGCGCCTGTGCGGCTTTCTGATGGAAGCGTCAGGAATTAACTGATGGAATGGTACGCTTGGGGGGGGGGTGGCTTGATTTTTGGTACCTATTAATGGAAGAAAATAATATCACAGTATACAGTATGTAGAGACAGTGACCAGGGTGCACTGTGCAAAAAGATCTGCAAGTTCAAATTATTTCACCAGCATACATGCATTTTTAATTTAGATGAACCAATGTGTAGTATATAAGCAAGCAAAGAGGTTTTTAGAATATTCATGCGACCAGAATATTTATTGAGCATCTATGAGCAGCTCCTTCAAGGTTATTTCTACGTCCGTAGCACTTAATTACCACGAATAGATGTAAAAATCTACTCCGACCTGAGAAAATCTATAAAACCAAATTTTGTGCTTATAACAGCTATGACCACACAGGAGCAATTTTGAGAACTTTAAGAATTATCTCTGACTGGACATTTAATATGAACAAGAGAAATAATGATTTTAACATGTTGGATTAAAAGTGCCCCTTAAAGGGACAGCTAGCAATTTTTTCTTCTATTCTTTTAAATAATCATTTTTTTTCAATTCATAAAGTAGGCCACAAACAATCCAAATATGATGATATATGCTCGAAATCTACTTTTTCTTAATGACATATATTACCAGCTTTCCATTGGTGTATAGAATGCTGTAGTATGGCGTAAAGATAAATTTGGCCTTGGGTAGCTGCTCTGTAGGTTCTAAAGGTTTAACAATCGCATACAACCTTTGGCCCATTGGTTCAGACACAGTGACGCGGAACCGCAGTCACTTTCTCCATCCATATAAAAGGACGTGCGGCGACGAGTGCCGCGTCCTGCAGGCATCATCCTGACCATCATCCACAGCTAACGGCAGCAGCAGGCAGTCCTCGGTAGTTGTCATTGCAGTGTGAAGACACTATCAAACCTATATACTGCGTCTACCAAAGTCCACGAATAGTATAACGGTAAGTTACATTTATACTGTCATCTGAGTGTTGATTTAAGGACACATTAATTTTATTGGTTAATGTTCTGCTGTTTGTAGATACTCCCCCCGGACTTCCCCTTGCTTTTATATTTGGAACGCGGAGAATCTTATACGAGTTTTCGTCAAGGAAAGACTATCGTGTAAAGAAAACTACATGACTGTAGAGGACCCAACTCAGAGCCATCTGTGGGAAGAGTCCATGATTGATCTGGTTAATATTGTGGAGTACAGCTTGTCACTGAAGTTCACAACATGTGGCACAATCTGTGAAAAGGTGGCTTATTACAGTCCAGAGGGTCCTAAGACCCCTTCTCCCAGTCCATGCCATGAATATTATCAGCCAATATACCATAAGTTCACAGCGAAATATATGACAAATTATTCCCCAATTTTCAATATTCTGCGTACAATTAGTGTCTTTGCCCACTGCTGTGTAGAGTCTACATCTACCTGCAGTCTGGGCAGGGTGTGGTATTCGTGTGGTATTCATGAGTGTGTTGCGGAGGCAGACACTGAGTAGTGGGAAGGATGTGATGGGGGATGGGGATGTGGTATAAATACAGCTATCAGTAGAAGTGGTTCAGGTGTTTTACACCTGCTGATGGGACATCACATATGTCCCCACCTGGACTAGCCAAGTACTTGCACCGAAGGGTCTGGTCGGTGTTTTTTAGTCACAGTCATATTGATTTAAAATTACGAATCAAAACTTACAAGCGTATTTGAATGTAATATGTGGCACATGAAATACGGTCATAAAATAGGAAACTGGGTGGGCGAAATAATAGAGAAGTGGAATCTAGACACACAAATGCATCTAATGAAAATACTGTCAATTAAATCATCACATACTCTCACATTATTGAAACCATGCAGACAAAATCGAGTCTGTCAAACGCGTTTGAGCACCGAATATGTTATATCATTTTGATTGATGTCTGCTTTTAAATACTCAGTAAGGGGCCTAGAACTGATAATACAACTCGGCAAGACTAAAGTTGCTGCGTTTTTTTTCTTTTTATGTGGAGGAGCTTTGATTTTGGCAAAAGACGTACTCTCTACAGATTTGTTTGTACGTCTGGACATCTGTGTGTTATCATAATGTACTGTCAAGTGGTGTAAGCATAAAAAATATAAAGAGGATACTCGACCCTGTCAACAAAGCAATATGAGCAATGCCGGGGGTGATGTAGAGACTCATACCTTAGGTAGGCACTTACCTAGTTTTTCAAAACTTTATATTATCTATTCTATCTTCATACTATTGGATAGATCTCAAGAAAAGAAGTGGATTTGCTTTTTGAATGAAGTCTCTATCTTAATTCAAAGTGACATTATGACCATCCAAAGACCACAAAATGACCCCAATATTCTGCCACAATAACCCATACTTAAGAGTTTAATCAGGGTTCAAATTTTGTGATCATGCTAGTTGTGGTCAGAAATGCCTGGAACACTTAAATCACTGTTTCTCAGAAGATATTCACACTAGGAACTTGAAATAAAAACTTGAGAAAAGGTCATTATGGGGTGGTTCTAATGACCTATGGCCTGACCTTTATCTAGGTCAGGTCAAGGTCATTATAAGGTCAAAGGTCAAATTTATTGATTTTTTTTTTTAATGAGTTAACATTTGTTGAGATTTAGCTAGATGAATGACAGAATCAAAGATCAGCTGACTTTTTTTTTTTAATATTTCACCAAAAAGGTCAAGTTGACCTATATAAGGTCAAGGTCAAAGGGACATGACATAACCAACTTTTTGACAGTCCACATAAAACCATAACAATCAACCATAATTTCTTGCAAAAATATTGAGATAGGAATCTCAAAGTAAGAATAGAGATCATTTGATATATGGTCTAGCATTTGACCTTGATATAACCTTAACCAGGGTCAAGGTCATGATAAATAAGAGAGGTCAAAGTTCACAAAAATTTTCAATGTTTTGATGTAATGTTAGTGTGAACCCAAAAGTTAAAAGTAAAGATCACATGACATGTCAAAATGTGTGGGTTGCCATTTCACCTTAAAATGACACTCTGACTGATGTTCATACTTCAAAGTATAGCCCTACTGGTCAGTCAGAGAAGTCCTGGTAGTCAGCCCTCCAGTAGGGGCCACCTCCAGGTGGCCCCTCCAGTGGTGGCTATAGGTGTGCTGCAGTGGGGGAGGTGTTAGAGCTAATCTCTCACTCCCCCTCACAGAGTTAATAGGTCATGATTTTGTAGTTGCTTAAAAAACATACTGCTGCCTATTAGAAAGAAGAAAACTAGACATTTTCTAGACCTTATTAAACCAGGGAATATGTGAGTGCCATTTTTAACTATGTGAGATGCATACTTCATACCATAAAATGCTCCTGAACTTAAGTTTTGAGTTCACCTGGGAGAAACATGAACTTTTTCTCTTTAATTTATTAAACAAATACATGCATATTGAAGCCCTCTTCAAGCCTGTTAAAATGATACCCTAATTGTCCAAATCCACCTGTAAACAGCTTTAGAATCAATAAGTAAAAACATGTCAACTTCAGCTGCTCCATTTTTGCTAAATCACACTTTTAGCCTCCGCACATGGCAGACCCGCACAAGGCAGTTATGTCAGTGCCTACCTTAGGGCACCTTTTGGTGCTCAAAACATTGTATACTATTTAAAACTCCACAGCGTATGGTAACATAATATCTAAGGTATAAGCTCATGTATAGGACGTATTATATCGAGATCAAACTTATTGGAGTTTTTGACTGAATATTTCCCCACGTGTCCTCTAGCAGGTTCATAATCCATAACCTTTGCCCTCTATGTGTATTACTTTGCGAAATTGGTGGTACCCAGAATTCCCGGCAATCCTCGAGCGTCTCCTCCCGGTGGGTGAGCAGACGCTGAGATAGGCAGGCTTATTTTAGGGCGCCCCCTACAGCAAAAGTATAGAACTAGAGGGCAACCTCTGTACTTCATTACCAGACCACGAGGGGGAGACAGTAAGGTACCGCCGTCTCATGGCAAAGATCCAGCAGTCTATGCTAGATGTGTGAGGTGACATGGGTATAGTGTATATGTATGATATATTATATCATTGCAGTATTGGTACTGTCTTATGGCAAATTTGGTATCTGATTGGTATCGATATTAAACCATCATTGTCCCCAGTATCGCATTGGCATGTATAAGTGCCTGGGCTATACCCTTCTATACCCCGCCCCTTATACAAGATGGCGTTTATTCAATACTTAAATTGAGCATATTTCAACATTTTAACATCCCTCTATTCCCGGCGCTTATTCAAAACCCGGTGCTTGTACAGACAAATTGTGATATGCAGAAATGCATATGTATAAAATAGACATCATGTGAATTATACTGTCCGTGATTCCTTAGTTTACTTATATGAGCAAGAATACATGCCTATTGATATGACTTTAGGCGTGTATGGCATCATTCATTGTTTCCTCTTTATGTTTGTCATGTGTAGATAATTACCCATGTCTTTATTACTTAACCCATTTATAGCGGCCATAAACACTCAACACAATATTTATCCACGCCTCCTTGGTATAGGCAGTCCGTGCAATTGCCTCACCAATTTACCTAGAACAAGAGTGCCAAACCAAACATATATACGCGTCCTCTAGCCTATTGCGCGGATATCGACTAAACCTATATAATCTTACCTGGTAGATTTATTCCAAATTGTAGTGTTTGTGATCCAAACTCTATAGCAGGTGTGGAAGCTGCATAATAGATGTATGTGGCGGTGCTACAGTTGCCCATCAGGTATCAATTGAGACTGTGATAAATTACCTAGTTTAATGACACTGTGGGAAATCAGTGATAATTGAAATTTTGCCTCCGGAAATCTGGTTTATAGCCGCCCAGTGGGATATCATATAATTCCATGGTATATACTGTTGCAATATCCTCTATGCCATTAGCAATGTGACGCCAACGCGTCGTCCATTGGCTGATCCCCTAGTGGGTGAAGTTGGTACTAACGTCGAGCTACCCGCGTCTGTGTCCATTGCCCGGATGTCTGGGTAGCAGAACGCAGCAGGGCTCAGCTCGCCGACTTCTGGATCAGCTTATTGCCGCCACTCTGTGATAACTCACCTGTCTTGTGGTTTATAATTCAATTTGGATTATTTTACCTGGATATGAGGAGTTTTCAACGGTGATACCGGATATTTTAGGCACTTTAATTATGGGAAACTCAGGAGAGATTGTGAGCTAGCTCAGGCGATTATTCACACATATATATTTATGAACCAAGGTGAGAAGATCTTTTGGATCTCTATTTACTGTGTTTGACATTTACTTAACTAGGATCTTTGCTTGATATTTCTTTTGCTAATATTCCGTGTTTGAGAGGGGAAAGACATCTGGTAAGTGTCGAGCGATTTTAGAAGATTTAGGTGATGGTGACTTGTTGAAAATGAGGGAGAAATGAGACGACAGGGAGCAAACTGAATGGTAGAATGTAAGATGGCGGCTGACGGAACCAACAAGGCATACGCCCATTTTCACCTCGTCCACTTGATCTAAATACCCTTTTAAGACTTAAAATTCACCAAAATTACTTCTAAAAACATGGAAACCATTCATAATGTGTATCTCGATGATATTTGGTCTAAAAATCCCCAAACTTCTTCGCAAAACTTGGAAACAAATGGACATTTGTTAGTCTGGTTGGATGGGCAATGACATACATGGGAAAATATAGGTCAGACATTGAAAAATAGGGATCAACCTACGCGAATGTAGGTAGACGCAACCACGGTTTTCTTTTGGGGCCGTAAATATTAGGTTTCGGCGCAGCCACGCTGCCTTTTCCTTTCCGCGCCATTTTTGGCGCGCTTCTTCTACCATACGACACAAAATATAACATTATTTTCAAAACCACCGGTAAATTTTGATGGCCCAGAAAAGTAAAATCATCATTACGAGCTAGGTTGGGATCTGTTCAGCAGGTGCGGTTTGGATTTGATAATTGTGACAGCTGGAATCATTAGACGTTTGCGCAGCGCACACCAAGCGAAAATTCCCTCCCTGGAGGCGCAGGAAATCGAAGTTTCCAGTAGAAGGGGTCAGAGAACACCCCATGTCCATCAGCTAATTTAATCAACACCAGCCCAGCTAATCATCTCTGCCCAGCCAGAACCGATGCTTCGGGGCCATAGGGCATTGTAATTATTTCTGGGAAATCGAGGGGAAAGGATATTTTGTGGCACCGGTGGACATTGGTGCACGTCTGTGTCGGGCAGCCTCGGCAATATGGCGGTGCAGTGCGGGTGGTAGTAGTAGTAATGGCAGCGATAGGTCGGCTATAAATATGGGTGGTGGCAAGGGAGGTTAGGTAGTCTGAGAGAGGGAGAGGGGGGTCATGGATCGACACAGGAAGCAGGTCGCCCCCAGTGCCTGAAATTTGCGTCCTTAATCACAAGCCAATAACCTGTCACCACCTGGTGGCAGGCTTTAATCTCAATCAGGGATTATTGAGCGCCCAACGACCCCCCCCCCCCACTTTATCCCTCCCCTTCAGTCAACCTGTACCACACCGTAGAACCCCCATATTGATCCAATGGCATAGGGCCACCCTCTCCAGGGATTATCAAAGTATACTATTCTGGCAGACCATTGTTTACCCATTGGATTTTTCACTTCAAAAGTGGACCATAACATAGCCATGTCAAAGTCAGAGAGGGATAGAGAGGACCCTATTGGCGACGAGTTGGGCGAGTGGCATGTACCAACAACTACAGTCATGTTGCTCCAAGCTATGGACATGCCCAGTCAAAATATACGAGCCAGACTCAGCCATTCCCTCACTCCTATATACCTCTCTATATTTATAAACCAAACCCTTTATATCCATCTAAATACAGCTATGTACAACACGCACCACAGAGCAACCTGTCATTAAGCACACTCTTATCCTATAAACGAGCTGGGGAAGTCAAGAGCACTTTACAGCCTGATGGCTATCTTTGAAAATACAAACTCTTTGGTGAATGGAGATTCACCAGGCTAAAGGGCACAGGCTTGGACAATTCAAAAGGCCACAGTAGCGGTAGTGGACAGGCAGCTGAATGGTGTAACATACCAGTCCATTGCCCCAGGCGACAAGCTCCCACAGGAGGAGGGAGGGGGTATGGGGAACAAGCCACCTCAGGCTACCTACACTTGACATTCACTCTCCAATATTTAAATTTCATCCCCACTCCCATGCTGTAACAGGCCTAAGCAGACTCCATAGACAGGGGCCAATGGCCCACCTAATAAATGTCTAAATTGAATAATATTGTATCAACTATGACCTCATCTTGTATTCATTCATAGAGAATAGTGCAAATTTATTCTGTACAACACGTGCTATAACTGGATTCTGTACAATGTACTAGTGGTTTTTGGCAGACTGACTGAGGCGAGAACATTTATGTTGCCTTGTGTCCTACTGTTTTACACTGGGTAATAACAGCAACAGAAAGGCGGGAAATGCTATGCATAGGCCCTGCTCCTACCCCTTGTCACTATACCCAGAGGATTGCCGAGGATAGCTCATTTAGTGTCTCCAAACAATGCAGCACAATGCTCAGATGCTATCAACTGCCAATCTGACCCATGGGGCGAGACTATAGGATCCCCCTCCTCACAATCCCCCACATCACCCACACTCAGCATCCAGTGCCAAACCCCACAGCGCATTGCCACCTCCACTTGGTGGTGTCTATTTGCACAATTATATCACGTGGAGGAGCCCCTACTCCAGTAGCAACATGCCTCCAACAATCAGAATCGATACTACAAACAAAGGCCAAGATGAGATGGAGCCCCCTTCTCTAGTGTCTTCTCCCCGAGCAGACGACTTTTGTGCATGTGAATTGTGGATCCCTTGGCGGGAAAGCCTACTGCCATTTTCGTCTGATTGGGGTCCCCCCAACCGTAGCGCCACCTTCAGGAGGTGCCTGGAAGTGGGAAAGAAAGAAAAGGCTAGTTAGTCTGTGGGCTAGGGACCAGCGGAATCTAGGCCACACGAACGCCGCGCGCTGATCCAGATCCAGATGGCCAGACCAGATCCCGCCCTGGAGGACGCAGCCCTTAGATCTCAGCAGTCCGTGTTGATTGGCTCTCCTTTTGGTGGCTTTTCTTTTCAGGCTCGTATCCAGAGGCCAATCAACAGGAAGACGTAGTAGGAGTAAAAATGCTGGTTTGCTAGCATGCACATGGGTTGTGTAAGAGCTTGTAAGAAGGGTTAAATTCTTCGCCATTCTTCATATAAATTCCGTTCAGCTGTAAATCAAGAAGCCACAAGAAAGAAAATCACATTGTCACAGTCCCACAGGACCAGGAACCCACCAGCTATCACCCCGCCCATCAAGCCATCTCCCGCCCACAACCCCATGTCCTCTCATTCTAGTACTCCCTGGGGGCTTCTCAAGACCACTTCCAACGATAAGCACCCAATCTTTATTTTCGCGGGTATTTTCAAGTCCCAAGAAAAGAATATGTGCAACTTAATTTGAAGCCAAGAACAGCCAATGGGTATAAATGATAAACCAAATATCTTTCAACAATCGAATTTACTAGAGGCTAAACCCCAATATCAATATACATGTAGCTTAACTGACCCCATTTTGGAGACACCCTCAATGTTTCTCTGTGGACGGCATTGATTTAAGACAGTGGTGGAGGGAGACAGGTCAGCCAGGGGGATCCCGTGAAGTCAACAATTCGCCAGGTCACCCACAGAGACCCCATCCCCTCCTCCAGAACCTGACTCATGTGGGGACAGGTGCACGGCAGCACTGGAGGGGTGGTGGGAGGGGGTGAGACTAGAACAATAATGAGACGTCAATATTACATGTACGGCTGGTGGATCCCAAGGGTTAGGGTAACAGGATGAAGGCAAGATGGAGTGGGGGTGGAAGAAGTGGTGGCGTGGGTGGGGGGGGGGGGGGGGCGTGAGTGGTAGTAAAATAGTTCTATCCAAGTCACTCCATAGTCACGCGCGTGTACCCTGGATCCAAACTAAAATGCAGGGGCAAACCCGCACCCAGCTATAGAGGGGGGTTGAGTGCCCTGAAACAATGCAGACTTAAGTTGAGGTTAATACCACCAGTATGACCTGCCATATGGCAAGCAGCAATACAAGGCCTTTAGCGAGGCATGCATGCATATAGAAGGGTGCTGGTGGATGGCAAGATGACATACCTCCACATATCAGTCTATTGGTCAGGGGTCAGTCAGCATACAGGCTACACAAGTAGGGGTGTGGGAACCTGTAATGTACAGGGGTGAGGGAGAGGTGAGGTGATGTCAGGATCTAGGGGCTGCTGGTGGCAGGTTCCAGGGTAGTATCCTCAAGGGCTCCATAGTCATGGGGGTCTGGGAAAGTTAGCCAGGTAGGGGTGCCTGCCCTCTACCCCTTACTCCTCAACTACCCCTCACCTGGAGGCACACCTGGCCTGATCCTGGCCTGCTCACACGGGTGGCTGCAGACGTAGCGTGGGACAGTGTGCAGGCACATTCTATAACCCCAGTAATAAGCTATAGGTAGCCTCCATAAGAATATGTTTCAGGGTATCTGACCAGACCTAGACATTCATAACGTCATCATTATTTCCCAGGGGAACTCCAAACTTTTCCATTTTGCGAATTTTGGCCTAGTATTGATCAAAACACAGATGATTGTGGGAGTTGTTAAAAAATAACTTACTTTATCTCAATTGTTTATTGTTTTGAAGTTATAAATTTAACATTTTAGCCATGATAAGGGACGATGATTGAAACATTGTGCATTAAGGTATTTCGTTAACTGTTCATGGTTACCTGAAACAACGACACACCTTCCTTGATGGCGACAACACTATGATGTCTAACCTGCCAATCACTCACCTTAATCACCAAGCCACAATCCTATAATCACACCCATAAACTTGGTCATTAATGACACTGATCCAGATGGAGGAGATTTTCCCACGGGTAAAGGGATACCTTAAGTGCTGCCCTAAACTTAAAATAGTTCCACAATGGGTGCTTTCAGAATCAGTCTTAATTTGCACCGAAGGCTAGGAAACCTGAACATCCTTTCAAGCGAGAGGTCCCAGTGGGCATCCTCCTGTTTAGAAATCACTTGAAGGGGCAGTTATTTGTAGATCCCTTCATACAATAGTTCGTGCCCCCCGGTCTTGATGACATCCCCTGGTGATTTTAGACTTCTCCTTAATGGGAGTTGTGGAATTTCACCGCGTGGGATCCAGGAATTTTTAAAGGGGAGGGGGCACCAAACAAAAATGGTTGATAGTTTCAGTTAGAATAGGACTTACCGGGTATATAGCAAAAAAAAAAGCAAGGAAACCTGACTGCAGCTAGCCTAGGGATGGCTGGGTCGAAATTACAATCATTCCAAAGTATCACCATTTCTTCCATTTCTCTATTTAGTATTTCGATGTGGCCTATGGCTCTTCTGTGTATACATACATGTGCACATGGATTGGCGAGCGAAGTGGATTTTCCTCCATGGAGGAGGGTTATTGGATGGAGCAGGGTTAGATTTGGTAGGGTTGTGGTGCTTATACAGATGGGTACAGCAGACCGGGGTACAGGTCAGATGTTGACCCACCCTGAGCATTAATACTGTCTGGAGGGTGAGGCTATTTCCTGATAACCAGGTCCCATTAAGCATCAAGGCCAACACATACCCTCTGTTCATATTGGTATGGACTGATAATGGGATGGTTTATCTGTCAACCACCAAACATAGTGATGTAACGGGGTGGGAGGGGGTCCCAAATATATAAACTAGAGATATCCTATACAGAGTACTGATGCCCAACTTATGTACCCAATATTCCGTAGCGAAATATGGCATATTTATATGAAACTATAATATCTAACTTGCATCGATCATACCGCTCAAAATATTGCAAGATTTATTAACATAACTACGTTTAACATAGGCCTTTTAATCTATTTTGTGAGTTTTTCAAACAGTCATGTATACACCCTGATAGTCAAAATATTAAATTCAATATCCTTAGATAAGTGTACAGTTCCAGTGTCTTACACTTCAATTGAAAGATCTCTTTGGAAATTGCTAACTAGCGGGTAGCCTTGGCCAATGTTTCAAATGGCCGAATTCATACCATAACATGACATGCAGACTTCCTGTTATCAGTTCTGCATGTCATGTTATGGGTACTTAGAACACAGTCCTGCGTGGTATGGTAATCACTATCAGGCTAATGTCAATGATTAAGATAACTAAGTCAGTAACAGTTTCACTGGTCTTACAGCTGTTAGCAATACCATGTACAGAGGTAAGCCTACGTTTGGAGTTTTTCGGGGGGTTCTCCTATTTGAAACAAGTATAATATTCTCCTGGTTTCTTGTCCATCTTGGTTCAATATAGGCCTACATTATTAATACAGGGCTCACAGTAAACCCAGTGCAATCTGCCTAAGCACACATAATTCTGTTCGATCAGGGCTGTGACCCACAGTGCATCATTGACACATGTCCCCCTGCCACCCTCCATCATTACTCCAACTATTGGTACATGGACCAAGTCCGGAAGCAATGTAAAAGAGATCAACTGCAGAGAAGCAGCATTTCGGCCATGTCTTGATAGAGTGGGGCACACTCAATATTTGCTGTGTAAGTGATTACCACAAGTCTCTGTTTGCCACTCCCTCTAGGGAGTGTGTACAGAGTCTGGAGGATAGAATACCATACAAGATCATGCATTCAAATATGAAATAATTTTAGCTGGTTATATCTATCTACTATGCAAAGGGTACTATATTTTCAGTGATCCCTGGCAATTAATATTATGCCATTATCATGTTACAGGCAGAATGCTCAAGAAGTGGCATATATATCTAAAATCGTCTATAGTGCCAATTGAACAGTGCCAATTTTTGCTGGGTTTCACGCCTTCCAACCCATTGGGAGTTTGTCTGGCAATGACCCAGTTACCCAGTCAGGGTCTCACCCCTGGAGAATGGACAAGGAATCCATATCATTGACCACCCGGAGGAGGCCAACTCCAGGCGGCAATGACCTTGGCCACGTCAGCTTTTCTGGTGGGTGAGAGAGTGGGTGATTAGGGGGGAAGGGGTTGGATGAGTGGTGGCATGGGAGGGGATGATAATCGGGGGTGAAGGTGGTAATGTAATAATCTAATGTGGTGTAGCTAATGGAACATCCCCTGTGCTTCCCTGCACCCGCTCCAAGAGGCAGGATAGATACTTGTTTATGCAGACATGTAGTGTACTACATGTGATCTGAATACATGGCAGGGGCGGATCCAGGGGGGCCTAGGGGGCACGTGCCCCCCCTAGACCCCCTGAAATTGGGCCAGGCTATGACTCTTAACTATAGGAAATGTGATCCAAAACATGGTTGTGCCCCCCAGACCAATTTTCTTGGCTGTGCCCCCTCCCCTAGACCACCCCTTCTGTATCCGCCCCTGAATTGTCATGTATTGCATCTTATTTTGTATAAATCATATATAGTGACCTTTCTGTACGAGACACACTGCAAGTACCATAAACTAGACATTTCAAACTATTGTGACAAGAGGACAAAATACTTCAATGTTATAATAATTGCTGCAACCGTTCCTGATAATAACAGCCTAATGATGTACCTTAAAAAAGATGAAAGAATATTAAAGAGAATGATTCAGATAATAAAATCAGTAAACCTATGTCTTGATCATACACACAAGAGTTTACAAGCATATGACCATGAAGATATATGCTAGCCTGAAGAAGGAAGCCTCCTATGTGGACATCATTTGTTTCCATCTAAAACCCTCCAGGATGTTATTCCACATCTCAGTACAAACACGTTCCTAGGTCAGAGTCCTGAAAGTAAATGCCATGACATGCCTGCATGACACTGTGTGTGTGAGTGTACTTTACATTGACTGTCACATGAGAGGCCAGGGAGGATCCCAGATTGACCATTCTCTTCTGTACATTTGCCATTGACTTTATTGGATTTTATTGGCCAAATGATAGCTTCAAAGAGGCTATTCAAAACCTCGACACTTCCTGCCCAGTCCTCAGCTCTTTTGGTTAGAGCTAAATAGACAAAGGTGTACGAGAATTTGTCACACATTCGAGTGCTCCTTTGTATTCATGTCACGTTATTTTAGTCAGAAATGTTTAAAAAATCATTTATCTTGCATTAGTTATCATTTTATCATTAGCTATGTGACCATTTACAATGATCTACCTGACAGTGTGATACGGGGAAGGGTTATCGCACTGGGGGTGTGATACAGAGGTCCTTAATTAAACCTATCATATTCAACTTTAGATAAGATTTATTGGTGAAGACCTTAGCAAGTAGAAAGTAATCTATCTCAGTAAACTGTAAATTGAATTCTGTTTCAATTGTACATAAAATGTAAACATACGAAGGCCTAATTAGGCCCATACAGTTGTATGATTCCCATTCATGCAGATCTCAAACTGCACAGTAGAGATAACTGCATTTCTAGTGTCACCAGGGCATTCTGATACAATGTGTTTAGACTTGCAGCCACAAAAAGTATCATTCAGTGCATTGCTGTAAAACCATTATAACTATGCTGTCTAGGCATGTATTGCTGAACCAAATGTAAACCACGGGGGGGTTCTGACAATGGGCTCATTGTTATAATACATGGGCATATGTAAGGTCTACAGGGGGTTAGAAGTAGCCTAATATAGAGGTACACTTAATACACATGTATAGGAGTCTAGCATGGTATAGAATTCCTGATGGTAGGTCACAAAGAAGTAGAGGGACCCCCAATACACATGGGCTTGGTCTCAGCAGTAAGCTTATCCCCGCCCTGGAATGTTTCGCTGATATTGTATGGAGGTAACCTACATCCACAAGCATTGATACATCCTGCTGGAAATAACCCAATCACCATTGCTCCTACATATTGGGATGGGTAAAGTAATAGTAATAAACAGGACACATATATACAATCATGTAACACCAAGCTAATTAGTAACAGCAATTAAGCCCATGTTGTAAGGAGGGATAACAGAATAATTAGCAGAGGTTCATTCTCGCGTACCAGATGTGGGCTAATTAGTGCCAGTATGTATGTCTAGTGATCCAATTCCCTTCAACAATGGGCATGTTGGAATATAGAGTTCAAGGGAGTGGTCATTATTTATCAACGGGGGGTGGGGGGTGGAGATGGAGGTAGAGGTGGTGAGTTTTCGTGCGGCGCAGATTTTTACACCTCTCTTTGATCTATAGTAGAGCTGCGGCTTTTTTTTTGTGCTAAAAAGAAGCCCCCGTCATAATGGGTAAAAGGTTTTTATACCCCCCCCCAGAAAGGGTCAAAAGTTTCTTTGACCCCCCCCCCCCTCAAACCCACCATCCCCCTGTTAATAATGACCATTCCATAACTTTGTAACAGTATAACAAAACAAATGTGACCCTTGCTATAATCTTTGCTCTGGTTATATTCATATGTATTCTGGTAATTAGAGAGATATGGACGTTACATAACACCAAAACTGAATAGCGATGGCAATATGTATCTGTCAGTCTGAACATAATGCTAGCCTATTTCCAGTCACAATGAGATAACATACCAGTATTGAAAGTTGGCTATACAATCAGTACTGCGTCTTGTATATACACATCAGATATTTTCCCATCGGACATAGCTAACCCCTGTCTCCTTGTGTTTTCTTCCAGTGCAGGCTCGAGATAACAGACTCTCACCATAAAAATCAATTCCATTCACCACTGCTCAGCAACCACCTACTAAACCCAAGATGGCGCCACCTATGGTAGACATCGATGAGATCATTGAGAAGGCAGTTAGAAAGTTCCCCTTTGAGAAAGACATTCGGAAGGCAATGGAGAACAATGTGGCCACCACAGATATTAACACCAAGCATTTGAGAGTCATCCATGATGCTCCAGTGTACAAGAATGAGCAGATGATTGGTAAAAGCCAGAACCACACTCTCTTCAAGGCAGTCTTCTCCAATAGCACTGACCATGAACAGACATATAGCTTCAACACACAGAGGAAAACGAGATCAACCTGTACCCTCTTTTGTACCAAAGGGTTCAGGTTCGAATCCCACATGGACATCAAGATGCTGCCACCAAATCCAGTGCTGCAGGCCAATGGTGGCTTCAAGAGTGAAATGTTCCTGTCTAAATCTGACGGCCAGACCTTTGAGGAGGAGTTACTATGGTCTGTGGACAGTCAGGTGAAGGTGCCACCTCAGCACAAAACCACAGCAGCCCTGGTCATAAAGGAGGACGAATACAATGGCACCTTCTCTGTCCGCACCAAGTTCCAGGGTAAGGTCCATGTGACCATCAGGAGCAAGAAGGACCATTCACAGCTGGCTACCATTACCATGAAGGTATCTGATGTATTCACAGAGGACCAGGGCTTCCAGATAGACAAGTCTGGTACCTACTGCATCACAGAGGGAGTCTGCAAGTGTCGGTATGGTATCCAACAGCGGGTTAAACTCTCAGAGCAAGCATTGGGCAAGGGTGGCCCAGACAGCGATGAAGAATAAGAGAAATCATCAGAAAAATACTATATATGTTATGTACTATTAACTCTTGTCAGAACGAGGACTATGTGTTCCATATGAAGTCAAATGAACAGCACCCACTGTGCCTGTTTAAATCGGTATTGTGAATGGACCCTTCAGTCTTAAAGCTTTATTTTTGTATTCTGTATCATAATGTGACCAAAGCAGACATTAAACTACCTAGTTTGTAATACTAGTAAGTGATCTTTTATGATTGGGATCAATTTGTAATATATAACTAACTTTTCCTGGTAAAGGGAGTATTGAAGGCATTAATGAATTTCCCTGTGTTTCATTCAATTAATCGAGAGTTGCATATTAATCTGGGTTTCAAGAGAGCAGAAGGCAACCGTTTATTTAAAAATAAGAAATATTTTAGGGAAATACTATCAAATGTGACAGTATCAATCAGTCTGCTTCGTACTGGTAGGCTAATGAAAAATCGCCCAGTGGAACAATAGCCTTGCATGCTTCTACAAATACTTTGTCTGTAGAGGTGATATATGTGTTAAAACCGTCCTTAGTTACCTGTATACTATTACCGTAGAATAGAACAGTCAATGGTAAAGGTCAGGGGTGCGGGTCAATCGACTGCTGGTGATAATAATGTGCGTATAAGCTAAGATCAGCAAGGATCATTTTGTCAATTGAGCTTTTTGAGATGATTGTGTTGGCAATGCTTGTCATCTACTTAATCTGTATGATATAGGCCAATACATTATACATGTAAAAAGGGCGTTTTACAAAAGGTATTGAAAAGAGGAGTTCAACTCATGTTGGATCAGTGCCAAAGTCAATGTGATATGATGAGATTGGTGTGAAATTCTAACTTTTGATAATTTGGTTGGTATCATAATGAATCATACATTTTAAGATAACAATATAGAAATGCAGTCTGTATGAAATATCCGCTTTGACCGATTGGCACTGTGTAGATTGATCTAGCGAGTCAGTGGCCATTTATCTGCTCTGGGATGTCATGTTTGACCCCATTAACTGAAGTAGGTCACATGGTGCAGTGACCTGATTGTGTTGGAGATAGGTAAAGTGATTACTGAGATTTACTGCCGACCGATCAATAAATCCAATCAGAGTAATTGTCACCCGAAAAATGGTGTCCAATCCATCTTGGGCAATGTGCTTCGTCTGTTGTACACTAGGTGGTGGGTATGGGTAGGGTAGCAGGCCTAGGTGTTTCCCCTGCTGCTACCTGGTGTCAATGTGTGATATCAACATCAAGCTTCCATCACATCATGAATATGTCCAACATTGATTTCTAAACTGGAGGCATGGAGCCTTCTTCAACTTTGCCAAGTTTATTTCTTAACCTTCATTATTATAGACATAGGAAAAGATGAGATTATCATGGTCTTTTATTTATATTGAAACAGAACTGCTACTGGTGTTAACCTTTATTAACTACATTGACAAGACTGATCTCATTTGTTCCACATGTATCAAGCATAGCAGCAGGCTATTGAACATATCTATATAATATCATAATATCAGTCATGGATAGAAAACAAGTTTTAGATGATTAGGCATAGTACTCTTCCCATGCTCTCCAAACATAACGTACATAACATCTTGATTATCACAAGAGGGGGACCTCCCGATAGGTCCTCGATTTCCATTCATTCCAATATAAGTACTTGTATTCCAACATGAGATAGTAACATAGTATAGTACCCCTCCTTCCTAAAAGAGCCTAAATTTCTTGTTGGTAAACTCAAGTGATGTTTATATGGAAGGCAATTTGTCCAAAATGTATAACACTCATAATGGTAAAGCCATTATACCGCAATTCATGTAAAACCCGATTGTAAACTGGAATAACTTAACTTGCATAACTGACTCATAAAACAGTTTGGCAGTAACAAAGGTAAATTGCTATCCCTCTTCCATGGGTGCAGATGGTTCTACAGGTACAACACGTGGTTCAGTAGACCATCCTTTATTCTCATCCTCTGGTAGATTTTTGCTCTCCTCCAGCTCCCTGAGCCTCTCCTCTTCCTCTTCATCATAGGCATCAAGTCCCTCGGATAATTCTGGATACCAAGATTCTGCCCTCTGCTTAGGGAGGTAGAGCAGGACTTTATCGTCCTTCGGCTGTAGAAAGGAAGAAAAATAAAATTATCTAGTATTCAATGTCAGGGTCCCCCTGGAGGAAATAGATACCCACGACAGGTCTGATTAGTGGGGGTAATTCTACAATAAATAATTATTGTATAAAGACTCTATGAATGGAAGATTTCTAGGTCTAAGAATGGCTCTAAAATGTGAAACTACCAATATTCCTGGCTTGTATCATGGATAGGTCAACAATAACTGGTTATGACAATATAATAGTGTAAGAATGCCAGCACATCATGTCAGATAGCCACCTACAGCTCTAGTGATAATTTGTATGGATGAGCACTTCATGACAATATTTAGAAACAATGAATGGCATTGTCATGTATTGCTCTGAAGTCAGTCTACGAAGGTACGACTATGCCTCTTTGAACCTTCATTCAATCTATACTGCTCAAGCAATAAACCTTTGAAACATGCTCATAAATACAAAGGACATGGCATCAATACTGCTATAGGGAATGGGAAGGAATTGACTACAGGCATACTGTGTTTGGTCCGGGAAAATGATACGAGAAGAACAGAAAGTTGATATTGCAGGCAAAGTTCCTCCTTGCTAACTATATAGCATATCGTGTTCTATACCTTTCATTAATATCTTGCACAGATCCCTGTTATCAGAACTTCACTCCATGGGTTCTGGAGCCTTATCTTCCTTATCACCCCCTCCTTTATCCTCATCCTCATCTTCGTCACTATCACTCTCATCCTCCTCACTCTCATCCTCCTCATCTTCATCCTCTTCTCCTCCTTCTTTCTCATCATCGTCATCATCGTCTTTACCCTTTTTAGCTTCATCTCCCCCCTTCTTTTTCCTTTTCTTTTTCTTTGGAAGCTTCTTGGGTTGTTTGTTATCTTGGTCTGAATCATCTGGTTCCTCGTAGGCGTCCAAGCCCTCACCTAGCTCTGGGTACCAAGAGGTTGGTGTCACCTTCCTCAGGTAGATGAGAATCCGGTCATCCTTCACCTGGTGATAGGAGGATACTTGTCAGGTGTTCTCCTGGGTCAAATGTAGCTCAAGGTCTTTCCAGATCATTAACAATAGGCCACTTTTCCTTACTGAAGAACCCATGCAAAGCCTCTAATGGAAATACATAGATGTGACCCTAAAATCATGCTTGGTATAATTTCCATAAGTCAACATCTGGTTAGGCCGAGATCCTTGGAGTGATAATTGGATTTACAAGTAACACATTTACTGTGTGCATCATGCGGTCTTTGGTGCCTGGTAATTTTCCTTCTGTGCGTTTATGCAAATATAGTGCGACAAGATGCAGGTTGGGGGTTGCATTGGCAAGGCCAGTGTTGTCAGACAATAAATATTGTTTTCAATTGCCTGGTTATATAAGTGAATATAAACTTACCTCATAATAACACTTGTCTTTTACAACTGGATGGTGTAATTTCCTTATTCGTAGTGCCCAGCACTTCCCCGTGAGTTTTCCTGTGCCCTCCACAGTCAAAGTGAAAGCACTGAAATAGAAAAGAATTACTTAATTAAGGTACATGTTCAATAACCAATTCACAGGATCATGAGGCAGATTTTTATCACATTGGCTAGCTGACACATACACATTTGCTATAGCCATACAGCTGAAAAACAAAAAAAAAGTTGGAGATGATGAGAAAGAGTTATACTTACGTCTCTTCGGGCTCAAATTTAATGGTTGCATTGCTCTCCTCCTTGACACTGGTGGGCAGAAAATTCTTTGTGCTCCATTTACGTTTTACCTCTAGTCCGGGGACAGATACTGTTACCCTGACAACACCTATGTCCTTTTTGTCATCTGCCGCTGGAAAAATCAAAATGTTTAAATATGGTTATCAGCAAAGCATTGGCTATATGGAATATTTTCACGATTATTTCTCTTTTGTATTGGAAAGATGTTATACTGGAAGACATTCGGGTTTATGCAAGTGTATTATAATCATAACGTGTTGACCTCATAAACCAGGGCGTTAGAGTTGCTTGTATAAAGATTACAGAGTCATTGCATGCACAGATAGTTTAAAGATACAAATGAGACTCTGATATTCACTCTCCTGATTGTGTTAAAGTACTGGCAGTATAAGGTAAAGTATATATAAAGTATAATGCCATGAACATAACTGAACAGCTTTTGTCGTCATTTAGAATGGGTAATAGTGGCATATGTAGTTGTGAGTATTCTTATAATTTGGTGAGATAACATGAGATCAGAGGCACATGCATTAGACATTTAGAATACTAAGGTGGTGGTGAGAAGGAACAACTGTAGCTGTTCTATTTTGGCTGGACACACTATATGTGTATACACCAAAGGAGGCTTAGCCATGCTTGTCCGCCTGAGTAGGCCTCATGGCTTGGCTATTCCTGGCTTGTAATCTCTATAATGCAGCTTTTGGAAGGAGGCTCAAACGTACTGGATTTGATATCTGAATTACACTATATACACATGCATAAAAAACGAACTACCATTCTAGAAACCACCTCTATGATGATTAATGCAGATAGCAGCGCTCATGCCGTCATGGAATAATTAGCTGTACTTGTCATAGGAAAGATAGGTAATGGTATGAGGGCAGACTTTGGTTTTTATACAACAGGACAACAATAATGAAATTCACGTTGGAATGATTATTGCAGACCACATAAGAGCTATCTCTTAACAGTTATGGCTTATGCACGTATCTAATTGCAAACGACCCTAGTATGACCAGAAATCTATACTACAAACGATGTAAACAAATCATAGTAGGTACCCGGAAACAGTATAGCATTTATGGGGTATGTAGTTGTATGTGGTCGACATCAGACTTCATGTTGCTATACATGCTGGACAATCAATCTTGGATTCCATGCATGTGAGGGCGTGGTCAACTCAATCTAATATTCAAGTAAACACAGAGACGCAAAGTCAAGTAATAAATGAGCTGTCTGCATTATTCTAATATCAACAGACAGTGAGTGAGTCAGTTTTGCCAGTCACAGACGTCAGACGTCAGAGTACAGACTGTGACAGCAGCAGCTCTGATGACAGCATCCGCAGCATTACTGATGGCGTTTTGCAGATACTTACCGAACATAGGCTCCTTGGCCTTATATTCCGGGGGTGGCGGGGATGAGGCATCTGTCATGCTGATGGAGAATGTGGGGTGTCCACTGAGTTAACTGTCAGTAACACCAACAACATGCCCCCCGGCCTCTGTCAGAGGAATTCCACACCTACTTACTATAGGTCTCTGAACCCTGTCGGTACCAGCTTGTTGGAGCGGCGTTTTCTCCAGTCTAGGTCAGCCTGAACTAGGTCTGCCCACGCGCAACTAGGTCAGCCTTGTGTATACAATTGGCCACCCTCCTCCGTAGCCAATACATCAGCTGTACCCTCATCCAAACAGCGTTCATCTATTTTGGTTGGCACTTTATAGGTTGGAGGGGGAAGAGGGAAACGGGCAGCCGGGGTGGGGGTGGGGGTGTTTATACAACGTGTATATTAAGGGGTGTGCTGCTGGGAAGTATCTTTTGTCCGAAATCCCTCTATCAAAAACAAAACCAAACAACAACAACAACAAAACGCAGCTCTCACTAGGTTGTACCAAGGGTCTCATTTCTGAGATTTCAAAATACGTGTTATATTCTTGAATTTTCGCTAAATACAGAGCTCTCACCGAGAGACACCTTTTGCTCAAAGTCTCTCGCCATACTAAGGTTTGTGAGAGGTCCAGGCGGAGTGAACCTTCCCTGCACGGAGGCGGCCCTAGTCATTCTCAGTCGAGCAGCTCGTGAGGGGTATGACCCACTGATACGCCTGTACCTAGATAACCGTGACCTCCTCCTATAGAGGAGTGTTCCAAACAGGAGGCACACCCCTTACCCTCAGTTAGGACAACACCGAATCATCCTTCTCACTCACACCTAAACACCTAATACCACCTGTCCCCCGCCAGCCGAGATGCTCATACCACTCAAGCCGGTTAACCACATTACCCATCCCCCAAACCTACTATCTCCCTTAGAGTCTGGCTAAGATGCTCACCATATCACTTGGGCCAACCGCACTCTTCTCTCCAAACACTCTCTGCATCACAAACAGGACTGACTAATGCCCAAGGAGTTAGTCCAATTCCGCTGTCTCTACCCTTACTCACACTATAACTGTCACACCCCAGTAACATGTCATAACCTCCTCCCGCATGCTTAACCACCCCAAAACCTTTGCTCTTCCAGAAGATGCCATGACGCCTGATCCTCCTGACAGACAGCCAAGGAAGGGGCATCCCCAACTCGCAGTACCTGACCTGCAACTTCAAATCCGGAGGAAGAGCCCATCACATCCAGGAGCTAATCGACAGGCAAGACATCAGATCTCATGAAGATGTCGCCATTTGGATAGGTGGTAATGACGCACACCCTCGGGTAGGCCAGTTTAATTCTTCTGCTCTCAGAGAGCACTTCCGCCATGCAGTTCACTGCGTGCGCCAAACTCACCCGACGGCAAACGTCGTACTTGTGGCAGCCACAAAGAGAGGGGTAGAAGCAAAATCACTCAACATCAAAGCTGTAAACACTATCATCAGAAACGTTGCCCTCGAGTTTAATGTCCCCTTTGCCAATGTGTACCGCTCACTCGAGCGTAGATATGGTCACTGCTCCCAGTATTTAAAAGTAAATGAGGGGGTCCATCTGACCCTTAAGGCCAAGCTACAGGTGGTCGAATCAATTCGACACCAACTGGGAGTGTCGGTTGTACCCAAAAACCCAATTCCCTCCCCCCCTCCGCCTCTGAAGGTGGCTGGACATGGACACATCCTATCCATGTTCTACCCGGCCCCTCTGATCTGGGGCTACAGATGGTTCAGCTGCTGAACATGCCTACCACTATGAGAAATGCATGAGGGCAGGGGAAATCGGCCAAGCCCATGAAGTGCTTATGGCTACCACTCCCAGCCAAGCAAAGTCCAAAGGTAAGATCCTGGATAGTCTGATGGACCTTCCCACAAGACGCCTGCTCCTAGAGGACATCCTTATGGAGCGATGGCGGAGCCAGCCCAGTTTCAGGAATGCTCTGCTGGAATCGGGCTCCAGACCAATCATACACACAGTGAAGGACGCCTTCTGGGGAGACATAGGTTGTGATGGCACTGGCTTCAATGCATATGGGAAGTCCCTGATGAAAATGCGCCACATCCTCCCCAGACATTAGACCATACTCCCTTCAACTCCCCCCGAAAACACCCTACCCCCTCACCACCTCCTACTGAGATGATCACCATACCACTCGAGTAGGACACCCCCCCCCCTCACTCCACTTCGATCCTCCCCTCCCACACCCCGGTCTCTCCCCCCACCTAGGCCCCGGTGCCTATCACCATACCGATTATGGCCTGCCACGGCGCGGTGTACTGTATCGCACCGCCCATGGACATGGGTGCCGGCTGGTACCCCCCGCCCACTTCTGGAAGGGGACCAGGCCTTGCACCCTTGACCAAACGCAGGCCAACATTTCGGTAAAATTCTCGTCTGTGCCCCCTAGGAGTGGATACGCCAGATAGCACTATGATGCACTGGGCTATTGTCCTGCTCCCTGCTTCGGTGACACAGGTAAGATGACCCCATCACATGATACACCTTGTTCACACCATAACCGATATACTGTACTTTTTCCTTTCTTTCTTTTCTTTTTTCTTTTGTTGTTGTTTTTTGTTGTTGTTGTTTTTTTTGTTGTTTGTTCTTTTTTGTTGTTTTTTTTTATATTTTTTGTGTTTTTTTTGTGTTTTTTTTTCTTTCTCACTCCCCCCTAGCTCCCTCTAGTGTACGTGTCCGGGTTTCATGCCACAGGACCTCTCACCCTCGACGTGTCCTTGAGGCACATAGGTGAGGTTTAAATTCAAAGCAAGCAACCAGGCGGCGTGGCGCAGTCGGTAGCGCGTCCGCTCACAGGCCGTAAGGTCGTGGGTTCGGTTCCCGGCCCGGCCGGGGCATAGTGGTGGTTCCAAACGTCGCCGTAAGGTGTCATTTGAGTTCCTCCCTGCTCTGGCTAGGCTGTGCTGGAAAGTCTCTCGGCGGTCATGGCAGACAAATGACTTGAAACAGGCCTGTCCATCTCTCACTATGCCTATGTAGTGACGGATGTTAAAGAACCATTGCCTCGGTAAATGTGTAGGGGCGTGATTTCTACCTTCCATAGATGCGGTCACCATCATCCCCCCTCCCCATTAGACTAGGGTCCGGGCATGCAACGCCACAAGGGTAATCTCACTTCGGTGTGGATACAACCCGCGGGACCTCTCACCCTTGAGTGTCGGCCGCAAGGAAGGCACAAGGTGAGATAAAATTCGTCACTCACTCACCAGGCAGGTGCCTCAAAAAGAAAGTAAATGGATACATTCTTCTATAAATTTCAACTGTTATCCGCGGGGTTATCCGTTTGACCAATGTGTTAAGTAATCAATATTAAGTAAAGGACTTAGAAATTACGTAAGTGATAAACGCACCCTTTTCTGTGTAGATCTTGATGACGACACCCCGCGCACCAACACAAAACTAACAAATAGCCCTGTTGCAAAATGCACATTTCCATACTACTTTCACTTTTCAACTTGCATACCTCCCTTCTAATCAAATCCTGTGTCTGACTATCATAATCGCTCATTATACATACATGTCCTATGTGGAAACCCGGGTTGAAACCCATTTCGGAAACTCATTACATCACACAGGGAACCTGGATCACAGTATTTTATATACCTTATATAGGGAGTGGTCATTATTTATCAATGGGGGGGGGGGATGGTGGGTTTCCGTGGGGACATGCACATTTTTTTTTACGCCCCCCAACGGCAGTCAAAATTTTTTGTGCCCCCCCACGGCGGAGGTGCGAAGAATTTTTGCGCCCCTCTTTGAGCTATAGTAGGGTGCGGGCTTTATTTTGCTGAAAGAGGGTAAATTTTTTTAGCCCCCCTCAAGAGGGGTCAAAATTCTTTCCCCCCCTCAGGAGGGGTCTGAAATTTTTACGCCCCCTCTCAAACCCACCACCCCCCTGTTGATAAATAATGACCACTCCCTTATTGAATGCGAAATAGTGCACCCATAACAAACTTACTTCACTTGTGATAATTAGACATAAGGACCAATCCATAGATTATGTCACAGCGGAGGGCTGGGGGTGTCTATGGCTCCTATACATCTTCATAGTAAAAGTGTGACAAGCGGATAGGTGGTGTCCAAAAAGGCCTAAAAAGTGACATAATTTATGGATCAACCCTAATATAGGTCGGCTGTTTCAATGACCGACAATGACCTAATCAATCCAACGGTATAATTATGATCTCCGAATAAGATTTCAAGTTTGAGGGACTAGTTAAAACAACCCTAAGATACATGTAACACATTCCCCCTTAGGAACCCATTGGGGGCTAGCATCGACTATAGTTGACACCACTGTAGTCTTAGCATTGACTATAGTCCACGCCCATTATATAGGATTTGTATAGGAATTGAAAATAGGCTCATCCTCTAGGAACTATACTTTTTTTCAGGGGCCGTCCCCATGGCCAGGACAACCATTTTTGCTCTGCCCTCAAAGGGTTAATAGGGTAGATTCACCTGAAGTCGACCACACACCAGGAGTCACCTTTCACATAGAATTATTATCTTGCTATCAGCCTAAAGAAAATGTATTACTCTAGGGGTCAATGCTGAATTGTTATAGAAGCCAATGCCATCATACAATAAATGATTTCTCATTACTATCATTATGTAAAATCATGTAGAAATACCCCTTTTAAACATATATCATGAGGCTGGGAAGAAACATTTTGTCCACAAATTTCTGATTAACCATTGTAGCTGCATATGTATGTCAATCTAAGAGGTCAGGTACAGGCATATGAATACATCTAGTTTATGATTTATCAATATTTTCGATGGAAGAGTTATTAGAAATATCATTTTTCAATGACTTTATAGTATATGACTATTTTACCCCAAGTCGGCCATACTTTGACCCCAAGTCGGCCACCTTTCATCCCAAGTCGGCCACTGCTTAAAACAGGCTATTTGTCCACTTTTCTATAGATACAAAATTCGATTTTATCTTTTCAGATATATAAAAAAGAACTCTTGAAATATTTTCAATATAAGATCTATAACCTATTACACCAAAAATACTTCAATATCATTCTGCATTGGTGAGAAGAGACAACCATTCGATTATAGTGCTTATAACGTCCATCAGATGGCAGCACTAAACTGTCTGTAACTCCATAGGTATATTCCCGTTTTGTCAGACATGGAATTAGGTGGCCGACTTGAGGTACAACCTGGCCGACTTGGGATGAAATAGACCATCTAAAAAGGTTCTAGATAATGGAGAAATATCAGCACTAAAACATTAAAATGGTTTCTAAAGTACGTAAGAGTCAACATTTTGAATATCGTCTCTACACTTTGACAGATGGGTAGGTCTTCAACAAGGCTAGATATTGAGTTATTGCGCCTTAAATATTACTATGGAAATAAGTGCACAGGAGCGGCCGACTTCCAGTTGATATACCCTACACATTCTTTGGCAACGCCATATTTTTCATTCAAGATTGAGTTGTATATCTTCATCCAATGATCAGGTATATATTGATAAGCTAATTGGCGTCTGACAGAGGATTTGAAAAGCAAACGATGAAGCAGTACTAGCTATGTTGACACGAGTGATTTCTCCTCACGATATGCAGTTTCCCCCCTTTCTTTCTTATTCATTTTCTTTTGAGGGGGGGGGGGGGTTGTAACTGGCATTTTTTAAGGTTGTGGAACACAACATCCATGGAGTGCTCTGGCCTGCCATTCATGGGTATTGCAATTTTTCATCCCTACATTTCATAATACTTAAAGAGTATCGCATTAGGTCACTATGCCTTGATGGAAGTTACATTAAGTTATCTAGTCTCTACGCATTGATCTGCACGGAATAGGTTTATTATAAATGGTTTATTAGTGGATAGAGATAATTCTTCTATACATGATAAAGTGGTAAGTATATGCCCATAATTCTTTTTTTTTTTTTTTGAAGAAAAAATAGATCCAACCCAGCTCTTTGCTTTATTAAACTACATATTTTGCATACGGCGCATTGGTGTTGAACACAGGTCACCTGTCTTCAATGCAGTTAGTATGCATATTTCATGATGAGTAATCGGTCTTCTTTTCTCCTGCACCGGCTGTGTGGGACAGCCTGCATTCCCATGGCCCCATTCCTCCAGCAGCCGTCCCTTTCCCTTTATACATGTACTTACATTTCTCTCACACTAGATGTGGCCACCAGTAGCAGAGAGAGAGCTACATTAAGGACAAATGCCACATGTTAGCTGGTTATTCATCAGCTATTCTCAAAATAACGCTGAATTATATCATTCTGCTAACAAAGGAAAATGCAAATACATGTACATGTTCCTATGACATATATCCTGCTTTATTTTTCTGTATCCTCATTGAAATGTGAATATACACCGCCTAAGATATTGCCCCCTTTAATGATATAAATGAATGGGTAAAACATAATCTTTATGTTAGGTGTCATAGGTAAAATGCCCCTCTACTAATTTTTATGATTTCCTTCACTAAATAAAGGGCATCTATATAAATGTTGTAAAAAAAAAAGAAAGAAGGATAGGGGCCGTGGTTGAAATGAAAAGGTTATGAATAAAGAGAATAAGAGTTTACTCCCTTAACTACACATTATATTAAGGGAAATAACACAACTAATAGTCTTTAATTATTCATAATGATCAGAAATGAACTAAAATATGTGGTTTAGGCAGAATAGTCCATTTAGAGTAGGAACTATGGTTGAAATAGTAGGATTAATCGGTTCTGACTTTCACCACCAGGTGGCTTCTTTGCAAGTGGTAGCATCTGCATTTACATGTATTAAGTTTGTCCCCAATGTCCATGGAATATGGTTCTTAGTCGGCGGAGCCGACAAGAAAAGTGTGTGTGCGAGCTCTGTAAATTCGTGTACATTTCATCACTATCTAATATTCCAACCTGTTATTATGTGTGTGATGGGGTAGGGGGGGGGCGTATCCCCTACATTCCCAGCGGTGAGTCACCAGAGTTCCATTTTTTTCCCAATCTACCAATAATGCACAGCTTTTTCTCGTCGTGAACACGGTGTAATGATACAAATATGGTCTACGTTCTATAGTTGGAAACCAAATATATACATATTATTCCCAGGTGATCTACTTTGCAGTGACTGATGGACTTTGATGATGTCGAGAATGTCTAGGCTTATAGGGATGTATACAACTGCTAACAACCAACCTACATTAATATTATACTTCCTCGTACTCCCCTTGTGGAACATCATGTTTCCTACATTTAGTACCAAGGCCGGACTCCCACCAGGTTGCACCACTGCTGTGTAATCAGTCCTAGCAGTAGCATCAGTCAAGGTATGTCATTGGTTAGAGCATCTTGCAGATTTTGATTATTTCAGGTTGATTTTGATTATTTCAGGTATGATTTGGGATAGCCATGTGCTCTACAATCTTGGAAGGGGCTTTCCCAGATTGTATATAGTTCAGTATGCGATGTTACGTCTCGTTATGTGAATATCTCAAACAGTGTATACATACGTTTAGACAGTTTACCTTGACCTGTATGCCTCCATCCAATACATGTGCAGTTTGATCTATAGACTACTTCTTTCTGAAAAGAAAGCACCTATTGGTACCAGGGAATTTACGTTTCACCACCTAGGAAATTGCTGGTATATTGAAAACAGCTGTACACAGTCCATCACCCTTGGTGTAAACATCTGCTATATATGCAAAATAGAATAGCGTCTATTTCACAAAGGACCAAACCTACCATCACTTATATTACGTATTTCATAGATATAAATCTATTCTATATTGCAAGATTACTATCGTCATGGTTTTCCAATCAACCCCCGCTTTGTTATTTCAATACAAAGTCATGTATAAATGTATTACTATAAGGGTGAATTAGAAATATGGTCTTCATATGGACAGGTATAGTGATTGAACCTTTAAATTGAAGCCATCATAGAAGTAGAGATTCTTCCCTCGAAACTTTATAGGGAATCAAACCAATCCACAGCCAACAAGACCAAGTTCAATACACTCTCAGCCCCTATTGTAAATGGGCTATAGAGACCACTGTACTTGGCACAGGGCAATCTGCATCGTGACATAGCATTTTTACTAACAGCAACTCCTACTGTTTTTGAAAAATAGAAGCGATCTACTGCAAAACACTTGACCCAGTCTAACAGTTTATGTTTCTCTTGCTGTTGGTGTATATAGATTCTCGGTATATACCGCATCAGCCATCTTTATATTTGATCAATATGGCAGTGGATAGTGTAATATACGAAGGCAGATCTAATGGCATTTTCTGATCTGCAGCACAGCAATTGATGATATCATTAGTATTCTGCCTCCTCCCTTCCTGTCTCCTTCCATCAACATCATTCTCATCTCCAGGCCATTCACAATTTATCTCTGACCCATCCCTTTTGTTATACACATGATTGCAGTGCCATACGTGGCAACAGTAGGCTATGCTCACTCTTATAGACGAAATTAGAGAGAGAGAGAGAGAGAGAGAGAGAGAGAGAAAGAGAGAGAGGGAGAGTGAGAGAGAGAATACTGCAGAATATCTCAGACACATAGAGAATCAGAATGACAGTTCTACGGTCGTAATTGTAAAGATTCAGCAAGGTGGGACAAGGTATAATCTATTCATTCAATGTGGAAGCTATCAATTTGATAATCTATCACAGCATGAGATTTTCTTGGAGGTTTTTCTCTCTAAAGAAACGATGGTGATTTCAAATTAAAGGTCTCATAAGGGGCTGACAAAATGTGGGTAACAATAAGCCCAATGAGGTAATTTACCATTTACTTTGATGTTTGAATGGTACTGTATGTCCATCTATTTTGTTATAATGACAAATAGCTGCTGTATATAAAAAGAGTTTCATTCTAAAACTCAATAAATCCATTCCAAATTTTGGGCATGTACCCATCTTTGTAGCGATGCCTTCGGTGTATTGATACTATAGATAGCTGGGAAAAAATATAAGTACTGGTAAGTTGAACTTAACTATCTTTTACCTTTATTCAGGGCTAGGGGAAACATCACTTTGAAGTAATCTAATAGAGCATTTCATCCTTCCAGAATGTAGATGGTAATCCATTGTAATTGGTGATTCTGTGTTTGGGGATTCATCTCACCAAAAGGAACCTGAAAATAGAGAAGACATTAGACATTTCAATCTGTGATGGAGTTTGCTTTATAAATTAAAAACCAAGTCAATTCTATATTAATTGTGTAGAGGCAAGGAGAAAGGGTGCTCCGTGCAAAACATCAACTTTAAAATTCAAATCACTAGCTCTACAGTGATACATAGCATGAGAAGATACTCCTGTTAGTTTTGGAGGAATGGCTTCCTAGATATTGGTAGGTGTGACCATTTCAAGAATGTTAATAAGCTCTATGTCTAATTGGTCATGAGATATATAGCTAATTAGCATAATTTATGCTAATTAACTAAATTCGTATACATTTTTATTCTTTTGCCCATAACTTTTGATCTAGAAATGGTATTTTCATTCTGTTTTCACCATAGTAAACCTTGTGAGATGTTCCTTCAAATGGGATCTTTGATTTTCCTATTTAGAATGAAAATCATGTTTCCATGGCAACATAAATCAACAAAAATGCCTATTTTGGCCCAAAAACATTCTTTTTACATGCCAAATTTGGAACCTTTCCACCCAAAATAGAACGTTTTATCAAAAATCATTGAATTCTCCATAAAAAAGTAGCCTATAACATTTTTAGTCATATTTTTCCTATTCTAGTCCATAGTGGTGCCCCCTGGTGGCTAAATCTGGTACTAAATCCCGCAGTAACTGTCCTTTCTGCTTGCTGGCTCACAATTGGTTGATATTGAGTATTCATCTATAGTGCATATATGAGAGAACAATTCCAATTACTTATTGGCTTAGGAGGTTTCCAAATAGAATTATAAGAGAAACTTACCTACTATGTAACAGCTCCTATGTATAGAAAACTCCAAGTCCAGTAGGCCTTTATGACAATTTCCTCTTCCTGTCTCTGTTGTGGACTGCCTAAGACTGACAGCATATGGGTAGATGTGGACTAACTTGATAGTTTGTATGTAATTTGATACCAATATATAGAGATGCCACCTTAGGTTAGCCTGTCCCCAATGGGATTAATGACCACATGTCTAAAGAAGTGACACCCATCACTCTCCCAGAGATTAGTTGCCTAGGTTACCACTGAGGTTGGATTAAGTGTCAGGGGATTAAGAGGGTTCCTCTAAACACTATGGTGTTTAGAGACTGGAAAATGTCCAATATTGTGTTTACAATCTTCAAGTCTTTAGGTTTTAAACACAAAAAAAAAATGTCATGTGATTAGTAATTAAGCACAATATCACCCTAAACATGTTTAATTTCCAAACACCTTCATAACAGTGTATGATATATGATGAAACGTTTTGTAACTAGGCATGTGTAGATTAATTAATAGAAGTACAAAAAGTGGTGAACTCTACGGAACGATGATCATGACTATCATGTAGGAAGTTTGGTACCACTGTGATGACCACCACAATTAATGCATGCAATGGTGCCAGTGAATGACCATTATTGCATGGAAAATGATTAATGTAAAGTTCACTTATAAATCATTCTGACACAGTTCAATATCTAACGGTACATCTGATTTTCTATAATTAGCTACATTTTAACTCATAATCATATCTAGTGTGCCTGGAACCAACTCCCGCCACTTCAGTTATGCATTTTTAGCTATGGCGATGATAGAATGAGGGGTGTTTCTCATTGTAAAGATAAATGGTTTTCTTGTAAACATGACGGTGTTATGTTTCATATTCATGTGTCTAGAATTCCCATTCGCTTTCATGTGACATGAAAGCAGATGTGCAATGGCAGAGACCCATGACTGAATGGATATTTTTTCAAGGGCTTCCTCATCTCTGTTCGCTATTCTCATATAAATACATTTGAAATTTAAACCACTGTCTTTGAAGTATGATTTGGTCTTTCTTGTATAAGATCCATTACACAAAGAATATGGTAATCCCTCCTTTTTCTTTCCATTTAATAATAAAGGTTCTTATAGCCTTCCTGTATATAGCCATGATTATGAGGATCACATTGACACATACAGCATACCGCACAGGTCCCTTAGATACAAGGTATTGTGTATAGAGGTATTGTGATATTCACCCTCATATCTCTACAGACCTACATAGGTAGAGGGAGGTGTGAGACTGCATTGTATCACCGCGTGCTTTTTGATGTCGTTCTATGTTGAGAAAACACACATGTATCTGCAGGAAACAGTTTTCTGTGCCTGTATCATATTTCTATGATGAACTATGTGACATGTTTTAACATCCAGGCCGGCTTGACAGCTCCTTGATTCTCAATCAAAGAAAAAAAAGCATGATTTAAACCAAACTCTAATCTGATCCTGTTTCTAATTGATTGTGCTCTCAAAGCATAAATCAAGGTGGGAATTATAATGATGGTGAAGACAAGATTATGGGGCCAAATGATGACGATCTTTTCTCCTTACTGTCCTGTTGGATGTTATCAAAGCACCCGTGCATTACCACTGGATTTGTCAGGATCTTGTAGGCTAACATTTCAAACAGGACTCATTTTCAGATATTGGACGCCAGATTCATTCTGGGTCTTTTCTGTAAGATGTGTAAAATGCTTATGACCAAATGCCCCTGTGTATCATTTTTGAAGGGAGAAAACGGAATCGGAATAAGCAGATAGCTATTAAAGGAAGCTGTAGGTGTAGCAGCACCTTAGACTTGCTCATGTCTCTTGTTTTTAATATATGAGAATTAAAATAGAAATTGAAATGAATTCAAGTTTTAAACAGAAAAAACCTAAGAAGACCTCTAGTGAATCGAGGCCTAAGCGGCCTAAGGGGGGGGGGGTACTGGAGGGGGTCACCAAAGCCTAGGGACTGTAGCCAGTCTGCAGCACCTCCACAGCCCCGCCCCCCCCCCCAGCCCAGGGCTTCATCCAAAGGCAGTCACTTCAGAAGCCATCGGACTCATTGATAACTGTTTTCTCATTGATGCTTATTTTAGATTCCAAAAGCCGAGGTAATGTCGAGAAGCTGTGCTATATACATTGTAGTAAGATTCATTTTTAAGTTTCACTGAGGGATATCACCTATAAACATATTCCTCCCAGACCTATTAATCTTTCCTATGCGTTACAGTAATAACAGGTGCGCTTAAAACAGAGTTAGCTTAAAGAGGCTTACCAGTAATCTCCAATGGGGGGGAGGGTCTATGTGCTCTTATCATTATATCATTCGAGTGAATTCAGAATGATCTATTGTGAGGGCAATGTTAACAAAGGAATGAATATAAGAACTGGCATTGGCATTGATATGAGAGACATTCTTATCAACCTCAGGAATGAGATAACCCTTTCGATAGAATTTCCTCGTGAAGCAATAAAGGAACTCTATCATGAAATTATTGTTTGACCAATTACTAGGGAGATTTTTATAGATCATACACATATGATCTATAGATTGTATATATAATGTTTTACATCTCATTACTTTACATCTCATAACTTTACGTGAAGATTTTATTTTTTGGATGTTTTAATCATCATTTTTAGGATCACATTATCAGATATAGAGAATGCTACACAGCTTCTGCAGTTTCTCATACTGCGCCAATGTACTGTTGCTGAGAGAATCACATAGGCGGAGACTGTTCCACACGTGCTAGTTGTGCTAGAGTTACTCATACTATGCAAAATAATAAATACTAGTATGTACATCAGGTGGATCCCTGCAATAACTTGAATTATATATATATATATATATATATATATATATATATATATATATATATATATATATATAATTTTCCTTCCCCTCCCCCTCCCTCCCCCAGATTAATCGAGTTGATATGATATTGGATCTATGGGTGGACCATGTCTTCGACTTATCATATGGATGAGCTGTGTGATTGCAGTATCATTTCCCATCAGTAGGCTTATAACAGCATGCATGCATTAATGCCAGTATATCACAGTGCCTGCTTTGGGAGGCATATTTTACTTTGATATCATTGTGACAGCTCCTTGATTCTTGACACAAGGAAGGAGAAAAGATAGTGTGACCCAATTTTAATTAATCTATTGAAAATTGCCAACACTAATCCAGTCCTGTTTCTAATTGATTATGTCCTCGTGTCTTAAATCATGTGTTGGAGCCATAATGAGGGGACAGACAAGATTGTATCACCAGTTAACGATGGTGTCTTTCTGCTACAGCCAATCTGTCTGGTGATATGACAACAGAATCAGATCTTTGTTAGAAGTCATCATCATATCTAATATTTCATTGCCAGTATCTTTGAACAGAATGCGTTCTTGGCAGTGTGACAGATCATTTATGCTTCAGCAGATATTCAGAAAAGGAAGTGTATTAATTTGCAAATATCAGCTTTTAATTTAGATTTTGATCGCAGTTAAGTACTCAGTGAATGTCGAAGCCTTCATTTCCTCTTGGTATTTTACCTCGAGGTGTATATATGTATGTCATCGTTAAAAGGGGGAAAAAGAGAAAAGCTTGAACGTTCTACATTTGAATCTAAGCTAAAAATGAAAGGCTTCAATCTCTTGCCCTAACTGCATAAGGACCCGCATTATTCGGCTACTGTTGGCGAGATGGTGCCGTACTAGGGTAGACTGGTTCTTCATTTCTTCACAATAGAAAGTAAGAATACGTCGATGCTGGATAATATTTTCCCTTTTACGAGAGCCAGAGCAACCATATAGGGGAAATGTAGACCGAGATAATATAGGTAACAATCCATCATCTGATTTACCTGTTGTTTGCATTACCCGGTAGCTGAAAATGACTGAAACAAAACTTGGTTAAAAAAAACGAGATAATTTGAATAATGCATACCGCCCCGATTTTGAGCTACACCGATGATCCATGTAATTGGGTCCGGACATTGGGTGCCTTTTAGTTTGTCAGGACTCAGGGTTCCAATTTAGACTTTAGGAAGGTATCCTGATCCGTATTCATCAGGCTAGGTGAACACTGGTGAAATAGAAACATCGATCTTCTAGTCAATATTCCCTCTTTCCAGCAAAGATTCAATGCCGATTCGTTGCAATTGTGTAACATTTGTATATGATTCTCATAAGAACACAAAATATTCTCAATAAATTAGTATAGTTTAGAATATTCATAACTTAACAATTATCAAAAGGGCAGAGGGCAATAATTGTATTTACTTTACCTGAACAGCATTACTTGTATAATCTTCTAGGTCATTGAATCACAGCAAGACTCTATAACGACAACCACGTGAGCCTCCAGTGTATATTTATACCACTTTGTTCTACTCAGGGCGATAGCATAGCCACACCACCTGCATGTGGTCAGAATGTTTCTCATTACATTTTTTTTCTTTCTCGAAATAAGCTTACATCATTGGACGGTCTATGCATAGGGCATACAGTAAAACCACCTGCCTCATATAATTGTACATAAAGACAGCATATATATAACACAGCACAGCACGAAGCGGGTGAATGGGTATTGTGACGATCGTGTATATACCCCAACTGTAACATGATAACTTTTGAATATTCACCCCCAGGGATTTATTTGGGAGGTGGCTGGAAAATGTTTTAGATCCAAAAGGAATACATTTTCTGTCAACAAAAGAATTAATGAGCCCGGAAAAAAGACACATTGAATTCTTAATGGTGTTCATTTAAATTCATCATGAAATGGTGTATCCGATATATACATGTACCCTATACATTATCTATATCGAAAGGTACAGTGGTGCGCGAACTTTTGAGATTTTAGCTCAGACTTTCTTGAAATCCTTTCTTTAAAGCAGGAATAGTCCACTTCTGGGGGTAGTATTAGGAGTCACAAAAATTGAGGTTCTAGTATTTGCAGGGATATCATAGTGCGAATTGGACCATTTTACCATTTTGCCTTACAATCAGATGGCCGAATACAACAACTGAGTTCCAAATGTTTAAATGGGAAATTGGACATGGGTTACAGCAGTGATTCTGTTCGCCCATGCAATGCTGTACTAGAATGCATATTGGCTGCAGTTAGCCCCTTGACAGCAATACTTAGACTGCTTGAGAGAGGAAGCCACTGCAGATTGGCAATATACAGGTACTGGAGAGCCGTCGGACACCTCCAGGGTGGGAGTAGGCTCCGGACACTCCCCCTGTAGTTCCATACATATAGGAGCCGTCCATCACAACAGAACAGCGAAGAGGCGGGCAGGTATGCACCCTCTGCACACCGACCCCTGAATGAATAAAAAGAAATAAGGAGAGAAGAGAAATCTTCCTTGAAATAGCAGGTTAGAGAGGCTGTGGGGAAGCAGCCGGTGGCCGTTTAACAAATTACCCACGGGGTCACCCGAAGATGGCTGCCGTCGGCGGGGTGATGCCGGGCCCAAGGCCCATCTACCCGACTGTAATTGACTGACACACCTTTCAGAATGCGGCCCTGTCAGATGAGACAGAGGGATTGAGCCTAGAGTGGGGGGGTGAGGACTGGGTGAGGTTTAGGTTTAGTGCCAGGTGCGGGAACCTCCCCGGGGAGCAGCGTAAGGCGCCATGTCGTTGGGTGGCTTCTGTATTGGCTTCCCGCTAATAGCGTTGGTACAGAACTGAAAAAGCAGTCAGTACCCTACCTAATAACCTTGCCCTTTTCAACTGGCCTTCTCAAACTAGAATTTGGGAAAGGATATCGCATATTTCAGATTTTAAACAGCGGCGCATTTCGAGAAAACACATGATAATGTATAGTTAAGCCGGTTCAAGATATGTTTTGTAACAGGCTTATATTATATAGTCAACACCTTGTGCCAATATAGAGTGTTTTTTTCCTATTCAGTAAAGAGAGCGGAAGAGAGAGAGACAGAGAGAGACAGAGAGAGACAGACAGACAGACAGAGAGAGACAGACAGAGAGAGACAGACAGACAGACAGATAGAGGCAGAGACAGACAGACAGACAGAAAGGGGAGAGACGGGGATAGGGATTTGTTGTTGTTGAAATATTTTAGAAAGGGTTATAACAATTGCACGAGTATGTATTCATGAATTCATTATACAAATCCTCTTATATCAATGAACAACATATTACACATAAGGGCATAATGGTTATTGACTTACAATTTCTAGGAAACATCTTTGTTATGCTCACTATTGAAATATATAAGAATTCCGGCTACCGGTATACAACTTGCAAAGTGCTTTGAAGCAAATAGACGCGGTAGTTAGGGCCCCTAGAGATAACAGTGAGTTGGAAGTCAAGACAAACACCATGTTCCTCCAAAAAAATAAGACATGTATAACATTTGCACCGTCTATTTAGTTACTGCGCTGTGTTACTCTAACCAGCTCCATGGTAACAAGTACATATTCAAGTACCCACTTCCGTGGCAACCCTTCACCTTTAGGCCTGCCCTGGAGCATGTTGCTCCTATGGTAAAAAGAGTTGTTAGTAGGTACCCTCTTTTCAAAAGAAGTCACGCTCTGCTTCACCATTCAACTTGCACTCACCACATCAGTCTGAAAGGTCACCTGCCTTGTTTAAAACAGAGAGAGCTGCACTATCAGGTACCTACTCATGTCACACACTCTATAGTATATTATACTGACTGACTTCTCCCAACTAGGTACCTACTCAAATCCCCTTTTTGAGCACCGTACTTGAATGTCCACTTGTGAGCAACAAAAGGGACAAGTTATAGCTACATGAACAGGAAGGACTAGAAACAAGGGCATTTTTAGCCAGCTCTTCCTTTTACTATAGCGGCAACACCTTCCTGTACCCTAGCGCGTGAATATTGCTATGGGTATCTAGACCTTCGGAATGTCTGCCCATCGCCTCCATCTCACCTCTAAGCACTCAGTCGCCTGCCTTGCAGGGTGGCTAACCCTCCTCAAGGGGGTAACTATGTTCTGTTGATTATAAAATCCGATCAGAGTCACTAATTGATCATTTAGAGTGATGGATGTGATAATGGCATGGTCGTCATGACAGGCTTTGTCTCGATAGGATGGCAGCGCAATAGGGTTCCCTCTCAGGATGTTGCTTAAAGGTTCCTCCAACAATGAATCAGGGATACCAAAAAGTGCTAGAACGACCACCATCGTGCATTGTTTTATCTTTTATCTGTCTATTACCTCTCTCTGTCCGTCTGTGTGTGTGTGTGTGTGTGTGTGTGTGTGTCTGTCTCCCTCTCTCGCTCCCTCCCTCCCCCCCCCCCTCTCTCTCTCTCTCTCTCTCTCTCTACCTCCCTATCCATTTCTGCTTATTTCTGATTTGATACCCTGCCACCCATTGGAACCTCCACGCGATCTGTTCCCTATTTTATTTCTCCTAACTTACCTTCTCTCTATCTATCCGATGACTTGTTGTGACAGCTACAGATGAATGTCAAGGGTAGCCGACCATTTGTAAATGCTTACAAATCTTATCTATATGCATGAATAGACAGAGATTGGTTTGGGTTGGTATAAAAGTATAGGCTGTATCAATCGCACTAGTGGGACGATAAACATATGGGACAGCACGAGCGCCTGTCCTGCATGAGAAGATCATGCAGTTGCTGGAGCGATTGCTGTGGATATTGGTATTCAGTGTGCAAAAGGGCAGTTGTAGTGTGGTACCTCCTTCTCCCTGTCCTATATCCTTTTCCAGGGCGTCATCCTCACAATACCCATGGTACCTACCAGAAGGTGTGAGCCAGAACACTGGTCTTTGCTCATACACCGTGTGGCCGCTCAGTCTCCCTGCTGACAGGTGTGAGACAGCTACGATCCCCTTACTAGATGTGGATCTAAATAGCAGGTACCAATAGGGCACACCCTGCTGATTTATCACCTGTACATACCAATGCTAATCTCTCTACTCCTTCTCATTCTGCTCCAGGGGAACAGAGGTATACTATAGTTTATACAAACCCCCTCGTATAAGCCGCACCCTGAGTTTAGTAAAACTCCTGATAAGCCACACCAGTCACCTGAAATAGTCTAAAGCTGCGACTTATACGCAGGGATATTACGGTAATGGTTGATGTATTACACTAGCTTCGGAGGTGTTCCTTATGTGAGCTAGACAACAATGGAATATGGGAAAGTTTTTTTTAAGTTACTTGATCTGGGGATGGGAGGGGTTGGTAGATTCCTTTTTTCTTTACCTAATCTCCGGTCTGTTATTGGGATCAATGTACGTGCGACCTTGGCCCTACCAGGTCGAGTAGGGGCAATGTTACTCACATCCATTTAGAAAACAGAGGGTAGCCCATGGCAACAACTGTTCTATTTGTATCTAAGTAGAAAATGAATTCCACAGAATTTGAATATTCTTAGTCCCTGGGTACGTGTATTTGCTAGTCCTGCTAGATTTATGGAAATGACACCACAGGAACAACTATCAGGCAAAAAAAGGTTTGTTTCCAGTAACCCGACTGACCCTAGCAAAACAGGGCTGATCTTCTTTTTTTTTTGCTTTTGACAGGACCATGGTAACAATACCAATAGAGGTACAAAATTGGCAGACCACTTTTTGAAAGATCTCTATCCACTGATTAAGCCAGTATGTCAGAGTTCATAATTTATTTATTTGGCTTTATAGGCAATGTTATTATAATAACTTGGCTTACAGACTTTTAAGCTCAGAATTTGGGTGGTCAGAGGCAAAATAATAAATAGATAGAACTAATTGACCGTGGTGTACGAGGTGGCCGATCCACCACTAGGGGGAGACCCCCCCCTGAGGGGTGGATCGGCCACGAGGACACCAGGGGAGTTTGGTTCTATATTTATTTTATTTTTTTAGAGTCTTTAATTAACTGAAAATTAGCAAAATCCATTACCTTAGTTCACCGTACGAGCGGCGGTCCCCCATTTTGAAGGTTTACATGCGCCCGGAACGAGGCTGCGGTACCGGATCGGCTGCTGTGGTGGATCAGCACACATTACGCCACTAGGGGTGTGGCGATCGGCTCCGCAATGCTATCTCTATGGGAAGAAGTTATTCACATAAAATAAAAAGAATTGCCACCCCCCATGCAATGCGATGTGCTTGTGTTCCATGCCTGATAAGTTAGGGGGTGGTCATTATTTATCAACATGGGGGGCAGTGGGTTTTTGGGCAGATGCGTGCAATGTTTTTACGGCCCCCCCTTGAACCCCCCTGTTGATAAGGGAGTGGTCATTGTAAACAGGGTGGTGGTGGTAGGTTTTCGCACGGAAACTTTTTACGTGCCCCCCATCAGGGGCAGTCAAAATTGTTTGTGCCCCTCATGCTGGAAGAGGGTAAATATTTACACTCCCCATAGGAGGGGTCTTAATTATTTAACCCCCCCCCTCAAACCCAAAACTATTGTGGACTTTTGTGGCCACATATCCTCTCAGATTCAACTGAAAATTATTTTTCTTTTGATATATAACATGCCTATATTGGAAATGAGGAAGCCTTCTCCCCGCCCCCAAAAGAAAAAAATAAAAAAAAATCCGACCCTAGAATTTCAGTTCATGTTACTGGAAACACACCTTTTTTTTGGCCTAATTATATCTCGACATCTTGCGTTTTAATGGGCACATCATGGCGTCCAAGTTCATCAATCTTTTATGTGTTAATTAACATACGCCCTAATGAATGTTTTATATTGCAAACTGCATTTAGGTATCCGCCGACTATAGTCCATGCGATTATGAGAACATTCCATGTCCTCATTATGTATGGTATCTCACCCTCATAGAAACATTACAATGGAATATAATGCTATTACTGTGTTATCGCATTAATACATGCATTTGCTCTGCCACGGCAGGATACATAGTGTGACCATCATAAATACATAATACATTGGCTTTATCTCTCTAGAGACCTCCGGGATGCTGCTTCATACCGATGCTTGTATAGAAGTGTCCACTCTAGGTGCTAGTTCCTCCAGGGTAGCTACACCGGCGCCACCCTTCAAGATTGCATGACAAGTGCAGCTTTGTAGGAGCGATCAATTACCAACCGGTCCCAGGCGTGACGGCCAAAGATCCCACCATAGGCCCTGCAGAAGTGGCACTCATCGGACTCCTCCTATCAACATATTAGTCCACTTCCGACGCCATCTTCGATGTTGTCCCTCCCCTCCAGTTCCCCATCTTTCATAATAGCCCTGCCATGCCTGTGCAATCACACTTGCCTCCCCTTTCATGGCGTTTACAAGCCATAAGCTCTTAGCAGGCTCCGCTTCATTATTTTACATGCCTTCATTACATTGTTCATATGCTTACTCTAACCAGGTACCACACTCGTAGTCTTTTATTATGGTCCCATTACAAATCCTTCTCATAATTCATATGGCTCGTTCTGATATAAAAGCCACTACTTCTCTCTCATATTGAATCTAAAGAACCATCGCGTAATAGCATCAAAGTATAATGTCTAGTTACAAGGCTAGAATGAATTAAAGCACCTCAGCTGCTTGGGATCAGGAATAGAGAACTCTTGTCAGAGCAGCTGTTGTAAATGCCCTCTGTATACAGGATGATAAAGCCATGTCTCTTTTTTCTATAAAAATCTTGAATATCAATACATTTTTAGATGATTGTGCCTCTATGGGTATTGTAAGAAGCATATTATCCACAATTATGTTAATGTCCACCATGCATTTGCAACGTTATAATCACAGGAAGAACAATTGCCAGATCTAATAAGGGAACAACTTCAATGTGAACAATTGCACAATATTGCATCTGTTCCAGTCCCAGCTAAAGAGGGCAGTAGGAGCCCTCGAAGCTTCTTTGCTTTTTTCTTGTGTATCTAGTCTGTGGGTGTTTACAGAGGCCTCATGGATGACTACTTCCTTGATGGATGCAATCTCCTTGGTTTTAATTGAAATGGGAAGTCCCTCCTACTGGTCATTAACAAGGGAGAGAGGCCAGCTTGCCCAACCAGCAGTGTGGTTTCAAGGTACACAGTAGAGAGTGTTGGCACACTCATTCAGCAGCTACCCACTGCCTGCTCCAGGGTAAGAGGGCTGGGATAGAGTGCCAACAGATGCTGCCTCTCCCATCTCATCCCATCCTGCAGCCCTCCTCCAGTACCCTCCCTTCTACATCCCCTATACGTGTGGCTGCACAACCACCAACAGCAGGCAACACAATACAGATCAGCCATCCACCAGATTGGAGGTTATTTATTGTGACAACCTTTACATGCACAGGCAGGTACCACTGCTGCTCCTCCCCTTGAGCTTCCGACATCCCTAAACCCACTGCCTAAGCCACCACTACTCTCACTACAGGCTTATGATGAGTATATAAGATCCAAACACCACTGGGGTCACACTTTGCTGATAACCTCAGCTACTAGAGGAAGTGAACGGGGGATGAAGAGGTAAATTTGGGCCGTATACTGTGAGGCACAGGTCGGAGTTCTCGGTCTCGCTTCTCCAGGCTATCCCCTGGAGGATTTGATGATACATTAGTCTACCTGACCCGGCTGCCTTAGCCTCCTTACACCTTCACCTGCAAGACTCCCACGGCCACGGGCGGAAAATTAGTCTCACCACATTCTAAGTGTAGTCCCCTCTAGTAGTAGACAGGGTGTTTGGTCAAGCTGGCCTCTCTCCCTTGTTAATGACCAGTGACAGTCAGCAAAGTCCCCGGTCTCCCCTGTGTTTACACAACCCACCCAATCCACATGGCTACTTTGCATATATGCATTATTCCTAGGTATTACCCTCTGAATACGCGTGGGCTCGATCCTTGGGCTCACCTGCAAGAGGGTACGACTAGACCCTGGATATCAGCGTCATCACCAGGTGGGCGCTGCTTAGCAACCCTGCAGGTGGTTGTGCTTTTGATGGGTGGGCAGCCAGGAGCTATAAACTATACAGCAGACAGCTATGGCAGAGGAGATTGGGTCATGATGAGAAGCAGTGAGAGAAGCCAGCAACACATGGAGAGCGTTGGTGGGTGAGTGAGTGGGTTAGTTTGTGAGTGAGTGAGTGGGTGCGAGGCTTTGCGGCCACGTGAGGCAAGGAGCAGGCAGGGGCAGAAGGAGGGAGGCAGGGTATAGGGCGGGATGAAGGCAAGGGGCGGTATTTAGATGCCCCTTGGGACTGCTCCAGTCGCGGATCACTCACACCCAAGGCCGCAGTGGCAATGCGCGGCACGAGTGATGTGATCACCATCAGCCTGTAAGGAGGCGCTTACCAGGAGCGACAGGTCAGACTACTGTAAAGCACTGGAGGTGATACATCAGTGGAGACACCACCTCCCATCATCCCAACACTGAGTAGCAGCCTGTTTGTGGGACCCTCAGGGTACACGATCACATTTCAACACAGGATCCAATGCTACACCGCGCCCCACCCTATCTATGTCTGCAGGGGTGAGGACAACGCCCACAGCCGTTGGGCACCACCTACTTTAACGCAGGGGACAGCCTCAGACTGACCAGCATGTCCAGCCATAGGATCTCTCAATCCTCACTGTGCATCCCCAGTATTAGTTGGAGGTGACAGGCAGCGCCTGGCTGGGTTAGACTCAACCATGTCAGCCCTGGGCCTCCAGTGCAGGTCACATCTCCATCTCCAGGGTATGTTATACCTGCAGGCCATGTTACAGTTCCTGTGTCTTCTTGCCATGATGGATGTGCTGAGTGCCACCCAGGAGGACATGTATGCAGGGTAGGTCATGCTAACTCTATACATCTTGTGTATCATCTCCATAACTTTTCACACAGACGGTGCTTATGTTTTAGCCCTTCACCTCGTTTCTCTGGGCCTTTATATTTACACTTGTGAGCATGTCGGTATGTTGGAAGGTTAGTTTGTCACAGTCCTATCAAAGCGTCAAGAAAACTCTATATTTATTTCTTATTCCCGGCAAAATATAAATTATCTAGTAAAGCTACTGGGGGATACTGCCCAAGATCCTACAGTGGTTTTCTGTCCTCCTGAGCGTGCTATATCATTCCTTAAGGATTCATGGCTCTTCAAGAAATCAAAAGCCAGTATTGGTCTGCTCTTGCTATGCCATGGAGGACATGCCAGTCCCTAGCTCTATATCCTAGGCGGGATATGGAAATAAATGTTAACTTACGTCCATAATTTCGGTATGTTCCAGCAAATAGAATGAATGTATGAGTCAAAACACACGATATGTACCCGTAGTGCATGGTTAAAGCTCCTACAAGATCTCAAATATATGGATCCTCCATTTTCTACATGTCTGTCATCACAGTACTTGTTACAGTGTTCTGGTGAAATCTCAATCCATTACCCTGATCCCTGTGACAACCCGTGAGAAGTCTACCAGTGAGAAGTCTACCCTTGGGGGGCATCCATTAACTATGTACGCATCCAGGGGGTGCGGGGGGGGGGATCAAGCCAAATGCATACGGATGCATACAGGGTGGGAGAGGGGGGTTTGACCCCATGAGTATGTACGCATAGGGCCCAACAAATAAGTAGAAATTGAGGCTTTTTCTCCAGGGGTGGGGGTTGATGAAAGGTTTCTCTGTACAAAATAATATTATACTTACTGTTGTGAACACTCCCATCAAAAGATTCACTAAAGCTTCAAAAATAAAGGGTATTCTGTTTACTGTTCTTAGGTTTTTATTTGCCTAGTAATAGGTCGCTTGGCCTTGGCGGCCTTAGCGGCCTTACCAGTTTTAGGTGGCATGCCTAGGCCGGGTAAAGTGGAGCCAATAATCTGTTAAAATCTGGCTAAAATCCAGTTCTGGTAATGGGTGAGTAGAAAATATAGTGTCTATACTCAGCTTATAGTTGTCTAGAAAGTATGCCGGCTTAATCTGTGAGGTATTATAAATATTTTGATGTATACTGGAGACAAAGTTTTAGGAACGGCCATGGATGGCCGTGGAGGAAGGAATGGGGGTGTATAGGAAATGTGTAGGGGTAGAATAGGTGTTACTGGGCATGAACACCAGGGGGAGAGAGTGAGTAGGGTGGAAAGGTTTTGTGGCTTGCTACTAGTGTGGTGTTGAGCCATCGGCCAATTACAGACCAGTATTCAGGTCATGTGACCTCTTGTGAATAAATAAGGAGTTTGAGTCCAGCAGCCATTTTGGTTCAGTGTGTGTACCTCCAGGAGTTAAATTCATGGATTATTCAGGTCATAGCCCATAGAACATTACATTTGGTGGTCTAGGATGTGGATGGTAACAAGAGTTATTTGCCGAATAAGGAGAATTTTGGAGAAATAGCTTACTTTCAAGCTGGATTGGAGCTCCCCATCCTGCTTACCTGCTGCTGCTCTGTGTGTACACCTGCCACTGCTGAGGTGCACTAAGATCCAGGAGCAGGCCAACAGTGTGCTACTACCACCACCACTAATCTGTGTGCATTGAGGTAGGTCGGATTAAGACTTCCAAGACAGGGTGAGTGACTTTACTTACATTAACTGTTGATCCTGTAAGTAACCCTGAGCATCTGTGCTAGTACTATTGAGTGAGGTGAGACATCTGTACATAGGCTCAAGTTTAAACAGCAATGGAAGTCATCTCAACAAGAGTCTCAGAAGCCTAAACCTGCAGACAAGGGACAACTGGCACGCTGTAGTTCTTGCAATTTCCGGCATGATTAACGATGGTGTCCTGCCAAAGGGAAGACCTGTAGGAAGTGTGGTAACCTTGATCATTTTGCACGATACTCTACTTCACCTTCTAAAGAAGAAAAGCCTAAGCCGCAGGCAGAAGTGAAGAAGAAAAAGAAGAAACAGGCACGTGTGAATGAGGTCAGGGAGGATACAAATGATGATACTGGTGAGAAGTATATCTACACACTGAAGCCTACAACTTCTAAGAACAGCAACATGCTGAAGGTGATGGCAGAGGTTGAAGGTACCAGGATCCCATTCATTCATGACATGGGAGCAGGTATCAACATCATTGACATTGCTGCATTCAAGAGTATGGAGATAAAGCCGACGCTGCAACCCGCAGATATTGTTGTGAAAGCCTATACATCTAAAGTACCAATCAACATCCGAGGTAGATTTAGAGCTTGTATTCAGGTTCATGACAAGAAGACAGATGCATTATTCTTTGTCACAGAAGAAAACGAAGGAAGCTTGCCGACTTATAAGACTGGAGAGGCATTAGGTCTCATACAAGTAAACATGGAACGCCTCCTTGCTATATGCTTTGATGACTCAAATCCACTGTTCAAAGGAGTGGGAATGTTGAAAGACTTTACTGTCAAGCTGCATATAGATGAGAGTATTCCACCTGTGACAAAACCACACAAAAGGATCCCCATCAATCTGAGGAGTAAGGTTGAAGAGAAACTCAGACAATTGGAGAAAGACGACATCATTGAACGTGTGGAGGGACCGACACCCTGCGTCTCCCAACCTGTCTTTCCACCCAAGTCCACTGATCCTACAGACATCAGAATGTGTGTGGATATGAAAAGTGCAAACAAGGCTATTCTAAGGGTCAGACACATAATGCCTACTATTGAAGAAATAGAGAGTGATCTGAACAGGTCAGTCAAGTTCTCTAAATTGGACTTGAACCAGGGGTATCATCAGTTACTCTTGGACAAGGAGTCAAGGTACATCACTACCTTCACCACTCATATCGGACTGTGGAGATATAAAAGGCTGAACTTTGGGATATGCTGTGCATCCGAGATATTCAAAAATGCTATCCGTGAGTCACTGGAAGGTATTCCTGGTGTGTTGAATGTCAGTGATGATATTCTGATCTATGGCAAGACCCAAGAGAGCCATGATGACAGTCTACAGAGGGTGCTACAGAGACTCCGTGAGAAGGGCCTAACTTTGAATAGGGCGAAGTGTATTCTGAACAAGAACAATCTTAAGTATCTAGGATATATCTTCTCTAAGGAAGGTATGTCACCAGACCCAGATAAGGTTGCCGCCCTTAACAAAGCTGATGCTCCCAAGACTCCAACAGAGGTACGTTCTCTGCTTGGTATGGCCAATTACTGTGCTATGTTCATCCCGAACTATGCGACAATTACTGAGCCTCTGAGAGAGCTTACTAAGAAGGATGTTGAGTGGAACTGGGGTAAACGTCAGGAAGATGCTTTCAAGGAGTTGAAGAAATCCTTATGTGAGGATACAGTAACCCGCTACTACGATCCAGACAAACCGACTGAGATCATTGTCAATGCGAGTCCGGTTGGTCTAGGAGCGCTGCTGACACAGAAGATCAATGGAGAGAATGTCATGGTTAGTTTTGCAAGTAGAGCACTGTCTCCAGTGGAACAGAGATACTCACAGACAGAGAGAGAAGCACTTGGAGTTGTCTTCGGTTGTGAGCGGTATCATCTGTATGTACTAGGTAGTCTTTTCACTATAGTCACCGACCATAAGCCACTGACTTCTATTTATAACAATCCTCATGCAAATACACCTGCACAGATTGAGAGATTGACTTTAAGACTCAGACGTATGACATGATAGTTGTCTACAGACCAGGAAAAGACAGCCTAACTGATTATCTATCATGGCATCCCAATCGGAAGTCCAAGGCTTACAGAGCTGAGTTAGATGGTGAGGAGTATGTCAACTTCGTGGCTATGTCTTCAGTACCAGTCGCAATCACTTTTGAAGAGGTATGTGAGAAGACGCTGGCAGATGATACTCTTTGGAAAGTTGCTACTGCTATCAAAGAGAACAAGTGGCACAAATTACTGAGACCAGGTCTGGATCGAGGAACATATGAGGCCTATCACAGGGTAAAGCTTACTGTAGCTCATGACAACTCATACATTCTTCGGGGTAATGCCTCTAAGTCTACAAGACAGCTATTGACTTAGCACACGAGAGTCACCAAGGTCTTGTGAAGTCAAAAAAACTGATCCACACCAAAGTTTGGTTTCCAGGTATTGACCCTAAGATGAAGAGAAGAATCGATCAGTGTCTGCCTTGTCAAGCTGTGGTTAAGAAACAATCACAGACACCACTCATGATGACTCCACTTCCAGATGGACCGTGGAAGATGTTGAGCGCAGATTTCTATGGACCCTTACCAACAGGAGAATATCGGCTGGTCATCATTAATGATTACTCGAGATTCCCAATAGTGTTGACAGTGTATTCTACAAGTGCTAAGGCTGTCGTACCAGTCCTAGATGACTTATTCTGAACGCTTGGAAAACCAGTTGAACTCAAGACTGACAATGGACCTCCATTTCAAGGAGCAGAGTTTGCGGACTTTGCCAAATACTCTGGTTTCCATCATCGAAGGATCACACCATTATGGCCTCAGGCGAATGGCGAGTGTAAGGAAAGGAATGATAGTGTGATGTGTCGCCAAGATGAGCAAGCAAAGGCTAAAATGAAGTCTTATGCAGATGAACGGAGACATGCTGTTCCCAGTGACATCAGACAAGGAGATGTTGTCCTGGTAGAGCAACCTCGAAGGAACAAGACAACAACACCGTATGACTCCAAACCGTACATTGTTACGGAGCGTAAAGGGTCAATGGTCACTGCTAATAGAGTTGACAAACACATCACCAGGAACACCTCTAATTTAAAGTTGTTGACAAGAGCATTCAACCAGTGAGATCAGACGATGAGAGTGATGATGAGGCTCCCAGGATGATGCCTTATCCAACTAGAAGTACTCAACAACCTGTTGACATGCCTGAGACAGGTCCTATGCCTGTCACACCGCCACGTCGGAATGCTGAAATACCAGTAACTCCTCAGAGTTCAACTCCAAAGCAAACAGTTATGGTTAATGAAAGACCACAACATAACAGATCAAAGCCAGCATGGTTAAAAGACTATGTAGTTTAGGGGAAATAAAGATCTTCCACACGTAGCAGAATAATCCCCAAGATATTTAAAAAGGATGAGGACAGTCTATCCTCTCCTTATAGATAGGTTGTGAATTTTATGGTTGATGCATACATTTCATTTATTTGAGAACAAGTACACGCATTCAATATGCAAAAGGACAGTGACTGATATATCTGATATATATGAGAAGCTGCTGACATGGTTTACCATAAACATTCTGAACATTTGAACAGTACTTTCATAGTGTCTTTATCCTAAATATGTGTTTCAACATTACGAATAACTCAAGGTTTATTCTAAAAGGGGAGAGATGTGGTGTTGAGCCATTGGCCAATCACAGACCAGTATTCAGGTCATGTGACCTCATGTGAATAAATAAGGAGTTTGAGTCCAGAAGCCATTTTGGTTCAGTGTTGTGTCCAGGAGTTAAATTCATTTATTATTCAGGTCATAGCCCATAGAACATTACAACTACGGGGGGTAATGACCCAGGGGAGCGGGAGCACGCCCCTGCCAACTATTTCATAAGTTCTAATCATGCTAAATTTAATAATCAATCAATCAATCAAATGAAATGCGTCTGACACATAAAAGAATTGTTGCCACCTTTATTTCTCTCTTTTCTTATTCTCTATTATATACCCAGGGGTTTTGCAATAATTTGGACTTTTAGATAAAACCCTTTTGGTCCTTTCAAGCTGTGAATGATTTGCCTATACACAGTTGTTTGCTACCCAACCCGCACATCAGAGTAAAAGACTAAGTCCAGCAAAAATGATGAAGGTCTGAAGTGAGCAGACGCAGGATGAGCAGACATGGCAACGAGCAGACACGGACAGATATTTTTCCATTATTTGCCTATGATGGCCATATATTTTGAACATATGGGACAAATATGGTACTCTGGAATAGGTGCTGCCTCTGAACTTATCAAATCATTAGTTTCAGCTTTGTAATGTCCAGAAAAAGAGAGTTTTAAATGAATTTACTCTTATGTCCCGCATCTGCTCATTTGCTTGTCCCGCGTCTGCTCATTTATGGAGCAGCTCATCAGTTTTTAGCCTACTACAACCACAATTTCTTTATCTATGGCTTATACATTGTCTCAAGGAATTTCACAGAACCATATTTGTCCCATATGTTCAAAATGTGTGGCCATCATAGGCAAATATCGGAAAAATATCTGTCCCGTGTCTGCTCGTCCTGCATCTGCTCACTTCAGACCTGCACCACTTTCGCTGGACTTGGTAAAAAAATGGGCTGTCTGGCAGTTGTAAAGGGGTCACACAGTCAACCATAGAGTGAACTTAAATATAAGCAGAACCAGGTAAACTATATGGTATACATCACAGAAGACAGGTCTATTTTGTCTATACAATGAACTGGAGTTAGCTTGCTGAAGTAGACCGGTAGCCATCTACCTGTTACTGCTACTGTAAACAAACATTACCATCCCACACATACGGGAATTACAGTGCATAGAATAGTGCGGCCAGCCCCTGGTGGTCGCCACAGAGGACAGCTATATATAAGCATTGACTGTGTTTCTATTGAGATGGAGACAAACAGAGACTGTGCAGGCATTGCCAGAGAGGCTCCTCCGCCAGGCTGTCCTCCACGGGCCAATGGGATCGTGGCCTTTATTCATACGTCCCTAGATGCGGCTAATATCCCTCTGGCTAACCCCACTGTTGCCGGGTTTTTCTCTCCCTCTGTCTTGCTGCTTCTAATAACACGATGGGAACTAGGGACTATAGGGTGATAAATGAATTCCTCTTTGTCTCCTGTGAAACATATTCTGTCCTTCCACCCAAACCCCATTACCAACCCACCTGGGGTTTATATACAAATGTAGAACGATGACGCCCGTGTCTGAAACATTAATGATTAACCGACAGATATCTGAATAATGGTACAACTGTGGCTCTGCTTGGAGTAAGGAGATATTAGGCAGATAAAGAAGTCTGTAGCACCAGCCATATTTGGCAGTGGAGAAAGGGTTATTGCCCAGCGTCCATTTGGATCCTTCCTTTGTTGAGTGATCCTGGACAGATTTGATCCTGGCCACTCCGGCCGACCCTCATGCTGGTGGCTTTGTGACCGGGTGCAGGAGGTCCATCACTCTCCTGGATCATGGCCGTTGCCACGGCTGCCGAGCTCTAATATCATCAACTTCCCGCCTCTCCCTGCCATCTCCTATGCATTGGAAGCAATTGCATTGCATGCCTGATCCATTGCCGCACAGCTGGGTTTGGGGTAGCAGTGCTCTACCATAACTTGTCGACCTCCCCAGGCCCCTATCCAAAGGCTGCTGAGACTCACTTACACACATCTACACCCTCAGTGACCCCTTTCTAAAAACGCATTCACACAACACATAATAATTATATACTACTTTACCTTGCTCTCTGCACATTCCATTTGCTATACATGTGTCCTTTCCAAGAAGCATTTCAACACTACTCCCGTTATCTCGGCCGTTGCATATTCTATGTTAACAGTCACAAATGTGTGTAATGGGCACTCAGAATTAATTTCCCTATACTGTCAGCAACAGCAAGATGAAACAGAGTGTTCACAAAATTCATTTAAAGGGCTGGGGCTCGCTGTTCAGAAATTTCGTGTTATCAGATCAATTCAGCAGCCGACATGCAATAGTCAGCTAGAGAAGGAGAGGGAAAGAGAAGCTAGAGGAGGAGAGGTAAAAAGAAGCACCAAGTGACTGTAGTGAATTTTAGAGGACTTGGCCTTTAGAATCAAAGGTTGGCCATCTACCTGGAGCACACTGCAACATGTAATCAATTCATGTAGAACTATATGCGAATGGCTATGTACATGTCATCAGAAATATTGTTTTAGATCCCGATATCAGCTTAGAACACTTTACTATGACAATTCGAGATAATAACAACTCCGACTGTAGGGCCCACCTCCAAATAGGTCCTACTTCAAGTCTCACCTATCCTTCAGTCCCCTGCTCAACTTTCCCCTGATAATTGTTAGTTATAGGCTTCTTTATGGTAAGGGAGTGATTAACAACAGGGGCGGCTGGTGGGTTTGAGGGCGGGTCAGAATTTTTTCAACCCCTTGACTGGGGGGTCAGAATTTCTTCAACACCTCTGATGGGGGGTTCAAAATAATTTCACCTGTTTTCAGTGGAAAACCCGTGCGTTACTATAGGCTAATTTTTGTCCCTTATGGGGGGGGGTCAAAAAAATTTTACCCCCTGGAGAGGGGGTTTGAAATTTTTTTCACGTCCGCGTGCAAACCCACCAGCCCCCCCTGTTATTAAAAAATGATCACTCCCTAATTTGAGGTAATACCAACTCAGGCTGTAGAGCCCACCTCCAAGTAGGTCCTACTCCAAGTCTCATATATCCTTCAGTCCCATTCTCAATTTCCCCTTAATATTTGTTATCTTCACTCTCACATGGCATTTATTTGCTGCATTCACATATTAAAGCCCATCCACTATTTCATCTTCACTGTGAAAGTACCACCTCTCATTGAGATTATCCCCCGCCAGGAGGGAGAGAATACGTCTGGAGCTAGCATCTGATGGTGACAACTGTTAGAAGGATTGTCACCAGCAGGAAGGTGCCCGTGGCCTATGTGAATGTGCAATAGGTTTGGCTGGGCGGGACGGCATTTGATGAGACGGATGAGAAAGGTTTGGTGCTGAACATTGTGGAATGGTGTGGTTTCTAAAGATGCATATTGGGAGAAGAGGGCTAAAGGAGATGGCAGGGCGTATTAAACCTTAGTCAGAACCACTGTGTCTGTTTTGCTGACAGAAGAAGATGAGGAAATCTTGGTATCCTCATGTCGACATAAATGTTAAGGAGCCTTCGACACATTTCACATAGTCTGAGCTATTGCAGACATTACCACGCTAAAGCATCCTTTTGAAACCGGTACTAGGGCAGCATTGGGTACCCTTCATCTTGGAGCCCCTGACAGTATCGCACAAAAGGCAGTAAGACAGAACCCATTTGGGTGCTTGTCATAAACCTAAGGTGGTCGTGGATGTGGCTAGGTGCCCAGCCCAGGGTGTAAATAACCACAAACACCTCCAGTAATGTCTAAGGTGGGATTACACAGAGGTACTCTGTCAGGGATTCTGTATCCAATTGTAGACGGTACACGGGCACTTGGTGATTGGATAAAGAAGGATGGGCTGAGACATCCATACAAGTGGAGATGGCGATACAACGTTGAGAATCATGAGAGTACTGCATAGGAATTCTCCTGTAATTCAACTCATCACAGCACCCCCTGTAATGGCAACAATTTGGTGGAATATATGTTTGCATTCATTTATTGTTTGTATACAAGCACACTGACAGAACATACTGCGTTTATCACACTTTGGAAATGTCTAAAGGTATATACCACTATTCGGTAAATCCTAAACTACCAGCAGTGTCTCCGAATCACCTGGGATTATATTAGTTTTATATATTATTAGGTGGATGAAGCAATAAAAACCATGGTTCATTGTGCTAGTTTCATCATCAAACTTCTCATAATTCTTGTAGACATCTTTTATACCATGATTAAGCAATAAAAACAGGTAGTCATTGGACAAAGAAAAGAGCCATGAATAATTCAAAGAAAAAAGAGGAAATGAAAAGTATTGTAATGTCTTACATTTCTCACTACAGGAAAGAAACTGTCAGGAACTTGTTTACCAGACTTTGTAGGAATTAAGATACAATCATTATGAACAGTTTATGAGCAAGGACTTGAAAGGTTACTGGTAGAATCTTTAAGCTACAGATTTATCAAAAAGAAATTATTTTTCCTCAAATACAAAAATCTATGAAGTTGGCCAGTAGTGAATCTTAGTGCTATGGTAAGAAAAATGCAAAAGTCTATCATTCAACAGCTTGATAATGGTGAGGGCATATACAAAAGGGAAATGAGGATATAATATCATGATTTTAGGCAAAATCAGGTAGTTTTAAGTATCCATACATCGTGCAATAAAGAGGTGTGGACATACCAGTGTACAGGTGTATATAAATCTAAGTCACCTACCTATCTACCAGAATCCCAGTTGTCCTTGATGATTGCTAATACTCATCCTCCTCCTGCATGGTACACACAGCCCCACCAAGGAGTATGAGCTTCTTGGCCCCACACTGCCTCTAGGAGCCAGACTCCAGGATCTAACACACCCACCTCACACTCTACCATAGAAAGCTAGAGACTTCAAAAGCATGGCTTCTGGCCTTACGTGGTACTCCAGAGGTACATGGTACTCCCCAGAAACCATGCTATACCACACCTGCATGATCAGTAGAACAATATGACAAGATGCCTGGATACTAAAGGGGCTATTTCACCACTCAGCATGGCCCAGCCCCAACATAAGGCACCTTCAATGACACATACCCTAGCCCCAAATGGTACTCCCGGGACATAGTGTACTCCCCAGGGTATGTGTCTTCTTCATGGTTCATCGCCTCTAAAGCTAGCTGGGTAAACCTCTCTAAATGTACAAGTCCGTATTGAGAGACCCTGAAGCTGCTATAGATTTTAATGAAGTATTTCAAATACACTGAAAAGATTCTTCCTGACAAAGTGACATGTATACCCATGTCAACTTGATTTGACACAGAGAGCACACGTCATTGGGACATGTGCCTATATGTCACCCTGACAACTGTGGCACACAGTAATCCTCATATGATTTGACATGCCTTAAAATGCCACGTCATCTGTGAGTTGACTAGGGTCACAGCCATGTCGAAGGCACTTGACATGTGATGGTTTGACATACATAATTGTGGGCAAATGAGGGGAAAGGGCTCTCCCTGCGGGATTTCTAGTATTGGATTTGGCCACTAGGGGACCAAAGGGGTTATCTGCAGGTGTTATACCTCATTTTAAAGCCAATGACTTCAATTTTAAATATCACAATTTACCTCGGAGGACCCTTTCCCCTCACCTGTCCACAATTGTTCTAGGATATTCTACTAGATGGGGCAAACAACCATTTTGGTACCAGGATTAAGCACTACCAAGAAGTACTACCAACACTTGAGACATTTGATGTATCTGTGTCTTTTTGTTCTCATGAAGAATAGATCACTAAGTTCTGTAAATACTATCAGTGAATAGTAGTGAATTTTATTTCATTGTTAAATTTGCATTTGTTATTGAATATCAAAATAGACACCCACAATCCTGAATTCTTCAACTGGAGAGGTTAGACACCTTATGTGTGAGTCAGTGAAAATACCAAATATTGTAAGCTAACCCTCAATCTATAATCTCAGTATCTACAGTACATGAAGACATATAACATTGCCATGCACCTCCATGCCCTTGTCTTATGGACTGCATAGAGGTCCTCAGTCAAGTAGAAGTTCTGTAGATAGGTAAAAGTGCCTTAGTGTTGCAGGCCTGTGGGACTATGATATCTCCTGCCTTCTACCATAGGCCTGCCTTGATTGAACCATTGCTACACAGCTATTGACTGCTCCTGACCCTTACATAATTGTCTCACAGTATTACCTAACACTCAGGTGAATGGATGAGAAATATGTGACATGTCTTCATTACGCTTGTCAAGTAGAGTTGACAAACCAAATATGAGAGCGTTAACCTGATTCGACATGCCTTCATACATGTCATGTGGGAGACAATTGTGACCTGTGCAGTATGCGTCAAAGCGATCAGTGTTCTTCTCTCTGTGTACTTAGCTGTGGATAGGAAACTGCGGAAATAAAAAGATACAAACTGCGGAAATAAAAAGATACAAAGATAGCATACCCCCCCCCCGATGCTAAGGTTTTAGGACTCAGAAAGCCTACATCTATCAGACTAAGAAAAGAAACCAAGTATTTCATAGTCTTATTTTAGAATAAAATAGCGATAAAAGTACAAACATTCACCCAATTTATGAAAATAATTGTAACATTGGGGCCAGAACATTTTCTTGCCTATAGATTAAAACATATATGATTGTTTGCATAAATATGGAGGCCATGTGTAACGGTGGACCTACTCCCCTCATATCCTATTTCTTTCCCAGCGAAAATACATGTATCATCTCTAATTTTTACAAATATCACGTTTCCTGTCACAGAGACCTTACTCAAGGAGACATCATGATTCATCATTCGTCACGAGGCAACACCTATCTGAAGGTGGCGAAGTGTGTTCCTGTGATAATAGATAAGACGAGATATGGCAAGCAAGTGGGCCCATTTATGGCAAGTAGTGAGCAAGAGTGTCCTTGTCAGCTTTTGGCAGCGGAACCGCACTGGAGGAGGCAGTATACCGTACCCCACGTACAAGATCACCTAATTTTCTTTTAATTGTACATGTATATAAAAAGTCCCCTCTACAGAGGTTATTTACTGTGGAGAGGACTTGATGCAAAAGTTCAAGGAATGGCAAATAAAAGTGCATTTCTTTTTAACGAAATGGAGAAGTAGGTAAGCAATACAAGCTACATGTGCAATCCAAGACATGTAGCCTAAATGACAGTAGAAATGCCGCTGAGTAGTAAAACCTTCTTGAGCTAAGATATTCCAGGTAATTCTTTTGTAATTGCTTGTCAAACCTAATGCAAAATAAACAAAGAAATGTGATGTTTTTATCATAAAATTGGTTCTAGACACAATTTATTAGGACTGTTTTCGGTTCTGGGATCCTTATTTAAATATCCAACACATTGGTGACTGAAGTTCCCATTTAGAATAATGGAGTGGTTTCCATGGCAACCAGAAATTGCCATATATGCCAATTTTCTATGTTTCCATGGCAATGGATGTTTCTTTTACATTCCATAAATGGAACGTTTTTAGTAGAGATGGAATCTGAGCATACCACTGGATTCCCCATCAAAAATTGATCTAAGCCATTTTTTTTTATATTTTTCAGTGTTTTACTCATACACTGCCGCCTGGTGTTCAAATGCTGAACTAAAAATCCCCCCCCCCCGGATGCACGTTTTCTCCAGATGGGTCAAATATATATATATATATATATATATATATATATATATATATATATATATATATATATACATAATTAAAGTGCAGTTGTAGCATTGTGCAATTTAATGTATTACATATATGCACATTCAAATTACAGAATATTGTAAACTATATGTATCAATTGACGTGTAGGGAATATTATACATGTAGGACTGTGATATAACATGAATGCAAATGATAATCTCGTAAAAAATTGTAGATAGTGTTTTACTGCTCTCTATAATCTATACTCTTCCTTTTGCTATTATATGAAAACCTTCTCTTATGATTACTTAGCCAATAGAAATGTACATAGAGGTTGGGGGAATGTAAAAGCATCAAATGAAAGGTCTCATCCTTTTAGATGCATGGGTAACTAACTCCCTTCATACTTCGTGCATCCATTTCCCCTGGCCTATACACCCTGTCACATTCATTGAAACATCTTCATACGTTCTCTCACACTGCCGGGTAGGTGGGAGGCATCTCTGGAGAATGGCATCTGGTTGTGACAAGTAAATGGATTATTTCACAGAGTGGCATTTAAGGCAGGTGTAGCTATGGTATATAGCAGGACCTCGTTCACAGGTTGTCATTCTTACAGCGACTGCCATGGAGGTAGGAACTAGGCTCCTTCCCCCTCCATGGCACAAAGCTTGCAGGAGGCCGGCCATACAAGGCAGCCTCAACGGAACCTACACAGCCTTAGGCTGGTAGGGGCCGGGCCCCGGGGTCGGGGGGACTATGGGGACTTACCCTATACAACCCTACAACCAAGGGGACCAGCTTCAAAGTGCCTGGAGGCCATAAAATGCCTCCACACACCGTGTGTGCACCCAAGCGCAACCAACGGAGCAAACAGGGTGAGTGAGGTTCTCCCTCTGATCCCAGGATCAGAGAAAACAGGCGTAGTGCCATAAAACTGCCCATCATGCTGCCCTAAGGCCCCTACCCCTCCCTCTCCTGATCAGATCAGATATGTAAAAACTTATTTGATTGGAGGGTGAGGAATCCAATAGATGGGGTGGGAAGATGTATAAAAGGCCGAGCACAAGACGCTCAGCATCACTTCTCAAAAATGGAGCACCAAGCTCCCACCCCGAGCTCAGACTCCACCATTACCTGCAGATAGGGTGCCCCCCGGGGATCATACCCAAGCAACAGCCTCCAGTCAGAGTGTCCTGGAGGACATTATAGCTGTAAACAGGGCATGTACGACCCAATCCAGCTTTACATCTGACAGCAGCACTAATGCTGATGCCCAGGGTGACATCCCAACCAAACAATTTAACTCAATATCTGAGGATGGGATAGAACCAGAAACTGAGCAACCTAACGCCGGCAGGTCAGGTCAGATGGAGGATCATATACAAATCATCAGGGAGTACAGCAGGGAGATGCCCCTACTGAAGATGGACACAGCTGTATGAGAAATACCCCAGACCAGACAACCTGGACAGCCTCCACAAGACAAGAATTTGTAAACCAAGAGATCCTTGATGAGCTGGAAGCTAAGGACCCCAAAAATAAGCAGCAGACTGTGAACAGGGATACACCATGCAATGGGCCCTCCAATTTGCAGCCAGACCACTGATATCAGCACTCAACAGCCTGGATGCAAAAACACAGACCCCAAAGGAAATGGCGGTGAAAATATCTGACTCCCTAACCCTGATCACCAAAACCTCCTGGAGACTCAATAATATGAGGAGATCACTCCTTAAGAACACAGTTGCAGGCCCTACCTCACACCTGGCCAAAGACAACAATAACCAAGGCTTCCAATACTTACTGGGTGACAACCTAAAAGAGGAAGTGACCACATGCAGTAAGCTACATGACACCTTCAAGGAAGTCTTCGTCACACCCAAAGACAAAAGGAAGCCTACCAACCAGGGAAACTCCAGCAAGGGCCCATTCCAGGGCCGGGGTCAACAGAGAGGACATCACCAACAACAAAACAACAAGTACCACCAAACTAACCAACACTCATGCAGAAACAACAGCCACCAAGGGAAATACAACAAGAGGAAACAACACACCAACGGAGGCCAATACAACAACAACACAAAAACAAGCAAGACAAACGCCCGCGCAATAGAGGCAGCAACAACAACAGGCGTTCAAAGCCAACATAAGTTCACCTACCTCCTACACACATACAAGTCCCACCTTCCAGGCAGCTGGCCTGGGCAGGGAAGCAGACACATGGTCACAATACAAATCAGATGGATGGGCATTGGACATGGTAAAGGGCCAACCCATAAGCCTCTGCTCCCTGCCTACTCAGGTGAGACAACCTGACTCTAGGTGTTTGGATCCAGTGAAAGACAGAATTATGAGTGAACAACTTGAAAAACTGCTATCACAAGGCATAATAGAACTGCATTCCTATCACCTTGAGCCTTTGTCTCACACATGTTTGTAAAAGAAAAATCTAATGGAACATATAGGCCCAAACTAAACTTGCCAAGCTTAAATGAATACACATCATATAAGTATTTCAAGATGGATCATCTGTCAGTAGTTATGAATATGGTACCAAAAGACAGCTACCTAACCAGCATAGACATAACCCAGACCTACTTCTCACTATTGGTAAAATTAAGGGACAGGGACCTCCTACAACTAATACACCATGGCAAGAGATACAGATTCACCTGCCTCCCCATTGGCTACTCCCCAGGGCCTAGAATCTTTACAAATATCATAAAAGCACTCATGGCACACCTGAGAACAAAACATGGGGTAAACCTTATTATATCTTTTACATAGACGACAAATTAATTTATGAAGACAAAAAAGAGGAACAGCCACAATACACACACTCAGGGTGCTACAGAATGCAGGTTTTATGATTAACTTTGACAAATCAGTCTTAGAACCAACACAAATAATTGAGTACCTGGGTTTCACACTGCACTCAACCACACTAACACTCACGATACCAAACAAAAAAAAAACAGGCCGATATCTCACAAAAAGTTGAGGATATCCTTAAGGTACAAATATGTACCATAAGAAAATTCTCGCAGGTTCTAGGAGCCCTAGCAGCCACACAACCAGGAAATGACATAGCAAAGGTACTTACCAAAAAGCTCATCATTGCAAAAAACCAGGCCTTAATAACAACACAGGGTAACTACGAAAAATTCATCCCCCTCAGAGGGTTTATAAAACCAACCTTGAGAGAAAACCTACATTATCTGCCACTCGCAAAGAAAACATACACAGAAAAATGCCCACAGATAACACTATACACAGACTCCTCAGACACAGGGTGGGGTACCTACATCCCTGAAACATACTCTAGATATGAGGAAGAATGGTGTAGAGAGATAGAACCCCTCCACATAAACATAAAAGAAATCCTAGCAGTCCACAGGGCACTCCTACATTTCAGAAAATCCCTAGCTGGAAAACACATACACATGTTCATAGACAGCCATCAGCTGCCTCAACAAAAGGGATCTAGCCAATCCATTCCCTGCAATAAAGCCACTGAAAGTGTATTCAGATTGGCCTGGGAAATAAACATAACATTCAAACATACATTCCCTCAGAAGACAATGTTGAAGCAGACAGAGCATCAAGAGCCTTCTCCATGGCAGGAGAATGGACACTGAGCCCCGAAAGCCAACAGAAAATATTCAAAAAGTTCCCAAAACCTGACATTAACCTATTTGCCTCACCCTCCAATGCAATATGCAAACACTTTGTATTTCTACATCACTACCCAAATGCATATGCAACCGATGAATTCTCTATTACCTGGTGGGGCCTGTTTGTACTCATATTTCCACCCTTTGGTATCATTGGCAGAACACTAAGGAAACTGAAGGAAGATAGACCCAGAGGGCTGCTACTCATACTGGAGTGGAAGACAATACCCTGGTACCCTGACCTCAAGAGACTGCCCAACTTCAAGAACAGATGGACCCTAAGGGTCAACACATCAATGCTGCAGTGACAGTGGCCAGGGGACTAAAAGAAAATCTTTCCCATGGCCAACAGGATGAGACTCCTATGCCTGCCCCTATAAACGACAAGCACCCTTTGGAAATCACCTGGTGTGACCATGTAGGAATATCCAACGCATCCTGGGAGCTCCTCATGGCTTCATGGTCAAAATCTACCATAGCCAGCTACGCAACAGCAGCATGGAAGTGGCTAAAACACACCAGCAAAAACAATGTCAGCGTCACCCAGCCCACAATACACCAATGTGTAGATTTCCTAACAGAGATCTCCAAAAGTGGGGGGGGACATTCATCAGTAACCACCACCAGGTCCCTGATGTCTTGATTCATCTACATAGAAGGCAGACCATTAGGGGAACATGCACTGACCCAAAAACTCATAAAAGGGGCAAAAGCCCTAAATCCACCACAGGAACCTTACAAATACATATGGGACCCAGCGCCAGTATTACACAAACTGGCACAGTGGGGCGAGATAGAGGAGCTAGATCTAGACAAGCTAACAAGGAGAACGCTACTACTCTTCATGCTAGCAACAGGTCAGAGAATACAGAGCGCCTATGCCCTACTAAAGACTGACCTCAGACTATCAGATGATACCATCAGGATCAAATACTCCACAAAACTGAAGTCCAACCACCCTAAAAAGAACCCACTACTGCTCAGGTTTGATACACAAATATGTGTCTACTCACACCTGAAGGTCTACCTGGACAGGGAGGACACAAATTGAGCACACTCCAGAGTGTTTGTCAACACCAAAATGCCTTCCACCCCAGCCAGCTCTGTCACCCTCTCAAGGTATATTAAAGTGACCCTAAGAGACACAGTCATACAGGAACACTTTGGGGCATATAGCACAAGACATGCCGCCACCAGTGCAGCGGAGAGGCTAAATGTACCAATAAATGACATACTCAGCTCGGTAGGATGGGCAAGGACCGATACATTTGCCAGGTTCTACAACAGACCTCTACTGGAAGACATAGAGAACAACACACATGAGACTAACTTCATAACTGCTATCATGAACCATGAAACAGACTCTTAGACGACCAACCATACAGGACACACTCATTATTCCCAGAGGGTGGCGGTCTTATTAACCAGAGTCTTAACCATACATATTAAAATATATTTGTCAAGATCTTTATCCCAGAGACATATATATATATATGTATGCACTCTAGTGCTAGAGACACAAATGCTAAACTAAACATTGACACCTTTACACCCTTCTCAGATACATGCCAATTAGCATGTACATAGAAATAGGGGGCGGGAAACCACCAGCAAAAGGTGGCCCCAACCACCTCTCTTCATGAAGAAGGGGGGGGGGGAGACACCAACAGTGGAAACACTGTGTCCCACAAACATAGATAAAGGACTATACATGAGATCTACATAAAATGCATAAAGCATTCATAATCATAAGCCATACAGACATGTGTACCTACTCTGCATAAGCAGACCACTTACAATGTGTAAATAAAACCTGTCTACTTAATATAAATCTATGACTTGCGGTCCTTCAATTAGGATATCCGCCCTGAGTTAGATTATCGAACAAGACAAAATAGCTGCCCCTGGCTTTAATACCACTCTGTGAAATAATTGATTATTTAAATCTAATAATGTGTAGATTAATATGAATCATTCCTAAGAGTTATGGCATTAAATAAACCATAGGGGTAGCTCACCCGTTCACTATAATTTCTACCCACCCTATTTCATAAGATAACTCAAAAAACGACAACCTGTAAGTGAGGTCCTGCTATATACCATAGCTACCCCTATGGCTTAATGCCATAACTCTTAGGAATAATTCATATTAAACTACACATTTTTAGGTTTAGTATTCAATTGTCACCAGCGTAGAGAGGTGGGAAGGGTTGGGGATCTGGCTGCATGGATGTGTGTTGGTCAGAGTGTTAATGTGTGGGGTATGAGGGGTTGCAGGCAATATAACCATACCTTATGTGTATACAAGATGGGAGGGGCGACGTTTGATAAGTAAGGCTCCATGCTATGCCCAAAGGGGCCCATTCCATACAGGGAGGTAGAGAGAGGGATGTGAGGCCCCTGAGTCTCAAAAGGCCCCTATCCCTCAAAATCGTCCCTATCTGTTAAATGATCCCTATAATCAAAAAATCATTTGCTACATAGGGGCTACATGAGGTCCCTAAATCACACAAAGATATTGAAATGGCCCCTAAATTACAAAACCACTATTTAACCCATGTTGACCTGTTTTGGTCTAATTTACCCATCTTGTGTCCAGTTGACTCAGTTTGACTCAATTTTGGGCCAATTTGGCCTATTTTTGCGCATACGTGTACACTTGTAGTGACCTGACTTGACCCAATTTACCAAACTTGGGCCAATCTGACTCTATTTGGGTCCCCAACTTGATGTCTCTGCGGCCATTTTGAGCAACTTTATTTGACCCAATTTAGCATATTGGGTCCAATTGATTGATTAAGTCCAAACTCTGGCCATTTGAGCTGTCTTGGGCCAATTGGACCTTAACACCTATTGACCTGATTTGACCAAGTTTAGACATTGCTTGTCTATTTATGGGTCAATCTTAGTTAATTCACTCATTTTGGGTCAGTTTTACCCTTTCTTCTCTGATTTTACCAAGAATGGGTCAATTTAATCGAATCTGGCCCAAACTCTGGCTATTGGACCAATTTTGCCTACTAAGGTTAATTTGGGTCAAAGTGGGTCAATAAGACCAATATGGGCCAACTGGCCAGGGATTGAGCCAAATTGAAGCAAGTGGACCAAGGGTGGGTAAATTGGGTCAAAAACAGTGCATTCCTGCCTCCACAAAGGTATTTCGAGTCTAAAGTTCTATACTTAAAAGGAGAAATGTGTAAGAGAAGCACCTTAGGCTACATCTCTAAGAATCCTGCTAAACCCCTACAGTGAATGAAAATAACATTGCTAATGTGTTTGAAGGATAGGGGTTTTGAGAGAAAGTAACTTTTTGAAACATAGCGGCCTGACATGTCTCTATCTCACAAATGATCCTTATCTCACAAATATTTGTGAGATAGGGGCCAATTGGACAGGGCCCCTATATCTCAAAATGTTGTGGGATAGGGGCTTTTCGTAGATTAGGGGCTTTAGGTTTTTGACGGATAGGGACATTTTGAGACTTAGGGGCCTCACAGGGATCCTGGAGGTGAAGAGACAGCTTTAACAATCCTTTCCCGGGAGTCAGTGGGCGGGTATTCGATTTTGGGAAGAATGACAGCAGAAACATTAAAGCACAGTTTATGATACATGTATGTATGTGACATGACCTATCTTAGCTACCCTATGACATCCATTTGCTCCCAGTAATATAGCAGGCTATATTGCCATGGCTATACCCTTTATCTTCTTGCTCCTGGTAGTATTATATTGGAGCCTCTGTCATGAATGTGATCTGGTTTTGAATGTGGATAAGTATCCATCTCCTAGTGTAAATGCCTGCAGCACCTCCCCTTACAGCCATCCTTGAATAACAAAAGAGTTATCTATCATAGGATTCTGTACCTACATGTAGAATTCGGTTGGAGAGATCTAGATCTTATCTGAAAATGGGATGAGGAGGTAAGGGTTATGGTAACAATACAAGGAGAGCAGGGTCTTTATCTGAAATTGATGAAAATGATGCTTGTAATGCTGTTAGAATGGACACTGGCTATAACCATATGAATCCAGCAAATTTGATATTCTTCACATGCAAGTGCAGGGTAAGATCAGATAGGGTCAGACGTATGAATATTCTGCCCATACTGCTAGCAGAACGAACAAGCAACCGAAACCCATAAATGAATTGGTTATGGGGAAACCAGATTTCAAGCACCAGTAGGAAACCTTTGAAGGACACCTTCGGCTGCCATACATTACAAAAAAACATGTTATCCAAAAACCCAACTACTCGTTGGCGGTTGTGCAGTGAGGATAGACTTGAACAGACCAACTCTCACCCTCCTCCAGTAGCCTTGAAAAAAGAATTAAAAAGATACAGTTAGGAAGGGTGCATAGGTCAGACATCCTCATTACCTTCACCCCTTGCCATGTTTTAACACCGCTCACTAGAGACAACTACTGACTAAATCTCGCAGATTAAACCCTGTAGGGGGCCCTATATATGCCCTTCATTTCTCAAGCCTAGCTGTGATTATTCAGTTATGACTGCACTATCCTTGGCAATGTGGTGACTGTCAAGTGGGATATTCATGTGTTTAAGGAGAACAGACGTTGTGAAATATTTTAGTGGAGGAGAGCCTACAGGCTCATTCCACAAGAACTTCAATTTGCCTTCGAAATCTCTGTGCTATCTCCAAGATTCATTTCATCTAGGCCATCCAACGTGTCTATTGTAAGAACACACCCATGTCAGATCCAAAAGAAAGACACCTGCAGTGAATGACATCTGCTCAAAGTAAAGGAGTTGTCACAGGTGGAGATGTCACAGATGGAGGCCTGTATGCGCTGAGGTGGAAAGAGAATTTGCCATGGATAGGTTTCTATGGTCACACATCTAGTTCCTTCTCTCTTTAAGGGCTACATCATGCCATTCGATTGTCATGATATATGAATACAGCCCTGATGAGTAACTCAAATTCGTGCTTAGTGCTAACCCCACAGGGTAGATCTAGGGATTCCCGAAGGGTTAGCATATGCATTCATATGTAACCCTAGAAAATATAGTTTTGCCAGAGCTGCATGTATTCATGACACAAATGGTCACGAGATGCAATTGATACACCATTGCCTCTGGACGGGTTATTGGCAATGATGCTACCACTTTATTCTCCCCGAGATACATAATTAACTGTTATTTCTGATCAAGATATGAACACAAAACCATGGGCATAACCTAGGCTAGACAATTATAAATATATTTATGTATCACTTCAAGGTTGACCAACATCAGATATTAATTCATTCCAGTTTACCCTTATAACATTCAATGTGTGTCCTATAAAAAGATAACAGGTCCGAATGAACTTGTGCTCAAGGGTGGAACTCTTTGCCTACTGGTGCTAGAAACATAGAAACGCCAGGAGATTTAAGTGCCTGGCTAAACAACAGAGCTGCCTCGTTGTGTGACGTTCATCATAAATAAATTCAGGCTATGAATAGATCTTGATGCCAAGAGCAGGGTGTAAATAACCACAAACAGCTTCAGTTGTGTCTTAATTGGAAAGACAACCATGTGCTCCATCAGAGATAATACAGAACCAATATGTGGTCACATGGCAATGTGATAAAGAAAATAAGTAGAGTGTGCTATAGATTATGGTGCCTACAATATCTGATAATGGTAACAGTGCAGCATAGAAATGTTGCTGAAATGCATATTGGTCATAACATCCCAGCTCATTGTGTCATGTATGCATGGTATGGCGATGGGTGAGGGCGGTCCACAGCTATCGTAGTGCAATTTACTAAGTAGTGTAACTTACAGTCTGTAACACTGTGCAATATTGAATTTTGTTCACTATATCTAAAGGAGTTTCATGAATATGACTTAGGTGTATGAAGGATGCATTTGATGGATTATATACAGAGGTCTTTCCCCAAAGAAGAGATAAGAATTAGTTTGAAGATGTTAAAATTCTATTTTTACATTTCCCTGTAGTGTGTCAGATCAATACTGCCCTGGTGTATTCACCATACGTTTACGTGAATCTGTGTACGTTGTTCTTCAGCTGGTACAGGTATGCTTGCAGACTATATTAGTATATCCTGAGTTATCTCCCGGGGTTATCTCATAATAGAGCGTGGCCTTGGCCCCTTCTGTGCAATCAGCCTGTCGAAGACCATCTAAATGAATTGGTTACTGACAAAACCTGATTACAAGCTGGAGTGGTCCCTTATTGAAAGACACTTCCATCTGCCATAGACTTACAAATACACCATCTTTCAATTACTATAGAGAGTTCCGTTAATTGACCACTGATTAGTGCATAGGCTATGTGAGGCAGGTCAGGTACGTTGAGCTTATCATCATTTGAACCAGGTCTCTCGTTGGAGACGGACGTTTCGACGAGAGCACGTTGGGCTTATCAAGATACCGGGGCGGTGCTCACCCACCAGACATGCTGTAAATGGGCCCATAGTGCACACAACTGACCCTTCAACTTCAAGTGCGGTGAATGAGAGCAGCTCATCAGGGGTAGTTTATCACCCTACACCAATTGTGCACAAGCCCCCACAGCAGGGGGCTCCTTCAGCACCAATGAAGAGTAAGGCAGACCAATCCACTCAAACAGCCAAAAGACTGAAACCTAGACGCCTGATACCGGTAATGGTACAGAATGGGCCGTCACATCATGGTGCTGTATATGACAACTGCACATTCACCAGCCCGACCTCAGACCCTAGAGCTGTGCATTCTCAAGATGGAGACAACCAGCCTAGGCGTAGAAGGGGCAGGGATGAACCGACACTAGCCATACCTTTGTATGCCGACCAGCCTGACCACGCCCTAGTGGACAGTGACAGTTACAGGTCAGCAGAGGACTGCGAGGTGGAGCAGGTTTTCCAGAATGCTCAACAGGCTGCGAGGCGAGCAGCTCACACCATGTTGACAAGCCAATATAGTGATCAAAGTGCTATAAGTCAAAACACAGTGATTTACTCTCAGGAATCTGGCAGTACAGGATGGTACTCTGACAACCATAGATCCGAGTCAGACAGATCCAGGACCAGACCCTCAGTCAGACGACAGGATGGACCCCCCCACCAGGGGAGACTATCCTCCCACAAATTTTGGATGCACCATGCAGCCAACGCCCACTCAGCGTCGTCCAGAGCAGCAGGGTGCGTGTCAATACGCGGCCCCCCAAGCGGCTGTCGCGTCCTACCGCTGCAGCGACCCACAGTGCAAACACAGAAGAACATCATGGACAGCGCCAACCAGAGGTGATGATACCAGACCAGTATGACTACCCAGCACTCAGAGGACTGCAGGACAATCAACAGCAGATGAACCCATTAGCTGTATATGGGCCACAGCCATTTGACTGTCCTCTAGCTGCAATACAGCTTCCCTTCACAGAGCCAAAAGATGCTGAGACCACTTACTCACCAGAGAAAGTGAAAACTTAGTGGACACCATATATATGAACCCCTCCACTAAGGATCAGCTGAAAGACCTCTACAAGACCTACCCTAGACCCTCCAACCTGGAGGTCTTACACAAAATGAGGCTTAATGAGGACGTGTCTAGGCAGCTGGTAAAAAGAAATAGGGAAGCAGTGGTACAGAGAGATAACACCTTCAGATCGTTACAGTGGTGCCTCCAGTTTGCAGCCAGACCACTAGTGCAGGCACTTGACCACCTAGGCAGTGGAGAAAACCTCAACCCTAAAAAACTTGTCACAAGTATGTCAGAATTACTGAAGCTAATAGCAAAATTCCTCATGGAAAACAAATGACATCAGATGCAACAATGTCTATGCAGGTCTGAAAGGTGTTGGCCTGGAAGTAGCACAGAAGCCGGAAAACCACAAAAGCTTAAAATATCTGCTGGGTGAAGATGCCAGAGAGCAGATTGTGGTTAGTCAGAAAGAGGAAGAAGCCCTAAGAGATGTGGTATCTGCTCCTAGGTCCTGGAACCGCCACCAGGGAAACTACAAAGGTGGCCAGACCCGCAGCTGCCATACCACGAGTGGGTCCAAACGCAAATACTCAGCGGGGCACTCCAGGTCCAGTCAGGACCGCCACTGCCACCAGGGGGCGTCAAACCCTAACAACAATACCTCCAGGGGTGGCAAGAGGGGCAAGTCAACCAGGCTGAACCAGTACAAGGGTGGCAACAACAACAATAAGGACAACAACAAATAAACGTAAGACACCTAGTTGTTCAATCACTCTCTCTTGGCCGACCACCCAAAACACCTGTAAAATACACCAAAAATTCGCAGGTATTTTTAGCAGGTGGGTTGGGCAGACAGGCAGGAAAATGGCCAACTGATAAATGGGTATTAGATATGGTGAAAGGGTTGACCATAGACCCACACTCTATCCCGACAACAATCAGACATTCCTGACTTGGCATCCATTAGCCCAGTTAAGGATGCCCAGCTGGACATGCAAATACAGGACATGCTGAACAAGGGCATCATAGAGCCAGCAGTGCACAGTAAAAAGGCCTTTGTGTCACACATGTTCCTAAGACCAAAAACAGATGGCACTTTTAGACCTATTTTAAACCTCTCAGAACTGAATGAATGAGTTCTGTAGACACACATCAGCCTACTTCACCCTTCCCATTAAAGAAAGAGACAGATTTCTTACAATTTCAGTTCCATGGTGAACGCTACAGGTACACATGCCTGCCAAACGGTTATTCGCCAGGGCCAAGACTCTTCACACGTATCATGAAGGCACTGCTGTCCTACTTGAGGGTGCACTATGGAATGCATCTTGTGTTTTACATCGACGACACACTAATCTTTGGAGAAACTCCAGAGTCTGTGGCACAGTCTGCAAAACACACCCTCAGGATTCTACAGGAAGCTGGCTTCACGATCAATTTTAAGGAATCAGTCTTGACCCCGGCACAATCCATTGATTACCTAGGATTCACCTATGGCAACTGATGCATTCACATGCACATGGAATGATGAGTCACTAATCTCCCCACCTTTCTCTCTTGTTGGCAGGGTACTGAGGAAGATTAAACAAAACAGGACAACAGGCTTGCTAGTGGTACCTAACTGGCCAACCCAACTGTGGTTTGCTAGCCTGACCAGGCTCAAGAGGTATGACGAACACTTAACCATTCCCATCACGCCTACGACCCTGTTATGGCCAGGAGACCATAACAAGGAGTTCCCATTGGCAGGCAGATCACAGCTACTGATTATCCTAATATGAAATCCATATAGTGTGATTTATTGGGTTTCTCATTCACAGCCTGGCAGGTTATGACCATGGCTTTGAGCCCTAACACTGCAGCAGCCTATGAGGGTGGTGCCAAACGCTAGACGGCATTTAGAAGCCTACGAGATGTTCATCCAACACAACCCTCAGTCAAAGACTGCATACAGTTTCTCAGTGAGTGCCTGGACACAGGATTCGGCCACAGCTCCATAAATACCTCCAGATCATTCTTATTCTGTTTTATTAATTTCAACAGGAAACCAGCAGGTGAAGAGCCAACCATCTCAAGGTTTGTTCAAGGAACTAAAGTCAAGAAGCCCCCATCAAAATCAATGGACTTTGTATGGGACCCACAACCTGTTCTACAGACTCTACAGGAGTGGGGTCACTTACATGAACTAGACTTTGAAAAACTTACCAGACGAACCATGCTACCCATCTTATTAGCAACCGACCAAACGCTGCAGGCCCTACACCTAATGTTGAGAGGTGATTGTGAGTGGACTGAGTATTCAGTGAAAATCACTTACTCTCGCCGTACTAAAACCAACAACCCCACAGACAAACCACTCATCATGTTCTTCCAGAGATGACCAGATGAAAGGCTCTGTGTCTACTCACACCTGAGGGCCTACATAGCAGACCATAGGTCACAATCGGCAGTGCCTTTTGTATTTGCAACAGTAAAACTCCCCACATCCAGGGCTTGTGCGAAGACTATATCACGACAAGTCAAGTCGGCACTAACCGATGCTGGGGTAGATGCACAGTACACTGCATACTCTGCCTATTATGCTTCTACCTCAGCAGAAGCAAGGGTGAGAGTACTGGTACAGGAAATCCTAAAATCGGCAGGGTGGTCAAATGAGACCACCTTTGCTAGATTCTATAACAGGTCTCTATATATCCCGCCGGTACAACAACCAACAGACTTTATCCCATTTTTAATAAACCTATGAACTCATGTAAAAACAAGATGAACTTGCCTTGTATGCAGCTTACCTGCATATGCCCTACTCATATCTATCCTAGAACTAGTGATTAGATACTCATTTATCAGTATATACTCTAAACATTTTATACTTCAAGGCTTGGTGACTTACAGCCTCTTAGACAGATTCAGGCACGATGAGTGCTGAGGCTATTACAGCAATAAATGTAACATGCTGTAAAACTGATTTTCTATCAAGATAAAAAAGGAGGGGAAGTACATTAACCCTACAGTCATTGAAATAACTATTGTTATATCATACTCCAGTTTACACATTGTATAGCATTGTGCCTTTATACATGGAACATAAGGTTCTAGTTATAGACCTACCATAATATGTTTTGTTGACATATAAATGATGACTGTAGTTTTGCTAACATGTAATAAAAACTTAGATAGCAAAGCTCCCGCCTGAGTTTTAATTTCACGAATGAGCTGAAATAGCCTATCCACTAATCAGTGGTCAATTAACGGATCCCTGTATAGTAATTTATAAGTTATTTTAATGAAATGTAAAATAACTAATTACTGTCAGGGTATCCTATTGACCACCGAAGTGGGTTGGCCAACCCTCCTGCTCAAAAGCACTCATTTCCCACCACCTGTCACCTGCGAAATTAAAACTCGGATTATGTTAAAGTATGCCGATAAACTCAACATACCTGACCTGCCTCACATAGCCTATCCACTTCAATGGTCAATAGGATACCCTGACAATAATAACAGTTATTTTACATTTCATTAAAATAACTTATAAATTACCTAACTGTGAATTGGAAGCTCTGCAATGAGGAGATAATGGACACGGCATGGTTCCTCCTCCTCCTCCTCCTCCTCCTGGACTGACCTAAAAAGAAGGCAAATGTCGACAGGATACATGCCTTCACACCCTGTCATGTCTAACCACGGCCGACTTGATCTAAT
>OX439036.1:76612852-76850135 GCA_949317995.1 Acholoe squamosa | reverse complement strand
GCTCTGTACGAGCGCCTGCTGGCAACCGGTCCGGCAGGCTTTGCCGTTGATGAAACCAGCGCCCAAGTGAGTGACAGTCAAGTATTGTTTCAATCGGATTCCTTTACTGAGCCGGACTTGATGCCCATGGGTCTGAGCCTGAAGGGCCTCATGCCCCCCAGCCCACTGCGCCTACTGGTTGCCGGGGACGTGACGGAGCGGCCCTGGGGGGAGGGCCCCACCAGCCCGGAGGCCTTCAGTAACCCCAGACCAACCTTCTTCTGCAAGAAAAAAGAGAGAAAATTGGAATTTACCAGACACATAGATCTATAAAATGGGATAGTAAGACAGCGTTTTAAGACTAAAGGTCCAAATGTATTTACACCAATGGACATGTTTATGGGCAAAGATCCGACTGAGGCAACAGAGATATGTTTAATTTACCGTTTGATATTGTCTTTTTCAACATGCCAGATTTCATTGTGACACATACTACGGATGAATTCCGAGAGAGAAAATTGATAGTGTGGTTCAAACAGATGTTGTGATAATGAAAATGTGTTTCTGCATGATTAGAATATTGACAGTTAGTATGATATTACCTCCTTTGGTTTGGCTTCTTTAATTTCCTTTTTGAGCATTGTGATGGAAATGAAAGGGTTTATCAGTATGTGTGCTTGAAAGGTGTTGTGATTCTATATAGGTATCGCTTATTGGAATTATGATGCTTAATACATATAGTATGTGCCTATGTGTTTTGTAGCGATCAACACTGTAATGGCAAGATCATTTTGGTAATGTTTCAAATAAGACCAGACAGCTAAGCAATATACACCAGAACACAAGGTTCTATGCTTTAGTGATTAAAATGCCATATTCCCGCAATAACATTGCATTGGTGTGAATTGGTCCGAACCCAGTGTATTAGTATCAAACACACCCATTGGATGCACTATACACCAACTTAATGCTCTCCATCTCTTACAGTTTTAAAAGAGTGAGGTGGAGGTAGTGATAGGGGTCTGTGAGAGGGAGGGGTGAGGTGCTAATCAATGTATATATCCATCATAGTGGCACCAATCAATGCGGAACAATGTAGGGGCAATATGTCCCGAGTAGAATACTGTGTCAAGTTAACTTTGCCTGAGGAGCGTCCCGCGTGGGCACCCATCAGTCAACAAGTAAAGCCTTGATTGATGGCAGAGCCTTAATTTTCCAAGGGCCCAAAGGAGTGTCGCCAACCTCGGCAGGGGGAGGAGTCAATCACCGATCACCAGCCACAATCACCACTCATATGCCTCCTTCTGCTGACTGCAGGCAAACAAAGGTATTCAAAGGCAATAACGTTAAGCCGCGGATCAATCTCTATTACCTGCATAGAAAATACATTGGGCATGCCCTTTTCCACGTGTATCTATTATATTGCAAATGTCATTCATCAAGGAAAGTCAGTGAGGGTGCATTTGTGAGCCCCCTGAGTGGTATATGCTGATTATAGGGGGTGCATCAGTCAACTGCAAGTTATGCTACCTCCGTATAGTGATTCTCACTGTTTGGAAGGGGGCACTTTGCACTGTATGTTTATACATGTATTTACATGCATGTGGGTATCCCAAGTCCAGAGAAATGTAAAATGTGATGCCTTCCATATGGAGGAAAGTGTGCAACCTGCTCATACCCCTTTTCATGTTCGTGTACTTCGAGCTACATCACTTCTTAGGAACAGCTCATAATGTTTCATTTTTACCTCAAATTTCATTATTTCATTCTTCTAGATGTTTGCTCATGTCTTCTTCTTTTTTTTCAACTCAAATCTGATCCTTTAGACGATGTGCAACGGATATTGATTCAATGTCAATGTGCTTTAAATTATCGGCAGCCTTAAAGGTAGTAGTTACTCCAGCTGGTTCAAAATTGACCAACGGTTTCTCTTTGTAACTTTCAGGGATGTTAGTTTGATGCTTAGGTAGCATAAAAAAACATAGGTCACGGTGCCGTTTTTCCACTGGAGGGCATTGAAGTTTGGTAGTCTTAACACTATGTAATGATCGCCTATGGGAATTTGTATTTTCCTACATTTAATTCCATAGAAAAAAAATTCCCAACAATTTCTTAACCAAACCTTATATATACATTCCTAAGAGCTAGTTAAGAACATTTTGCAACAAAAAAATAAGGGGTCACAGGAGAAATGAAAATTTTCTGAATGAACTAAAAATATTACGAATTGCTTTAGTATAGGAGTCTATGAGTATGGGAAATATAAATTTCAGTTATAAGAATGGGTAGAATGCCAACGTATGACCCTTAAAGCATTTATAAAGATGGGTTATATCATATAAAGATGGAAGTGTGAGCAATTGTCAATTTTGAAAGTTTCATTTCTTGTCACAAGGTGCCGTTTGAGTAAGTCGTGTCTACTACCTTTAAAATAAGTGCAGTTTCTCTGTTTGAAAACTACAACATCCATCCCGTTTCTAAATTTACCTGAAAACTTCCTATTTTTAAGCAGTATCTCTGTGATATTTATCAGAAAAGCCATTCCGCTCAGCACCAATACAAGACAAAGGTAGACCAGAGTCGATGTCCAACTTAGGCCTCAACGAGACAGAAAGTGAAGATAATGACCACAGCTGCAAGTTAAGGCAAAGTATTGCCCGGACAGGTCCCATCACAGGAAGCTGCAGTGATATACACAGCAGACGACCTTTGTTCAAATGCCTGCCGTGGCAGCAAGAGAAAGGGTGGCAAATCTCCCAACTAACATTGACGAAAAGAAGGCCGCCTTGGAGCAACGGCCGGGATAAAGTTCACCACCATTTACCATCCCTCTCCACGGCCACACTTGGGACAGGAAGTCAATACTTTCACAATCAATCAGCAATCCTTCACGGTAATTGGATGAAATTCTGCTACTTAATGCAATCAGCTGGCATTAGGCCTGCCCGCCGCACCTATCTAACATTTAAATTGGATGACAATGATTTCACCCTTGTAGGACCAGATCCGCCAGCCTATCCATATCTGTGGGTACCCCAAAAAGAACTAACCAGAGACAGGCACACCAAATGAGCGTTTTTGGATATCCCTGACTCTATTCATTTGCTTCTTTGTATCTTGTGGGGAAGATGAGGCTGTTAGCACCATCATCATAATCATCGATCTGTTTGTAGATTATTATCTCTGATCTCGTCTTGATATTATAAATGAATTTCAAAACACACTATTAAACCTGCCAATCCCACGTGCCATGCTGTGGCATTTATCACGATGAGGGTAAAAACAAGGGCTGATATTATCAGGAAGTAACTGAGGTATTTATATCTGGATACATGGCATTACCTCTTTAGCGAAACCTATAGGCTGCTGTAGATGATATGTGGGGGTTTCTGAAGGGATATTAAGATGTCATTTTCCAAATTACGTGGTTCACCTATTCAGCGTACGCATGCGACCGCTGGCATTTACATACTATTGTGTATATCTTTCTTATCAGGTTGCTTTGTTAAAAATTTGTAAATGATGGTAAATTCCTGATGAAGAAACAAAAGTTGTAGATGAATATTTCGTATTTTTTCTGCCTTTTTTTCTTTGTTAGTACAAAAGCTATCAAGTCTATTTAAGGTGGCTGGCGGGGGTAGCTTAAAGTGATTATGCTTTCGCCATATTCTCAACAGTCTCAAAATGATATGTACTTTTCATATATGCAAAGAAAATGGGGGTTCCATGAATATTTCGGAGGTACAGAGGATTATATAGCAATTTGTCATATGAATCTCTAGATTCATATCCAAAAGTAATTAGATTTTTCTATAACTTCCTACGCACTTAGATTATAAGCATATCTTTGCAGTAAATATAAAACTGATGTATGGTCGAAGCCATGTTTCTTATGTCTTTGATGATTGAAATAAAAAAAAGAGATTAGGCATTGGGGGGACAATGAATGTACTAATGGCTAGGACATCTAATGCTACCAGCACCACTAGAATCTGTAGTACAGTGGTAACATGTTTGCTTGGTATGCAGGATGTCCCAGGTTCAAATTCCACTATGTCACAAATTTACTATAAACATGGTCATCTACCTATACTCTTTGGATATGGTCAATGGAAGAAATACATTCTATACCTGCGCAGAATTCTGCGCAATGAACGTCTTTGTCATACCTGCCAGCCACCTTAAAATTAATGAACACAAAAGTCTCCCCCCCCCCACCAAGTTAATTATGTCTTTGTGCCAGGTAGTGAGAGGTGAAATGTTCTCTTTGAGTGTTCTGTGCTACATAATTATCATGTGATTGGGAATGGGTTACTAAGCTCTATTGTGTCTGTGCGTTAATACAAAACGAGGTAAATCTTAATATGTATACCGATGCACCGGCATTTGGTGGGACCTGGATCTCCGGCTACAAATAAGAAGTATATTTTTGTGATGAGATTATGTAGGTATGTCAGGCCGCATATCACTCAGTGAATTAAATCGATATTTGTTCATATCTAAATGTCATCCAAGTGACTATCATCTGGTTAATTCTTAAGTGAATGAACTGCGTGGTGTTTATTTTAAGTCGATGTAATCGTGACATGCAAAACACAAAATTTATGGCAACAAGTGAAAATGTCGTGAATTTACCATAATTTCTTTTTAGAAAGATGATAACTCGCACGTCCAATTAAATTCTGTCTGTCATTATTATGGTAGATCCCTTTTGTCAGCGTTCTATACATATAACATTTCTTTGTCATTTGGAAGGATGTTAAAATGAATTATTTGATAAAGTGAGCAGTGAGATCATGCTTAGAGTAAATGATGTTCCCACCGGCTCTATCTTGATGTCGAGCTGCACAGAAAAGTTATGACATGTATATTTTTGAACGCTACCCAGAACATAGCCGAGTTAAACTTAATTTGACTTGTTAGTTGTGTTTTGAACAATTGAAAAACCCTTTAACTCCTCAGTCTGGAGTGCATTTCAAAATAATTCTTGACAAATACCCTCCTGAATTTCTACCGAAAGCCCCCTCCCCCTAGCTTATCAAAGTGTCCTATAACTATTGGATCGATATTAACTAATCGATTTCAATAAGAAAAAGCTACTCTACCGGCTATTTCTTTTGGTGGCATCCTGTGATTCTTCTTGGAACATACCTAACAGAACCCTCGGTTACTCTGGATGATTGAGTCATGGCTTACAAAAATACCTGTGAAAATCCGTAGTTTATTTTACCTGTACTTGGAAAGATATACAGAGTCTACAAACCTGTTGCTCTTTCAGGACGACCTGGTGGTAGGACTTCATCTTTGCTTCATAGTCCAAGATGTAGCGTGGGAACAACGTCTTCTCGTCAAATGCTGTCTTTAGACCTGTTAATTGGAGGAAACCTTTCAATCAGCTGACCTGAGAGTACCAGAGTTTTTTCTCACATGAACTGCATTACTCACTCAAGATCCACAAGCAGGCAAAGGTTATTCAAAGATCTCATAACGAACTCTGTTCAGCAGTGTTTTAAGGAGAGACATCATCATTTCTACTTCTTCTCAGAAAGAACCACTCAAATAAGATTTTTATGCTGAGGCAAAGTTTGGTTTGTACGGCACTCCCATTGCGGCATCTTTGTATTTACGAGACAGCTGAAGTAATTAAAAAAAAAACAGAAGTATTTGATTGGTGTTATTGAGAAGCATTCATCTACTGATGGAAATGGAAACATTTGTGCCGAAACATAAAAAAATATTATAGCGGGACGTCCTTTTACAACTTACCAGTAGTTCTTTATACATCTATCTCTATGTATTTATATATTCTACAAGTGGGCTTAACATCATCTGCACCGTTTACAATGTCAATGATTAAACTGCTTAGCATAAATAGCATATTTGGCATAACTGATAAGATAATGAGAGAAGTTAGTCAAAAGGTCAGTTGGTCTCATTATGCAATTATCAAGTGAAGCATCTGTTGGCTTGTATATAATCAACTATCTATATCTACAGTTATACCTCTATATGTATTACCAGAAGTTTTAGGTAGAGTCTCTGTAAAAGAAGGACGCGTCAGTATGTTCAGTATTGTGCACTGGTTACCAGCATGGTATGTTAAAAGTATGTGAGGACATAAATGGAGAAAAAAAAACTCCCCTGAAATTTCAAAGACACAATTAAATAATGTGTTCTCAGAAGCAAGGGACGATTTCACGATTCCAATGTTCACACCACATGTCATAACACGCCCAGAAACTATACTCCATGAAAACTATTTGTTCCACAAAAGGTACATTACTGAATCAAGATTACACAGGTTTGATCCCATAGAGGATTCTTTCATGCCAATTACTGAGAAATACATCAGAAATATCACAAGGACAAAACTTGAAGGGGTTGAAACACGCTCCTGCACATATCAAACCCACTCACTGATTTCCTTTTTATTGCTCATTGCCTCGGTCATTCTTGCCATATTCAAAACAATATGCAAAGCAATATCTAATGCACCACCCATACGGAAAGGGGAAAATACTAGCACAGAACACTTCTATCGAACAAGCTTATATGGGCGTGAATTTCTGCCCCTGAATGTATGCACGGAGACTGGGCGCACTCTCTCTGGTACATAACACATTCTGGATACACTCATGGCCAGGCTTTTAAGGTGTAGGGTAACTCGCCCCTGACTCGACCACTAGGCATGTTGGTACCTTGAGTCGACCATCCAGCATTATTTTGAGTTCCTTTCACAAAGAGTTAGGATAGCTCGTGTCAAATGAAGGATATTCAAACTGTAGTTAATGGTGCAAAATCAACTAGTAGCCATCTACTATTTGGAAGAAGTTAACCCAGGGTGGTCGACACAAGGTACAAACATGCCTAGTGGTCGAGTCAGGGGCGATTTACTCTAATACTGCAAGTAAAGGTGCACCTCCACATACATGGTTGACGCAAGCGTGTTCCCTTGTTCCACATTGTCACAGATTCTGTATTGATGGTGATATCCATTGGACAACGTGGGAATGTATTTCAGTATGGTTTAAATTTGTGTTCTACTTAGGGTTCCAAGTACAGTAGTATCAGTTTGGGTATCATGAGGTTTTTAGTCAGGCAATTTGTAAAGCAATACAGACTTACTATCCTTCACAGTAAGATACACGTCGCCCTGCTCCACTGCTTTGAAGCAGACACATACATTGTAATAACTTTGAAGATGCATGCTTTAGTGAAGGGTGAATGCACAACAAACTTATATTTCTTTGTCCTTGAATAAACCACCCGAGCTTGTATGAGAACCTTCCTGCAAACGGTCCATTAATAAATGAACAATTATTTATTCTACCATAAATACAGGCTTAAGATGAAAGGAGATGGAGTATATGTTACACTAGGCTTGATAAGCACTTATTAGAGGATGGACTTACTTTCTGCAAGGTGGGGGAGTCTGGAAGGACCGGAGCCGTCGGCACTGCCATTCCTCTCACCGAAGTATCTGTGTGGGTTGCTGACGAAGTCTGGTTTCTTCAATTGAGAGACATCGTTGAGTCGAGAGGTCTCCAGTGCCTGTATGGTCGGGGCATAAGCACAGACTTGTGTTAGTAGTGGACAGTTCGCCATGAGCGTGTCGTCTTTTTGACATTTTTAAGGAAATATACGGCTACCGCATCATTCTCACTGGTTCTCCCATTGGCAGCATATATCGTAAATCCATGCTATTCCCTAAAATACCCCTCTATAATGTAGGATAGTGCACATCTACATGAACCAAATAAATGGGGGTATATGATTGTAGGCCTCAGTTACTTGTTTTACTTGTGGTTCATGTTGTGATTCACGATCAGAGGCGATGGCCAGTGCCTATAGACCCATGAGGCAAGAAAGGTTGACTTTTTCATGTAAAAAGTTGTATTTAGGTCATTTTTTGGTGGAATGCTCGTAACTTTGATTGTAGTGACCGCATGTGCAAATGACTTACACCAAGGGATTCACAAGACAATTACCGTAATCTCTTGCATAGAAGGCGCAGCCCGCGTAGAAGGCGCACCCTTAACTCAGAGAAGGCAGGTTCGCGTAGAAGGGGCACCTACTACACCTGGATCTGTATTCAACAAAACCCCGCATACAAGGCACACCCCTTACTCAGGAGGTCTTGTCCGCGTACAAGGCGCACCTTGTGCATAGCTCACGTACAAGCGACACCTTGTCTCTAAGGGTAAGTTTGATACAGATCTGGGCCAAGTATGTATGATGCTGAATATATAATTTTTCTTGATGCCACAAATGAGGTGTGAACAGAAGTAGAACGTAATTCCAGCATTGAATCATCAATTTCTTTCTCCATTTGAGCATTCTATAAATGTGGTGTCATGTTAGGGAATGAACATAAATCATCACATTATCTAAACATAGTTGGAATATCTCTTTTTTTGAGTTATCTAATTTCATCAGCATTGTAAAAGACTCCTGTCATTGTTGTGCTGCCATCTGGTGTCAATTGTATGAATCATTCAGAGATGGAAATCTTCAAGGATTTCCATGAAATCAGGGATTTATGTCTCTCCAGTGTCTTTCATCCCTGATCATTTAAGGACATACAGAACATACCACCAGATGGCAGCATTATAGTATGAGAGATTTCTTCATGATGCTGATGAACTTAGACAACTCAAAAAGAGATATTCCAACTATGTTTAGATAATGTGGTGATTTATGTTCATTCCCTAACATGACACCACATTAATAGAACACTCAAATGGAGAAAGAAATTGATGATACAATGCTAGAGTTAAGTTCTACTTTTGCTCACACCTCATCTGTGGCATTATAAAAAATGTCAGCAGAATCACATGCCAGCTTGGATTGGAAACTGAGGATACCCTGTGTATAAGGTGCATCCCCAACTCAAGGCAGCCTGCCTCCCGCTTATAAGACCCACCCACGATCTGATTCGCGTACAAGACGCGTCTTATACACGGGAGATTACTGTATCTCTTAAATGATGGGCATTACATGCCAGGCCTGACAAGGAAAATTTGCATTCCTAATAGATTTCCTTAAGAAAAGTCCAAAAACTTTATCAGCAACTTCTCTGAAAAGTCACCCTTTCTTGCCGCATTGATCTATAGTGAACAGAGAGCCATTAGGCGCTTCGACAGGTTAGCCATGCGTGCATGGATCACAAGGTAGTGGGGAGTGCGATCCTCACATCATCAGGATATGTTCATTTACACCTAATGCTCACCCCAGTCACCATTCTCAGCTCTACTGCACTCCGTTCTATGTATGAACCGACAGGAAAGACATAAAAAGGGATATTTTGGAAAGGGTGTATGCACACTTCTCCCTCCCCCCTTCCATTATTGATGAAACAGAGAAGGGGAAATTTAATGCCATGTAGTTATTTCGTCATACATCTATTGAAATATACCCCATTCTATCCATTTCAAAGTTTAAAAAAGCACATACCGTTATCTAATCGTCTTTATTGATGACCAGGGATTATACGCCAAGCATAAGAGTCCTTTATTCAAATCGACTATTGTTGCAATTCATTTCGTTTAAAGAATATCATACATGCGGAAAAGATAGAAAGGCTCCACTAGCATATAGAAAAAAAAGTGACAAAAACACAAGCCTCGAAAACGAAAAGTCTATAATTCATTGATTTTCTGGACATCATATTTGGGGGGCATTGCTTTGTAGTTATCGGCATACCAGAAAACAGCACAGTTAGTGCATCTATTTTTGCATTAAGAAATAAAATTGTTTCATACTTAAACGGCCAGTTGGTTTTCGCCAGGACACATTGTAGGTTACAATATCACTTCAAATTGATTTACTGCTAACCATAATCATATCTAACTATTTGATGGTTGATACATTAATGTTCTTGGAGATGATACCAAAGTGATTTTCAGGGCCATTGCCAAAAACATGTATGTGTTTCAATATCCCATGCATTACTCCTTAGAAGCATTCACAATCGCCACTCTCAGTCCAGACACCAATGGAAATTCAAACCTATTCATACAAAGCTGTCTCTGGCTGGTACATTAGGCCAACTGATATTTTTGGCACAAGGGAGAAGAAAGCCAGGGTATGTATTTAGGTGTTTGCCACATGAACACTGCATTCCAGAATCGGATTAGTAGCACACAAGGGGATGACACACCATTAGACTTGTGGGGAAATACTTGTTGGGGTTGGAAATGAAGTCAGGTCTTTGCAGACACTCGACAGGAGAGATGTTGAAAGTATCCAATGCCTGGGGTAAGAAACCACATAAGCAATGAGACTATTTTCTGATCCCCTTTCTGGTGAGTCTCATTTGCTGTCCGTTTTGACAGGAGAGTGGAGAAGGTATTCCAAAATGCAAGTTAGAAAAATAAGAAGAGGTCCTGAGACATTTGTCATTAATTCAATCCCATGAAAACACTACCGCTCCTTACACAGAAAGGTAGGCTAAACAAGCCAAGGAGATGCTAGACTTAAGAAGTAGTAAATGCACTGGAGAAAAATATACTTAAGCTGTTTTGTTTTTCAAAAACACTTAACTATATCACTGACCATGTAACAATAAAGTGCTGGCTATACAGGTGAAACGCTATACATCTAACGTTAGTGATACATAACAAAAATATCTTTTTGAATAACAGTTATTAGTTTTCCATCGTACCGTGTAGCAACTTATGGTGTCTGAGCGCTTCAGGGTGGGTGAAAGAAACATAAAGTTGAGTCAAGTTAGAAATGTGTCTGAGATAAAGAGAATGTCTTCAGCAGTGTGCTTATATATTGAAAGAGAGACAGGCTTCACTTCATTTGACATCAAAAATGTGTTTATTTACATTAATATCTCGACATTGTCCAAAGTGTCATTTAAGCAGTATAGTAGAATCTTATCTTGAGTTACTGAGAGTCACACAGGAGAGACCAGTAAACACAAGTGAATATTTCAGTTTGGATAAGGGCCTCTTCTAGTTTGATGGGGACTCTATAGAGCATATTATAAGCTGGATAGCAGTATATTGGATGTAGGATAGACCTGTTATGGCATTAGGAGGAGATGCCTGGAGGTGGTACTTACAGCATAAGGACCTGCAGGAGGCTGACCAGTCTTCTCCCAGTGGAGATAGGCCAGCTCAGGTATCATCTGAGGCTGTTTCCGCTCTCTCTTTCTTACTCTTGTCTCTTGGTAATTCTTACCTATGAACATGACAAAAATTTTGATACTCCCAATATGCATAATGTCAATATTGTGATCTTGCAATAAGTTATGTGGACATTTGGAAATGTCCCAAACATAATTATCAGAAAAATGTCCAGAAGAACGTGCATTTCTTTTAAATGATACAAATGTGAAGGTTTCCGGTCGAGCCTGTATTTATAAGGATAGAGCCGGGTAATCTGAACAATACCATTAAATTTGACTTTTTATTAACATATTTACCGAGGACCGTGGTGTCCCAGGTATTGTATCGGAAATTGGCTGGGTCCTCCAGAGGGACAGGTTCCCAGGGCTCCTCCGTTACCTCCACGTATTGGGTTTCGGTCTCCAGCTCCTCCTGGTCAATCAGAAACGGTGTTACATTCAATTCTGTTAGGATTCATGTGTCAGCAACGGGGTGTGCATTCTCAAGTTCAAGAAATGGCTATTAATTATCGTGAATCTTATCATAGTCATTCACATTTCTATATAGTTATATTCAGGTAAGAGGAAGTGACAAGTTTAATTCAATCTATGTGAAAAATATATTTGGACAACTGTGAGCATATCATAACCGACATTATATCCTGCAAAAATTGCACCATCCCATCATCCAGTTAATCCCATACATCTGCAGAATGTGTTGATACTGCTGTGGTATCAACAATTCCAAGTTGTTTGATAAAAAAAAAAGAAGAAAAATACAAATAAATCTTCATTGACAATGTACTAGGCTAAAATACTACGAACAACATTTAACTAAAACTACACACCAATTCCTGTAGCCTGGCAGGCTATTTAGGATTCTAGCCAAGAAAGTTAAGTCAATAGACACCGGTCGTATTCAAACCAACTCTTCTCCTTTGTCCGCCCAACTAATTGGAGGGGAAACGTTTATGTTGGATGCTGGGCAGGGCAGGGGCGGTGGGTGGGTTGGAGGTATGATGAAAGGACCAAGTCGGCGTAAGGGCCCGCCGACTGGGTACTAAGTAGTGTGCTGATGTGATCCTTGGGGGGTTATGATGGGACCTAAGACTAGCATTACCTGGCCCATCAGAGACACATTAGGCTACCTGCTGGCGATTATCCCCTTTTCACCGCCATCATCATCATTTGTATCCGTCAGTGGGACTGCTTCTCGGCCCTCCATGTCCCAGTCAGAGAGCTAACTTAGTTTATGGGTGATTTGTGGCTGGCACCGTCCTCTCCTTCCTCCTTACCCCCTCCCCTTACGGTCAGAGAGCAATTGGTCAGGAAGGAATAGCCTCAAAAGCTATACATCCTTCCTCTCGATGGCCCAACAATAGGAATAAAACATCATTTCTACTGTGGTACGTCTCAAACTATGGATTTCTGAGTGTCCAATTAAAACCGCTTAGGACTCTTTGATTGGTTTTATTCACCTTTAAGAGCAATTACTACCTCCATTTAGTAACTATAATCGCTAATTACTCCTAGAACTTAACATCAAAATTACAGCAGTTGCTGGCAGTAAACACATATAGTACTTGAGGATGGGAAATATCATTCTGTAAGACATGGAGGGATGAGGTTAGGAGGCTGAAAAAGATGAATGATTGAGACAATTTGGTTGTACGTACAAGCCCACTGCGACGTTTTGTTGTCCCTGTGCCCTTTGGGAGGTCTGGGAGGAAGACAGTGAGGGGGCGTAGGGGGACAGAGAAGAAAGAAGAGGGCCACGTACCAAGGCTATTAACAATTTACCAGCAATCACTCCTGCGGCCTTGTCAACAAGTTACTAATGTCATTATTGCGCCGTTCAAGTTTGTACTTGGAGGAGATCCGCAGCCAGGCTCCTTTCTTAATTAGCCAACGTGTCTCGAGGACTACAGTCATTTGCCGGTCCGATGCCTTGCCGACGGGCCGTTGCCTCTATCGGCATCTGACCAACTTGTATATTTGATGAAGGGACCTGGCCAGTAGCTGGTCGGTCCTGGGCAAACTGGACTGGCAGGCACCGCGGGAAAAGAGGACGAGGGATGCATTCAGTATTCATCCCTACACCATGGACCTGATCATAGCCGTTAGGGGTACAAAGTCCGACCCCCTACCCCTCTCCCCTCCCCACCTTCACCGCACATCAATATTGTATGTTGATTCAGAAATATGGCTTCCTCGCTAAAGAAACTATGATTTATTCATGCCCATAGGGTCAGGGTGGCCGCCGCCCCAGAGTTGTTCTCCCAAGTGGGAGGGAGCCTCCAGGAGGCGTAGGTCCCTCCCCCAGAGTATAGGAGGTGGCAACTGTGGTGGTGATCGGGACTGCCCTCGATATGTACCTTAGTGTGCGCAGTACAGAAAGCGGACCAAAACGCGGGCAATGGTCACGGTACCGAGAATTCACATCTGACCAATGGGCATAATGGTTCAAAATCGATAGTGAATCTGCTTGGGGGGGGGGGGGGTTACAGCAGTCACTTGATTGGCTCTACCTCACTCACCTAGCGAACTGTTTTTTTTCAGAATGAGAGGGATTTAGAGGATACATATGGAATGAGAGATAAACCCCATAATCCACTTGACCTCTGTCGCCCAATTGACCCATACAAAATCTGCCGACAGAGGATTAGTGGACTATGGGTATTTGGAGAAAAGTGGAAGCGAGGATGAAGAAGCGCATGTATCAGGAAGAAAGAGGACCTGGGGTAGGAGATAACTGGGAAAGGAAACAGAGCGAGCGAGATTATGGATATCCAGACAGATCTGCGTTGAACCTATACAAGTGAAATAACAAGTGGATGTGTAAACAGATGACTGACTATGTAGGGACAAAGACAGTAGTTGAGTGTATGCTTGTATGGTCACAGTGGCCGCGCTAAGCTGGCCGTGGGTTACAGATGTGTAGATGGGTGCCAGGCTCAATGTGGACACCAGAGCCGGCTACTCCCGCAGGTAGGCGGAGATTGATGTGGGCATCTCCTTTGTGAGACCTGTCATGATGATGGATCCAACTTCCCTACCTACCCCCTTCCCTTCCCACTACAAGCCGGGCAGCAACAGAAGGGCCTGAACCACCTCCAGTCGCTGGCCACATCGCTAATGACCGGACAGTTAAAGAACCACCATGTAGATGGGACTGCGGTAGCAACAGCCAATGTGTTGAGGGTACACCATCCGCTTAGGGGATCGGCAGGATGATGCCTCGGGAGTGCTCCTTCAGTTTGAATTGTCTGGAAAGAGATTGGGTGAGAGGAAAGAGAAGGAGGAGTACTTGAGGTGGTTAAGAGGTGTCTGAAGGACTGCCTTCAAGTGCTGCTCTTCAATATAAAACATACCATCGGGAAGTGAGACTCTTGTAGAAAGAACAAAAGAATCTCAAACGTGTGTGAATACATCTTCTGCCTAGTAAAGCTAGATTGTATGTGCATTAGAACTACTGAACTGACGACATAGGCTGGGAATGTGAAGAACTAAACTACCTGTTACTCCATGGAACAGATATATGACTACATGAAAGCAAATGACGAGCGTTCACCTACACTGCATGTACACATGATGTAGGTGTGGGTTTTGTGTATACATTTAATCTATCAAGGGGTAGATGTGAGGGGGGGGGGCACTATGACTATATAGACTAGTGAGTATTGGTCCTGATAATAATATTGGTGGGTCAGTGTATATCAAGCCTTTGTAATATCTATCTAGAGTGAAACTGGGACGAAGCGCAAACTGCAACCTTTACCTCACACACGGGGCTTGCCGGGTAGGACTCGTCGTAATGGCCCTGACAATGAGGACAATGGCATAGAGAGATCAGAACGACCATAAATTACAAATATATGGTCACAACACGCGTAAAGCATATGAGTCGTTGGTGAGCTACTCTCTTATCTGGTGAGTAACTCGAGTGGCACGAACAACACGGCCAATTCACTAACGGCCAACCCACTCTGCTATCTCGCCAACACAGCCATTCACCAAAAACAACGCTTTCCTATTTAAAGTAAAAAATACAAAAAGGATGGTAATAATAAAGGACACATTTAACAGCCGATCGATGCCCAGGCTTTAACTGGATTATGTTGTTCCGATGAAGCATTAATTTTCTCGAGAGTTTCCCACCCCGAATTGTAACTGATACAATTATGTTCATAAAAAAAAAAGCATGGCCGCCGCCGACAGGGGCTGAGTAGGTCTATATTTATGGTCCAGGCAATTGGACCTGGGAGCTGCTCTTCTTGTCAGGAGCAGGTCTTTGCTCAGCAGCTCATAGGGAGTTACAGTCTGATCAGAGCCACGTCGCAATGAATAGAGTTATGTATGTTCATGTTAAAGGAATCAATGAATTATAGAATCAGGTTACACAAGGTTTTTGCAGTTGGGGGGGGGGGGCTATTAGAACGGGAATTAAGAAAATAAAATGTCAGTGTATCTCACACCGTTTGAATAGTATTCAGTAAAAAACTGAAAATTATCATTCAATGTATTTGATTATGATATAGTGGAGTGTCCCTAACATTCATTGCAGAAGCAACCTAATACATGCCAAGAAGCCTACAACGTCTGACTCTATTTGGGAATATCTATTCATATGGAAATGGAAACACACTATGGTTGAAATGACCAATTAAAATGTTAAACTTTTTCTTGTGATCCTACAGATAGCTTTCCCTCGATGCGTGACTATGGTCTTTAGTGAGACATGGCTGCAAGCCCAAACCAACTCCCCACCAGTTCCAAGTCATTCTCAATAGATCCCTTCCTATATCCAGTCTACCATAAATAGTCCCTTCTCGTCTTAGAGACCATTAAAGGCTGTCGCCAAAGCATTTCTAACTTTGATGTCAATAGGGATTTGCGGACCGGAAAATGTAAGACGACAGGGCATTTCGATGAGAAGTAATCTCTGTTTTGTGTGTAGAAGTGGGAGGGTTAGGGCCATTTTCCACCACCCGATATGTCCCCTCTATCGGCCGCTAGACCCATAGTAGATGCTATTTTTGGCCGACAGAGACCATGCCCCACCATTGAACCCTATGGCAGCCCCGTCGGCCGAGGTGGTTGAGTGGGACAGCTGTCGGCTGAAAGAGTACCCTGTCGGGTGGTGGAAAACGGCCCTTAGGGGAGGGCTGTATCGTGGAGATCCTCGGAGTAAAAGGGTGCAAAGAGGGACTTGGTGGGTCTTTGAGGACAGCGCAAGACTATTGCTCGAATCACATACAGTGCTAAGGATCTCCGACGTGGGCTATATCACATCAGTATAATTATTACTATTCTTGAATCTTTACCCATGAAAGGAAACGTCCAAAGAAAACAATGATTTTCATAAAACAGTGCAACTCTGAGATATTGAACTTGTTTTGTTTTATTTCATACACTACCCAATCCGAATCTCCTCATTTCATTGTGAGTTTTCATTGAGTGGTCTAAGGGTTGGTGTCAATTCTGCGAAAGAGTTCAGTTACTGTCACATATCCGCGTCGATGGCAATCCGATTTGACCGCTCAGCCTCGTGTGTGTATTGAATATTGAATTGATTCCAGGTTTACGATAACATTGGATCTCCTCCTTTACAAGGCTTGGCTTAGAGAGGGATCCATGTGTATTTCTAGCGCTCCAGTGCGTACACAGCACCATGTTGCTCCCCATCCATCCCCCTTTGTGGGTAGGTAACGAAGTAGGCCCTGGTGAAATTTACTATTGCAATTTTCCTGCGGCAAAGCATGGATTGGCAGGCGGCTGGAAGCAGGGTTGCCAGTCGAAGCCAGATCAATGGTTGGAGATGATGACACAGGCTGACAAGCAGGGCTGACCCTGGCAAGGCTGCAATCTCGCCGCAATCCCCCCATGCTCAGAGGCCGGGCTAAATTAAACACACTGAGACTGGGCGTGCAGAAATCATAGCTGCCGCCGACGCAACCCCCATTCTCTAACGCACGCGGAATTAATGCAATTTTTGTTCACAGAAATAGATTAGTGGAGACAAAACAAACTGCTGATGTTTTGAATAGAAGATTGGAATTTGATTTGAGAACGCGTCGCCACTGTTTAACCCTGGTATGTGGGGTTGGCTGCAGCATAAAGGGGAATGGAGGGGGAGCTGGTTCCTATGGAGAGGGAAGTGTGAGGGTTGGGAGGGTAAAAGGAATGGGGTAGCAGCGCCAGTTGAAGGTATGGGCGGATGGGACGAGTCTGGCAGTGCGCATGAGTCTACCCTTATTTCCGACTCGCTATGAAGGCCATTATTGTCACCGCTGTGGCTGTGTGCTCATGACAATCTGTCACTTGTGACAGCGCCGCTCGTCGGCCGCGCCAAAGACGGCCGACCCCGGCCCATGACCTTCAACAAGAGACGCGTGACCTTGAGAATGGCTAGGCATGACCTGGTGCGATTATGAGCGCTGCACTGCCCGCGCACCCCTAGCGCCGACGCCAGCGCCACCTGATCACAGGGCTTCACGACTTACACATTACATCCTCCCCTCCCAGCCTGGAGAGCTCTAATCCTCTCACTCTCCTCCCCCTACTCATACAAAAACTTCATCAGATTAACTGCCAACTTCCCCGCCAGCAGAACACGTCTCCTGACGCCGCCTCGGGCCGCATGTGATGTCACGGAATTCATTATCGGTACATAACATTCCTAAGCACTGAATTAAGATGTTTGCTGCTTTTGTCTCTAACTTGTAGGAATTGAAATTCAGACTTTTCTCCGTTTTATTTGAAAGGAATCGCATTTTGTTTACATTAATGGTGCTCCCAGAAGGACTCAAATCTTCTAGATTAGGCTTGATCACTGTGATCTTGCCTGAATGAGGTCGCATTTGTTACTTGGAATGGTTTAATGTGGCAGCATTTCTATATCGCTTCCTAGTTTTGTGCCAATTACTCACACTCTTATCGCCACCGTTGAAACCAACTTTATTACATTTGACAGAACGCGCATATCATGAATTGGGATATTCTTCATTCAGTTAGATATTCCAAACAAATGTTGATTGTCTGGATTCCATGTCTGTGTTTATTTCTACCCTTTTCTGTTCATTATCAAATATACAGACACAGAAACAAGGGAAAGACATTCATTAAATCAGGTAGAGAATGGAGAAGACCAAACACAATAGAGGGGGCTGTAGATGTATATACAGAAACCAAGTTATTGTTTTAAAAGTACATATAAAAAAACAGATGGAGGAACATCTTCCTAATAACCCATGAATGTCAAACTTATCAACATGTTAGATTACTCCAAGTGAGGGTGATCTGTTTTCTAAGGTGACCTCCATTAGTAAACATGCTTGTTATTTATATAAACTAGAATTTCTGTAGTCGCAAATACGTTTCATATTGAAAGTGTCTTCTCTTTTTTTTTAATATTAACTACATGCAACTCATCAATTTCAATGGTAAGCATTCTCATCTCACACAAAAGTGCATATTTAGAGAATAAAAGAAACACCCTCCTGAATTTTGGACGATTTACAACAACGGTAAGCTTCAGAGATGCCAGTTGGGTATGTGCTCAACCTCTGATAGTTTTGGGTGTTAGCAAAGCACCCACATTTCCCCCAATGTATTATGCTAAAATCACTTATCTTGACTTAATCTCAACCTGTTCCCCTCACTTAAAACCATTGTTAGAAAGGATGGTCATAGCAAGATAATTAAAAACACTGCATCAGAATTTCAGCCAATCAGCAGCCAGCTTAGATTCATGTCTTCTGAAATGAGATTTCAGAGATTGTCTGATCTCTGAAAGGTGGTTTGTGTAGAAAAGGCTAGAAGCCCAAAAGGACAGCACAAGGCATGCTTAATTCCACCTGCTGAAGCCTGAACTATGCTCAGCATTATGCTCCCTAAGTAAAAATGAAATGTCATAAGGTTAACTATGACTAATGTAATTCCCTACATCCAAATTATGACCACAAGATGAATGAAGCCTCTGAGATTTTTAGGAACATCTGAAAATAGACTTCTCTGAAGCTTCTAGAGTTGATTATTCTGAGTATAGCCAAATAGTAAGAACAGTGACCATGTGAAAATTTTCACCGTTACCATAAATCATAGCCCTGATAGAGAACAAGACAATGTGTTTATACCTTGTTTAGGTTGAGGACTACTTTATGTACATGCCTTTTCCAGATGCAGATACAGGAAGAACAAGGCAATCAACACACACTCTTTACACCGCTCTTACCTGGTCAGAATGCGGACTACCATCTCTGTCCACGACATACTAAACACATATTGTATGACTCAGTTAAAGCACAGGTATGTTATTTGAATGATTAACTGTCTCACATATTAGTAACAAAATGTGCATCCTGTCAATACTCCAACACGAAGTGTCGTTTACGAAAAAGGCGAGATACATACAGTTCAGGCATGTACATGTATATGTATAATCGGTTGTATTATGACACATTGAAGATGTTATAAGACAACTGGACGTGACAAAACACAGTTAGATATATAGCAAATCTCATCTGTATAGTTCCAAATCACATACTATTATATACTTCAAACAAATCTCTTACCTCCTGGTTCTCAAATCCCTCGTCGAGCCTGTGCACATATGGGTCGATCTTCCAATGTTCTTCCTGCCAGGCCAAACAGAAAGACAATAACTGACGATGGCTGTCTCAAATCAGTACAGCTTGTTATGATGGTAAACAGCCAGAATTCCCCTGCTCCTTACAATTTAGCGAGCAGCTCAGTGTTATGCTCAAAGCATGGAGGCGGATAGGCAATGAATGGGCCTTTCTGCTGGAGGACTTTCCCAATGTCTAAATCTAGGCCCCAACTGACAGCCCTCCGATTACAAAAATGTCCAATTAGAGCCTAGTGAAATTTATTTCCCCTTCCCGGCAGATTGTTCATCACCAAAGCAGACACACAAATTGTTTAATGCCAATAAAAAAAGCGGAAACATGATCTAGGAGCTATCATTTGGCTGTGGGTCACAAGAAAAGGAGCACCAATTAGTGTAGATGAGGAAAGCGGGCCGACCTGTCCAAAAATGCCAATCTGGTTGCCATAGATATCCCATAAGCCCATGCTGCAGTCGGCGGAAGCGGTGAGGATGAGTTTCCGTTCGTTCCTCTCGGCGAACGCCAGCGAGTTGATGCTGTCTTGGTGCGGCTGCCATTGGGCCAACATGACTGCAAACAGAAAATGAGGTTATTTCTAAAGCAATCCTTACTAAAGAGCATATGTGACACTATCAATTCAACACATTTTCTTTTTACATTTTCCCTTCCAGAAACAATAGCCGTAGTTATGCAACCTTTTTTTTTTGCATTTGAGATTTGATATGTTCGAATATCCTTGTCTTTTGTTCTGAAAATCTGCCAGGACCCATCACTACCCTAGTGCTAAAATACTCAGCCCCTGGAGTGTGACTAAAGGACACATCTTGTCCTAGAAGGGCCCATAATTGAACCGGACAAAGGCAGCCACGCAGAATTACACAACACTATCACGCCGCCTATCACAGAATCCATGTACACACACCCTTTTCAGGGGGTGACAATGTTTTATGACAACAAGGAAATTAAGCGCCTGCTATTTTCGCCGGAGGCTGGAGATGCTGTGGGGAGTGAAGTAAACTGAACACGGTTTTTGGTTGTGACACTGCTGTCAGGTCTGGAAATGCATATTCATATAACATTTAGGAAAAGCAAACGATGGATTTGATGTCGGTGAAGACGTGTGATTATATGTTGTAAGTAACTGAGGACCTGAGTGGTAGGTACAACATTAAAATAGAATTCACCAGTACACTGGGGATAGATAATGCCTGAAATACACATGTATATATTTTGGACGTATGATATATACAAAAAGAAAATACAGCAAGGCTATACATGGGGATAAGATTGCATGGACAGCCTTTGGTTAGAATAGAACCAAAGAGCTAAGTTAGCGTTTATTCTGCTCAGGGACTGAGCTATTATGAGTGACCTAGGGTGACCCGATATCATGAGTCGTCGCCTTCACATATTATCACGTTTTGTTCAGTCACTCATCGTGACGATCACGCAGCAGGGACCCTTAAAAACAAGCCCACCAAGTGTAATTGGCCAAATCAACGCCCGCATAAATAAGTTATTTTCCTTCAATATTGACTCAAGCTGTGCTTTTGTTTTCTTGAGTTTCTTTTGAGAATTAGCGACGATACTTTCTTTGCCAATTTCAATCAAGAGCGTGGACAGCTCCCGCCCGTGCTTTGTGGCGTCTTCAAAAGAATGTCTTTAAGTCTTGCCTGGAGACGTCTGCCACATAAGTTGGTGGGGAGCAGAGATCTCCTCTGTCAACACTCAGACAGTCAAGGCTCTTCTCAATAAAGTGGGTATTTCCACCCACGTCCCTCCTGGGATATCATACCAACATCTTTCCTAACATTCCACTTGTTTCACCCTATCTATGTGCGATGATACACTGTGCGATATTGTGCATAACTAGATGACTGTCTCACAAATGCTGACCAAAGGAGTACAATATTCAACTTAATAAAAATTAAATCGCTTATTTAGTAGTCACAGGTAGTTGAGAACTATCCATACTCTGAATACAAAGACGGCTAATTATTAGTTTTATTCCTGGCCTTGATTTTCTCTTGTTCAACGGCTTGCCATACCCCCCCGGACCAGAAGGCAGTATCTACTTCTCCTATCAGTGGCTACTGATAATATGCTGATCAACAACTGCATATTGCAGTAGGTACTGCTGAAATACTTCCGAAACAGCTGACCCCACACTGCATTTTCAGTCTAGACTCAGTAGTGTACTGACTATCAACTGAATATGCACTGCATTTCAGGCTAGAATCAGTAGTTTACTGACTATTAACTGAAAGTTAATAGATTCCAGAAATTATACACTCTGTGCAGCAGCATAGATGCAGTAGTCTACTGACTGTCTACTGGTATGACTCTGTCCATTCACGGATTATTTACCTGATGCTTCTAAGGCAGTCCATAGTGTGAATGTCAGTATGGTTGTAAACAGCAGTAATAGAATAATGAAACTATCCAGTGTTTGTGGAGACAAGCATACTTCACCCCTTTGCATATGAATATCTTATTCAGTGCCAGTAATGGATACACATGGATGTTGGGGTGTATGAAAGTGAGGAATTACTCACTGACTTTATATAGGGTACAAATATACTGAATCATCAAGTATTCTTTTGGTCCCCATCATGACATTTTTTTTTACATAGTATCCATGTATCATTGATAATTACAAAGTGCTTGTCTCATCACCTTAAGATCAGTAAACCGAAAGGCATTATACTATAGCAGCACTCTATAGATATGTCTACTTTTACACTTTCGTTATGGTAAGAGTTACCCAATACTACTGAACCAATACTGCCCTAGCCCCCTCCTAGATGATTTGTATGCACTACTAGGAAGTAGTAACTGCTCCACATAGCTGATGGGGCAGTGGCTCAGGGGGCTAATGCGTTGGTAGAGTAATCAGAAGATCCCAAGTTCAAATCCAGCAAGGACCACCTAGAGAGGCATTGGTAGTGCCAGTACTAGAACAGCGGCTGCTTCTTTTATGCTTCTACCTGCCCCCAGCAGTAGTTTTCAGTATGATCTACTGCTCAACTACTGCTATAGCAGCAGTCATGAAGTAGTGCTGATTGAACACTGCCCCAACCCCATATATGGCCATGCAGCATTAAATAAGTAGATACTGTTCAAATGCTGCCATCTAATTTACATAATTGGGACAACTGATTCAATACTGCTTGCATGCTGCTAATACTGCTGTTCTACTACTGTACCACTGCTGCAAGTTTTGTGGTGCTGAGCAGTAGAATGACAGTAGATGCTGATACAATACTGTTTCTGATGCTGCTTTCACACTGAATCACTACTGTCACACCACACTGTTTCCCAGCTGCTTTAGTGCTGCATTTCTACTGCATTTTGGTCCGGGCCGCACTAGTTAGTAGTTAAAAAATTCAGAATGATCGTTGATTTATTTATACTGCCCCTGTAGATTAATCCGTCCCATTTTAATCATGAATGTAACTATCCAATCCAAACTTTCCCTTATTGTCAGTGACGAGCTGTGATCCATCGCGAGATGTTTCTTGCCAATAATCTCCCCTACGTGTGTTCTTTTAAAGGGACACATTGATGTAAAAAAAAGAAACAATTGTTTTTGCCTCTATTTTCAAAAAGCGGATTCGTCTGAGGGATGAATGGGCAAAACTTCCACTGTGGCGTTATCTCATTATTTCGAATAAAAATCCACCCAAAATCCTCCTTTTTCCCACAATGTTGTGGAAGCCTTGCTCAATCAATCAAAGCCGATGAAGAAACAAAACGGAAATAACATTCAAAAATGGGAATCGCTCAAATCTGGAATGTAAACTGGACACCGATCGTAATTATAAACGTGGCTGGTACCTCTGTGCTGTGAGTACACTGGCATTTCCATGGATTTCGTCAATAGTACACATAAGACAATACCCTCCCCATCAGAATCTCTTTGGTTTGTTTAATAATTGTTCAAGATAGTTCTCACAAAATCCCTGGACCCAAATTTCATGAATTTCCATTAATAGATCTAAATTTTCAATGATATTTTCAACTAGAATATTTGGATGTTATTTAGGTTGTTCTCCTGGCAAGATTCCTGCAGTCAAGGTGGAAAAAAGTCCACTCCAACGCATTTTTGCAATAAATATTCAGTTTTCCCATTTTCCATGACTTTCCATGACCCAAGAAGAAATTTTCAGAAATCACATGACATTCCATGACTTTCCCTGACAACTTTTAATTCCATGACATTCCATAACTTTCCATGACGCGTGGGAACCCTGCTTTTTGATGTAAGGAAGCTGAAATGTCCACTGTTTGCATTTACTTAAGAGGTATTATGTTATACATGTTATGGACCTGGTATTGAGTAATACAGTTATAAAGTTGGTTTTGTCAGATACAGTCTTTATAACACTGTCTCAAAATGGGTCATGGAATTCACAGTGGTTGTTATTGTGTTATTTTATTGGGTTCTGTATCAATTTTAGCTATGATTTCATATATAACAAATATAGATTGTTGTCTACAGAAAAAGGCAATATTTACTATGTGCCCCAAAAGTGGCCCCACTGACACTTAGGCCCCATGTATTATCCCTATACCGGACTAGCACATTGCTAGTAAAAAAAAATTAGCCAGGTGGCTCATGTAGTCGCGGGCTAAACCTACAGTTAGCTTCTTTGTATCTATAGTTTACTTTGATGGCCCCTTCCTCACTGTGTGCATGCTCCAGTGAAGAAAGCATATACCCTGGAGACACCTGCAGTACTCACGTGGAGGTGTGGTGAGCACGGGGCCGTCGGGGTCGGAGCTCCTACAGTATTCTGATATGTTCCACACCTTGATGCAGCCGTCCACGTCCCCTGTCACCATATAGTGGTTGGTGTCATCTATGGCCATGATGATGCTGCCAACTGGAATATAAAGGATGTAAATTATTACATCATCTAAAAGCAAGATTGTGATAGAAATGTTTTATATAGCAGAGTAATTAAAGGTGAGGGGCAGCCCTCCTGGAAGGTAGACCCCCCCCCCATTCAACATTAATCACTACTTGTTCCGTATATATGTCACCGTATTATCAAGGCACAATATACCTAGCAGATAGTCAGTGCACCCAAGTTCCTTGAATCCATGGTTGTAAACCCAGTGTGGAAAGTGTCCTCTAGCAAAAGGGCATTTGTCCAAGGTGTATGTAGACCTGGGATTGAATCCTAGAATTTGTTTAGCTCTACATATACTAAATATTGGGGGTGGGGAGAATATTTGATTGCCCAGGCCATTGACCTGTATCATTAGTATATGTAGGCTGACTACAAACCTACAAAGACCTATTGGTAGGAAGAGGGCAGCCTTGACCTTGATATTTATGGAGGTTGGGGTGGGAGTTGGCCAGCTTAACCCTTTAACCTTAATACTAGGTGTTGGGGAGGGCAAAGTATACCCCAAAGCTCAATTGGTCAGATTCAGCTAGATAAGCATAAGTTGTAGGGATGTATAGGTAGTTTTTCCCTTATACAGAACTTTTAGTGATTGAAATCTAATAAGCATTCCAGGACCCTTCCAACCCACTTCCTTTCTCTATATCTGGGACTCTTTGCATGGTTCTTTTTATATGGTCTTAGTTCATTCCTGGGATGCTTACAGTCATTCTCTGTGATTTGGATGGAATGCTCTATATGTAGAGGGGGTTCTCCTCTCCCTACTTAGTATATTAAAGGGAGTGGTCATTTTTTTTACAACAGGGGAGGGGTGGTGGACTTTTAGGCAGACTTTTAGTCAATTTTTTGGCCCTCTCCCCTTGGAGAGGTCAGATCGTTTTCTCCCTTCCCCCTTTGTGCTATAGTGATGTGCAGGCTTTTTCACTATGAAAGGGTGATATTTGTTTCCCCCTCCCCCAAGAGGGGTTTGAATCTTTTTGCCCCTCCCCCTAAAACCACCACCCCTCCCCTGTTGTTAAAAAATGACCACTCATTAAGGAGGCCATGATTGTCTCAGTACAAAGGGATTTTGAAGGCCTATGATATATCCATGCTTAGATACTGGGAAATTACATTATACATTCTGCATAGGATATTGGGGGGGGGGTCAGGAGGGGGTCCTCTAGGGGGGATGGGGTGAAAAATGAAGAGTGAGCATATACAGAGGATTTAGGTTGCCTAATTCAGTCTTATCTTAATGTATTATAACAGCATAGGCACATGGGCTGTATATGAGGAAATGCCTGCCAAACAGTTGATTTATCAGTATTTTAGCAAGTCCAACCCCCTCCCCAGCATGGCCAGCATACCCTTATAATCACAATATCATGGTTTCTAAGGGTCTCTAAGGTTCCTATATAAACCTCTCTGATCACTTTTTCATGAATTCATCATTAGGCTTTATGAGGAACCTAAAATCTGAATTTTGGCTATATTACTCTACAGGCAGACCCCCCCTCCCCCCTCCACAGAGGGGTCCAGGGGTAAAAAAAAATTTTTTTTTGTGATTTCCTGTTTTTATTGGGTCCTAATGCATAGATTGAGATGGTATACCAAATTATTTGACAAAAAAAAGGTGAATTAACACTGCCTACCATCAAAGACCTACCTACAGATTAGCGAATTTTACAGTTTTGATAAGGGTAACTTCTCTATTGTTGTTTTGGTACTAAAAATTGTTAGAAAAATTCCCAATATGCATTTCTGAATTCCTGAAATGATGGCCAACAACATAGGATGTGTTGGATATAATTAACATCTACTTCACACGAAGCCCAAAATTTGGACACAACAGCCTCCACTAATAGAAATCAACAAGGTTAGTGTCTTATATGCTCTATGTTTGGTGCCCACCACAGAGGATTTACTTTTATTCATTCTGCTGCCCTTATGATATAGGGTTTTTCTTTACTGCTGCTATGTGGCCTTTAAGGGGTTAATGACAACTGGTGCATGCATACAGGCTGGAATATCATTAAAATTGTTGGTTCTGGTGATTTGAATGTAATCTACTGATGATTTAGTAGGAAAGTCTTTCTCATTTAGTGGAAAAATAGGTAAAAAAGGGAGAAAATCACTAAATCCTAAAAGATAGGTTTTTTTTCATGTGTGTAGAAATAAATCAAATAAAAAAAAAAAAACACCTCGATATGGGCAGGGCCCACCTGGTGACGACATGTTCAAATGGATGCCACTGCCATGACTGAACTTATGTCTAGCGCAGGTACTCCTCCCTTGGTAATTTAGACATCTGTATGACTAAATACCCCCTGTATATATAAACATGCCTATGGAGCACATACACCTACGCACCAGTTTTCTCCATAAAACTGCTATAGGTAAGTTGCAGGCGTATAAAATACCGTCATCCCCTCATCCATCCCATAATATCGCAATGGAAGTTCCAACTAATGACGTCATTATGGGGGTGGGAGGCTCTAAAGGATAGCTCGACCCTTGCCCAACGACATATTGTTACGACATCCTCAGATGATTTGGCTGATGGACTATCATGGTTATGCTGCTACATCTATGTCGTTATAAGCCAGTTTTCCATCCAATTATCTTATACATATACCGGTCTCTTGTTGACTATTACCTTTCCCTTCCCTAGTGAAGAGTGTTATTAGTTGTATGTTAAGCTTTGCCTGCTTTAATCACATTTCTTTAGGTTGTAGTACCAAGAAAGACGAAATAAGACAGTAAAGTTTCTCAAGGTTTAAATCTAAAAAACGTGATTTTGAAACTTGAGTTGAACCGGAATCAAGATAACTCTGTATTCCTCACTGGGTCATCATCAATACTATTTATGAAATATTTATACATTTTTCTTTGTATGCGTACATGATAATTATTTTCCATACATTGATAGGAGTCCTATATCCCACCCCCCAGTTTCAAATCCCAGTTCGCTATAGGAATTACCCTGGGATAGGAGCTCCCTATATTGACATTAGGGCACGAGGACTCTTCCCCTAGTACATCCCCAGTGGTGCTATAAATCAGATGAGCCATGAGCCATCAAAATTAAACCCCCACTATTTGCAACGATATATTTATATAATGACGGCTTACTCCATGTAGGCTACCAAGCCCCCTCACTACACTTGATATTTCATATGGATTACTTAGTTGTGTTGGGTTTTTTGTCTGTACTGCGTCCTCATTGCAATCTATATGCACATGATAAAACAGGCCATTCGCTCAGACAGTGATAAAGTGACAGACAAGTCAAGGGGAGATACATCGGCCCGCGATTTACATTAAGTTAGGCCTTTGGTATCGGTTGGACCTCCATACATGGCAAATCGTGCTGTAGGCTCATCGATGAGGGGTGGTGAGGTGGGATGGGGGTGACAGGGAATGGGGAGTAATAGGCGGCGGATCGGGAAGGGGTGCAAAGCTATCTGCTAAGGCCCCTAGCCTTACAAATCCCTGCAGCGACCTGGTGTATAGGCATCTCCCATGTGTAAACTGTACTGTTCTTTTATTTGATACTTCTATGAGACCCTCTACAAACATATGATCATCATAACATTATCAGAGCGTTAGTCCATTAGGCTGCTGTGACCTATAATAAACTGCTCGAGATGCTTCAGCTTCCATGAATTTTCTAAAACTGTATGAACAATGCCAAAGTCACAATGACTCACATCACTCATTAAGGTTACGCACACCCTATTCAATATTCCCAGACTGGTATAGACTAGGTACCTTATTGATTAAAGCCTTGATAAGAAGGGCTAGTTATACTGAGGAGAATTAATATACTTTTCATATAGCACATCGATAAGATTTTCTCTTTAGAATGCAATACAGGTGATATGATATTGTACTTCAAACCAATTCCAGGTAAAAGTCTAGGCCATGCAGTATGAAGGAGGATTCTTGGAAATCTGAGAAGCAAAAGGAAACTAGATCGAATTTGAGGGCCAACGCCACAATGGTTTACCACAATATAACCAATATCTTAATCTCACTCCACCTCACTCTTTCAAATTAAGAATCCGTACCTGATGACACCTTGGATATGAGAATCCTTTACAATTCTTTGTAGAACCCCCCCCCCCCCCCGGAGAACCCCCTCCCCAAATAGTCAGCAATCCATTAGTTCCACTACCTTTAAAATGCCATTATGACCAAAGAAAACCCATAAGCCAGGTATTGCCTATGAAGCCATGTCTATCTCCCATCTGAAACCCCTTGGTGGTTCCCTGAAACCCTGTGAACCTCGTGTGAAGTCAGCAGGCAGGGGCCGACTTCAGAGGCCTTGTAGATCTCCCAGAGACAGAGCCCTGCTTACCCTGGGGATGCGCCACAAACTCGGCCACCAGAGACGCTGAAGAGGTGTTCCAGAAGCGCACGTATCCATTGCCGCCACAGCTCACCAGGTTGGCCGCCCCCGACGCCGAGTTGTTCTTACGGGCCTCCAGGAAGAGCAGATCTGTGATGGTGAAACTGAAGTCCTGCCGAAAAGGAGAGCAGCGTAAGAGTTGGCCCTCACGCGAGGTAGACATATGTCTGGAGGCGAGCTGCTCACACTGCTACAATAGGTAACTGGGGCAGCTGAGCAGCTCAGACCAGCATCTCACCTCCCATTTACACCTACCTTCATAATCTCATGACCAGTCTTAACATCGATTAGTTCTATATTCTACTATCCTGCAAACTTACATTACTCATTTTACATTTCAGGTTTTATCAACGCGGAACATGCGTTCCCCCCCTACTGAAAACGCACTGTCATTGTAAAATGCGGGTCTCTTTCACATGTATTTGATATAATAAAATCCATTTGATGGTAACTTTCCGTGAGTAGTATCCTGTCATGTACATGCACAACCACATCGTATTCAGATTGTTTTTGCTACATTAACTACACTACTCAGAAGTTAAAAAGCTACTAAAGTATCACACTGCACTATAATAGCTTAAAACTAAAGTAATATTACTAAAATGTATCTTTTTTCTCGAAGCACAGGTAAAGGTTGATACCATCTAAAGAAACCTTGTCATACATTTTGTTCTATAACCTATTTTTGTAACACTCAGATGTTATTCTAAACAAATTTACATATTGATAGGATGGTAACAATTAAGATAACAATCACTAGCAAGCAACCATGCAGCCGATATCTACAAAATGTATACAAGTGGTTGTTCACTATCTAGATGTGTAGTAATAGATGTATGCGAGCCCTGATAGACTTAACATGCAACAAATCATGATCGCAAATCACTGATATCGCAATTGCAGTACCTAGCATGGTGCACATTGTGTACATGTAAAAGGGACTTCTCACCTCAACATCCACGATTGGTATAGGCTACATAGTAGCCAATGAGATATTATCTATGAAAACGTTCACCTGTTTCTAATAGGTAAGTATGGATTCTTTTAGTGATTCTTTCAGACTATTTCCATGACATTATATTAAGCATGGCAAAATCACACACAAAAAAGATATTTGGAGGAATCTGCGTATTGCCCACATGATGGGATTAATCAATTTACCAGTGTATTTTCCACATTGACATGTTTTATACAAATCGTGTCTGGCTTGGTTTTTCTGCTCTTTCCACCCTCATATCAACAGGGTTCATAATCACTGTAACTCCCAGTCAGTCAGCCACGGTAGTGCATTCTTTTTAGTACAGAGTCAACTACATGACCCGATGCACTCTCGCCTGTGTGGATGGCATCGGGTCTACCTAAAAGCAGATCTGAGCCTCTATTAATAACCCCTTCACCATACAGACATCGGGAAGCCATCAGGTCCCGGCAGCAGCTCAGCAGAGCAGCTCGTCCCTGGCGAGACAGAGAAATGGGGAACAGTGTATGGACACCCACCCACCCTTACCACTCTCATGCTTAACGCAGACCTACCCTTACCACTCTCATGCTTAACGCAGACCTACCCTTACCACTCTCATACTTAACGCAGACCTACCCTTACCACTCTCATACTTAACCCACCCTTACCACCCTCATACTTAAAGCAGACCTACCCTTAATACCACTCTCATACTTAACACAGACCCACCCTTACCACCCTCATACTTAACGCAGACCTACCCTTCCCACCCCCACCCCACCACCCCCGCATTCCTTTACGCTCCATCGCACCCTACTTTAACCCTTTAAAAGCCGCCCCGTCTGGAACGAGGCTGCTCGTCCCGCTGACCCGGATGTAGTCTCAGTGTGGTATGACCCCAGATGACCCCCTGTGCACTCACTCACCCCGTCGTCGGCGCTGGTTAGGCTCATCTTGGAGGTTGCTCTGGACCGTGATCGTCCGCCTGCAGACTGGACGGCTGCAGCCGACCGCACCTCAGAGCCAGAATCCGAGATGACTGTGTTCTGAAAAAGGAGAAATAACGCGCATTTTATTATCAAAAGCAAAATAGCTTTTGTTGGACAGAATTATACATTGGTCTATATATGACGTCTACGCGCAGTAGGACCCTAGTTCTCTTGTGACGTATATGATTTATGTTTTGTAGAATTAAATAGAATTCCAAATTCAATGCTTTGAATGAGCTGCGGCATGTACATGAGAATGAAAATACAAAGTCAGACCCATTTTCATAGACACATAGACAGCGTTGCTTTGTATTCCATCTTAAACTGCTTCAATATGGAGGATACACTTAATGAATATGGTTAGATTTTTCAATGGGCTGAGGGTAAGCTCCCCCTGTGAATGAATGGATGCCACTATTAGTATCCAATGATGGAAATTAAAATGCACTATCTATCATTTCAAGCTTATCATATGTGGTATAATGTGAAAAAGACAAAGAGCTGTCAGGAGAGATTTAGTGTATAGCAATGTACAAAATATCCAGTTTTCGTGAACACTCCTCTAGGTCCCCAAACTGCCTATTTGACTTATCGTACACCAGCAGATTACCATTTAGCAACCACCAGATTGCAATTAGCAACCAAGGTCTAGGTTTTGTTCAGTATATTCAGAGTAGAGTCTATTCCATAAGGAACTGACCTTTCCAAAGGTATGTATACTGCATACTTGTCACTTGGCTGGCTTCTAAGACAGGAACATCGTTTTCCTAATACTGTCCATAATTTTTTTTCACTGTGGAGACCATGTTGAAACTCAAATTTCAATTTTATGACATTTCCCCATGAGCTGGTATCGTATGCTGTCCTCTACCACTGAGAGATTCATCAATAAATGGAAATCTATGAGACCGAGTCCCCACATTGCTGAGCTGCTCAGACTTTCTCGTTTTTACCTAGAGTTGCTCCCCGCGATAACAAGCCACTCACTGTTGGAAACTATTGCCATTACTTGAGATGAGGTAGCTAGCTATTACCTTATCCTACACTAAAAAGACATGACGTCCTAGTCCGTCATCCTCCAAAATGTCCCTACTCGATAAGATATGACAATTAAATCTTTAAATATATACACCCTCGTAAAGGATATATTTCTATGGTAATTTGATAAATGATGACATGTTGCCATCTGAGGCTGATGGATGTAGTTCTATCCCCATTCTAATGTTGTATTCAGTAGTGTGCTACCCTATGGCGCCTTAGATGGATGTCCCCAGCTGCCCCATCTGAACAAGCACACCCGGCTATATACATCCTTTGTTGATCTACCAACAACAGGACCTCATCCCTCTCCCCGAGAGAACAACGCCCAACCCTCCCCCCTTTTAAAACAGCATGGGAAGAAGGCTGGCAAAGCAATATGAAGAGGCAACACTGGGAAAGGGGTCCTGTGGGTTGGGGGGAGGTTGTAGTAGATCCAAATGGGAATATTCAGAGGATGTGATAATCATTCCCCAGGAGGTTATGTAATCCTGGGTTACCCCGTGTCATCCTGCTGTGATCCAATGCTTTGCATTCATTAACCCCAGGGAGTAAGGGTATTGATGATCGGTCAATGTTAAACTGATCTAGTGCCATCGACCACCAGTACATTTTGTAACAACCTTTTCAATGTTTTAAGGGAACGACCTACAGTATTCTACATTTCTTCCTACTAATGTGACGCCAACACCAGTTCCACAGTCGTAAAGCACTTTGGCAATACAGTTGTGATTAAAACACGTTTCCCGGACACAAATTTAATTCGGCGTCTAGTTTTGCCATTCAAAAGATCTCTGTCAACACACCGCCCAGTTATCTGGAGCCTACACGCACGTGCCAAGTCATGCATATGCTAATGTTTTATCAGTCGAAAGAAACTGATATTGCTTTTTAGGTTCTCGGGTTGCACCAGGCCTTTGATATCAGACTTTTATCCAGATGTTTGATCCGAACAACCGCAAATAAAATCCCTCTTCCAGAGACTAAATTGCAACTACCGTAGAAGAATAAGGCTTAATATCAAAATAACTGTAAAATGTTTCTCATGTGGGATATGTTTAGATCCATGTATACACTGATCCATATTGGTGTTATGAAAAATTTTCATTCTGACTATCTACCCTAGATTTTGACACTACAGGACTTCGCAAGCAACCCCACCCCACCCACAGCCCTTGGACTGATTAGGTCAGTCCAGCTTTTATCTTTAATCCCCCCTACGCGACCTTTATGACTCTTAGACCAAGAGTGCGTACTAGTATTAACTGTCTCCTTCCCTCCTAAAAACAAGTGATATTCATTGGCCGGTCATAAGAGGCTTACCCCGACCTTTCGCCGGCCGCCTTCCTAACCCCCAAGGGCCATGTCTTAAGGGGTGGGTGTCTACCCCATAGAAGGTGCCGGCTACCAACACAGCCCAGCATGTGGTGGATCTTAACGCTATTATCGATTGGGGGCGCTATGTAATTTGCTGATCAGGCTTGACTGTATCGACTACCTCTCTGGTTGCAGTCATGAAGATGGTGGATCGGCGGGCAAGCTGCTTGCGGCAGCGTTGGGTGAGGTGTTTGGAAGCCTGCTCAGAGTTGTTGTTCCACAGCACGATCTCCCCGTCGTAGGAGCCTGTAGCCAACGTGTTGGGTCCGCTAAAGGCAACGGCCAGAATGTCGTCTGCGTGTTCCTGAAAGAGCGGGAAAAGACGTGAAAATGCAATATTCATATAAAAGGTGCGAAATAGGTTTTTGCAGACGACATTTAGGCCCCGCAAATGTGTCGTTAGTGAGGCTATTAGTTGGCTGCCAGTAGGCCTATGAATTAACTGAAGCACTGACTCTGACAATTTGTCGTTTAAACAGCTGTGTGTTCGATGATATACTGATCCAACTTGTTGGGACTATACATAGGGGAACACGTATATGTTTAACTATAAAATCATTACGGTAGGTGGTCTAGTTTCTAAGAAATATTTTTAAAAAGCTGATTTAATTAAGCCTCATCTGATCCTCTTTAGAATACAATATCGATCTATAAATCTGAGGCAGCTAACGGCTAGCCTGTAGGATTTCTACCAGAGGCATATCTTTTTTTACCTTCTGGCAAAGGCCTCTCCTACACATGCTTACATAAAAAGCGTTATTAAGTAATCTTTACTAGACAAGTGATCAGATAGGGGTTCCCTTCCATGGATGTCTTTTTTCGCTCCACATATAACCTAGTGCCTAGACAGATCCCCTCTCCTTCCCCTTTTTCCTTCATGGTCCCAGCACTAGACATCAGGCGTTGTTTTTATTGCTAAATGCTTGGCTACATAAACTGGTGGTTGTTTGTTCAGGCGAGGCCCGGCGGCGGTACGAGCCGGTCGACCATATGGATGTGGACTCAATGAGTCATGTAACAGTCCAGTATGAACATTTGCATTACAGTACATAAGGGACTTGAGGCACTATTAATAATTTATGGCATCTAATGCTTCTTTATCGTGGTCTAAAGCGCTGCGGACGCGGGTGTTGGCCACTAGGGGTCCTCGCAATGCCCAGCTACACAGACAAGCACCATCAAGCCGAAAACGAGGCCGCGGTAAAGGGGTCACAGCACAAAATAACACAAGTGTCGCTCTGCCCATAAGACGATCACTTGTTTAAAGGAGACAATTTTAGTCATGTCTATTTTACAGGAAACCCTGAAGCACCTGTGACACTCTCCTTTGGGTACGTTCATGATCGGATGGAATGAGGGAATGGCTGAGGCAGGAGGGTGGGGGAGGAGTAGACTGAAGGGTAGGTGGGGGAGGCATCATATTGCAGCCAGGGCCGAAATTAGCTTGGCGCTGACGCCTATCGATAGACACGGGAGTCGTTAATGTTGAGATCATATTCCACCCACCCATGAGCTAGGGCTACAGTTTCATAAGGTTATCACGCCGCACAAGAGAATACCATGTCAAGGATACAAACTGGGCTATCTATAGATATGAAGACCTACATTGGGGCAAAACAGGGGACAATACATTCAAAAAGAAAAATCCAGCTATCTTATTCTTTTTTTTCCATTTCACTTAGTGTCACGAAGGAAAGTATTAAGGAATAAGGTCGGTAGGTAGGGTCGCGGACACGAAGGAGGGGTAGGAAACAAGGGATGGCCTAGAATGAAAAGAATAGTGGAGATGATGGGACAGAAGGAGATGGGGTAATAATAAGATGGACATGAGTAGACATAGGGGCACGGCCTACACCGATCTTCTTCTGAATGGGCGGGGCTATGGGGGGGCTATGGCCTGGCCGCCGATTGAGCTTTCTTGTCTGGAGATGGATGAAATACTGGCGCACGCTGACAACAACATTCTCTATCACATTACCTGGCCGCCTTTCCAGTCGGACGCCTCCACGTGAAAGTCGCGCATAGCCTGTGTCCTGAAGACTGTCACGTATCTGAAAGTGGGCACAAGGAAAATGAATGAACCCTCTTATTACATCGGCTTTCTTGTGGTTCAAAAAGACATAAAACGTAACAATTACCATATGCCATGTAGTATATTCCGAACACACCATAAACTGCAAAATAAACTGCTTAGCCTGTTTTGAAACATATCACAGGGAGTGTAGGTATAATCATAGTCAAATAAGCAGTAAAAAGAAGACAAAGTTATTCGAAATTGAAAAAGGCTTAATATAAAGTCTATATCAAGTATGAATATCTATTCCTAAGTGCGCAGATATTATTGCATTCTAATGTTCAATAGCCTCTCCCACTTGTCAATGTGGCCCTTCCCACATAAGGTAGCCTCTCCTACCTGTGGAAACACTGCTCTGTTACACTTCGCACCTCGCCCAGTACAGCCCATAAACAATTCATTGCACAAATAGTGATTTATCCCGACCCGGGAGACCTCGACCAAGGCCAGTATTTTGACGGCGACACCCCTGGGAGGGACCGACAGAGGGGTGGCTGGGGTGTAGCCCGCAACAAAGGCAAAACTTGTTATACTACTGACACTGGCACGGCCCTGCCCTGCCTCCACCTAGAGGATGAGCAGCGGTCCTTATCGACATACCATAATGTTCTGTACCTAGTCTCTTTATCTAACCTCACTACCACAGCCCTCTTGCCTCAGCAAACCACCTCATTAAGTTCTCTATGTTTTTATTTTGCAGTAGGAATGAGTAATGCCAGGTGGGTCATTTAACACTTGACTCCAGCAGCAACTTTCTAGTCTCTGGCAAATGGATGGAATTCTTGGGGGATTCCGTGCTCACACGCGGCCCGATTCATCAGGTTAGGCTGATTTAATGAACACGTATTTATCTGCTTCAAGGCCAAGAGGTGAGGAACAATACACGTCCTCTTGCTCATGTATTACAAGCTGGGGAAGAATGGACAGGTATTTATATTATGTGAAGTATTTCGGATAACATATCTATCTGGCCTTAACAAAAACATACATGGTCTGAAATTCATCAGGAGCAATTGATACATTTATTTACCATCAAGGTTCTCATTAACATTCTTCAACCTGCTCAGAGAAAAAATGTATTTGGAAGCTGCTATCTATAACTCAAGATAATTGGAGGTGCCACTAACTGCATTTTCCTGTCGTATGGAATTAATTTGCGGAAAGAGTAGAGTAGCCTCCATTAGACAAGCTGAGCTCGATTCGATCCTCTTCTCCATATCATCTTCATGTCATTTGGAGCTTTGTCTCCAATATTTACCAGAGAATGAAACGAAGGCATCTCTTAGCAGGGACTCCACATTTGGTTAGGAGTGAATGTTTTAAAGGTTTTATGGGTGAATTAAGTGGAGTCCGATCGATCTATAGGCGCTCAGTCTGTAATTAAAGCACCCGCTCTTATGTTCATGTAGAATTTCCAGCAAGATTAACACCAAGGGTAGAAAGGGGAACTGTTGATGGAAATAATTACAGGCCTAGCCATTACAATGAAATAACTCATCTAGATGAAGTGCAGGGGTCTGAATTAGGTCTATATAGGCCTAATGGGGTGTCTACCTTCATCAGATGGGGAGACACTAGTTCTACGCTATACGGGCATGTGACTGCTGCTACCCAAAGTGGGGAGTCAGCTTTGACCTCAGAGCTGTCAGTGGTGTCAAGGTTAATCTAGCCCAACCAACACCTACGATGAGCCCCTCGGCCAAAGCGTTCCTGTAACAACGTTTTCCCTAAGCTGGCTTAATGAACACAAGATCAGCCACTCTAATATAAGAGACCGTTTCATAATTCATCGGGCCCATCATAATGAAATGCTTTTTGATCTAGTAATTACATCACATCGTCCCCTGAAATGCCCTGTGAAAATTGCGTCGCGGATCAAGTGATCAATGCATTTTGTGTGGAGATAGTATAATCACCGACACATTACACATCGTCTGATTAGCCTATCCTCAGTCGCCACCAACGCCAACAACAAAGTCATCATCTCCCGTCCTTAAACATAATTCGAAAATTAACCGTGGTTAACTGCATTATACCGAGTCCATTTTAGCACCTTGGGAAGCAAAGCGGATCTGAGAGTCTTACATCTGGCTTTCTCCACCATAACCACCCCCATTTGAAGTAGCAACATAAAAGTCTCCAGTCTCACATGTCACACATGATAAAGATTGCAAGTCTTGGCTATGAAGACCTATTAATATCTATCTTTGTGAATCTAGGCTAAGGTGAGGTCTCTATTGTGAGCAGCTCACTGTGGGAAGAGGATGGGATGAGCTGCTCAGGCAGGCAGCAGGTGTCTTGGGGTAGATCAACCCATAAATTACAGTAACACGCAGTGAACGCGTCAAACTCAAAAACCTTGCAGGCCTGTGCCCACAGATAGCTCGTATCACCACCTAATCATTGGGCGCTATCAAACGTGTGGTTGCTCTTCCAATACTATGCTTGGTGATCACAGAGACGACCAAAACTGATGTTCAAAGCCTCCACCGTCCGCTGGTATTGACTGAGATAGTCAATGGAAGGCAGAGCTCGCCGCTGCACTGTGCCTAGACTAGGCAGTAGACTCACCACCCTAATTGATATTAAAAGTACTGAACATATTTTCAGTTTTATCAATACCCTTTCCCCACGATGGACATTTAAATTTCCCTGACAACCAAGACTGGCGAAGAAATAGGTGTATCATTACGGCTGTAGTTGCCATAGTTATGATACACGCATGTTCATTTTGATGTACCTTCTTTGTATGGAATAGAATTAACATCAATAGTATAAAAATGTGTTTAGTCCCAGAAATCCCCCCCTACCCCCAAAAGGGAGCATGACACTACCCCCACGTTCCATAAAGCAGTCCTCTACTACCCACCTTTCTTGCACACTGTGTTCCCACTGTATCTTTTTTCCCTCTGCCATATGGGAAAGGCTCAAGGGACCCCCTATAGAAACTTATTTCTGTTTTATATAGATATTTGAAAGTCACAGAGTGCATAACATACCCCTAGCTTGGGGATATGGGCCATGGATCCTGCCCCAATAATGAGGAGGTATCTATCCATGTAAGGCTATTCAACGTATAGTTACCCCCAAATCAATTCCTCCCATGCCCCCCCCCCTCCTAACAGAAAATTGCTTCCTACACCTCTGATGCAATATGCATGTTTGTGTGGAATCAAACTTTATACCAGATATAAATTTATACACAAATGACACCACATGTTGGTTAAGGGTTGTAGTTATCATATCAGAGGTAGCAAAACCTGTGTGGCCCCAGTGTGGCTTACAGCGGGTGCCCAGTGTGGGCCGAAAAGGGCTGCCCGACAGGCACCCAAAGTGTCTGGGCCACACTGGGCAAGTCAATTTGTACACAGAGCAGTTTTAAAGTGGGCTCATGAATTTGGGCTCAGGTTGAGTTTAACATGGGTTTCTGATGTGGCCCAAACCGGGCTGCCCGATTCGGCCATATTTTTTTCAATGCAAATTCAAAAGATTTTAATTAGGCTTAGTCAATTATTGAACATGACTCTCCCCCGCCCCCTTGCCAAGTATACAGACTTAGCAGTTTAAATATTAGCCAATGGGAGAATCCCAATCTATTCACTGCGGTCCTTCAGGGGCCAACTGGTACCCATCTGATAGGTCTTATCAGTAGAATTCGCTGGTCACAAGCTCCAGCAATGGCGGCGCCCATGTGATAACCTGCTACCTCGGAATACCAATACCCAGTGGTACTCATCTATTCTATTGCACTCGTGATTGCATCAAAAGAGTACATATGTGACCCATCTGGAGAAAACGTGCATCCGGGGGGATTTTTAGTTCAGCATTTGACCACCAGGGGGCAGTGTATGAGTAAAACACTGAAAAATATACAAAAAAAATGGCTTATATCAACATTGATGGGGAATTCAGTGGTATGCTCAGATTTATTCCACCTCTACTAAAAATGTTCCATTTATGGAATGTAAAAGAAACATCCGTTACCACGGAAACATAGAAAATTGGCATATATGGTAATTTCTGGTTTCCATGGAAACCACTCCATTATTCTAAATGGGAACTTTAGTCACCAATGTGTTGGATATTTAAATAAGGATCCCAGAACCAAAAACAGACCTAAAAAATTCCGTCTAGAACCAATTTTATGATAAAAACATCACATTTCTTTGTTTATTTTTCTACAAAACTGTATTTTCTTCTGCATAAGGCCTATCAGTATTTAAGCTAGGATACAATACATTTAGAGCCTATTTGCATTTTTCAGTTGCACACAACAACCTAGGTTTGACAAGCAATTACAAGAGAATTACCTGGAATAGCTCAAGATGTCTCATTTTAAAGCCTGTGACTTAAACTTTAAGAAGCCTTTTCCCCCCTGGATGCATGTTTTCCCCCATCTGGTCACATATATTAGTTTGCACTCAATAAGCCAAGAAACACCACTTTGAAGCTAGTGACATCTTGGCCATCTTCAGTGCCTCTCTTCATAGAAGCACTGTGGTCATAGATCAGAGTGTGTGTAGGTAGCATGTTTTATCCTTATAACACATTCACTGCAATAGGAATGGTGTAGTCACCTTAAAACTACTAGGATGACCTTGATTTGCACATATTTTAAAGGCAATATATAAGGATTTCCAAACTATGATAAAGTCTCAACATTGTTACTCAATGTCTAATTTAGTAGTATACTTCAGTTGTTCGATATTATAGAGAATCAATTCTGTATGGGTAATAAATGTGCATGTGAGATAGCTGGGCTATCTGGTGTCAAATGCTGAAAGCCAAAGGTGAGTTTGCCCTTCCTAAACCCACTCTCAGCCCAGATTGGGTAACTTGCCTTGAAATTGATCTTCATCCATTTTCGGTAGCCCATTTTCAGCCCAACCTGTGCCCAATGTAGTTGCCCATTTCAAAACTGATCTGTGCCTAAATTGGGGAACCCAAAGTGGCCCACACCTTTGGCTGAGGACAAAACCACTGGGAGCCCAATGGGTTCAATTCGGTCTGCCTGTTTAGGGCTGCCCACTGTGGCCCGGACTGAAACCCCAGCATCTGCCCAAACTGAGCCCATGTACCAAATTCTGCCCACTTTGGCCCCAACTGGGCTTGCTAAATGGGATGTTTAGAACAAAACCACTGGAAGCCGCCGGCGTTACTCGCAACATCAGCATTATATGGATGCTGGAAAATGGACATGTAGACACTGGCATTGCGCAGTCACCAGCTGAGAGGTCATTAGATGCCGCTATGTTTATTCAAATGCTGCTGAGATCAGTTACCTAGGGGACATGAAAAAGCTTTCTGGACGACAATGTCACGACGCCTGCTCTCACAGACTGCTCATTTCGCGTGTTAATACAATGCTACAGACCCCCTGACCAGGCCGCCGAAATGGGGTCTTCTGGTCGTCATGAGCCATTACTACAGGCATGGGGATTCTCGTGACAGATGAATATAAAATGTATATAAATGCTGGAACAATATGGAGCCTGGTACTCTTATACTGGAGGAAATTTAGCCTCAAATGGGAATTGTTTCTGGACGATGATACCCACATAAACGGTTAAAGGTCAACAAAATGATAGAAACTTTCTTTATGATGTAGGGATAGCATCGTCATAGCAATGAAGGACTTCAGCCGGGAAAACACGCCTGCTTGAATGTAACACACTGACACATATTACTATAGGATAAATTCGCCAGTAAAACGGCTGAATAACCACACCCAGGGCATCACGTGCATGTGATCTAAAAGAGTACTAACACTTTGTGGGAAACATTGAAGTGCGTAATTGCAATCTGATACCGTTTAGTACATGTAGAGGCACATGTAGATAAAATAGTCAAGACATCACATATCGATCTTATTCCGACCCAATATAAGTTGGACATTATACAGACCGATTAAATATCATTACCTTATATGCAATTGAAGAGCTAGCTCTAACACCTACTGCAAACGCCAATGATAACGTGTAGAAAAGCTGTTTTCTATTAATTCAAAAGTCCTGCAGCGTAGATCTATTCATCCTGAACTCAAGGTACGGCTTTTGGGCGGGGTTTTAATACAGTGCCGTTAGGGTTAGACTGTCAAATCAGGCCTTAGATATAGCTAATAGACTTCTCCAAAATTTAGAGGATGGCTTAGGGTAGGTTTACCTAAAGACAACCGTTTCTGTGCAGTTTTTCAATGAGGAATTTGTAGTAACTGATATCTCTGAGATTTAAAGTTCATCAAGCTTCCCTATAGTACCAAATGAAAGATAATTGTTTGGCCATTTGTACCTGTTAGTTTTAATAAATTGATATTGACATTTTATTCCTAGATTTTCACCATATCCAAGGACATCCCAAATAGTACATTTTCACCTTGAAATGTCCACCTCACCCCTTGAGCCGTCCACCTGATACACACCCCTTAATGGGACTATTCTCATTGAACCATCATTTAAAAAAATAATAAATATCTTACATTGATATGAAATACAAATCTATCTTTGATGGCACAGAATTGTAAAGAAAATGTGTGTTTCATAGTGGCTAAACTGGGAGGAGTATTTGTGCGAAGGTTATGCCCATCATGTAATTCTTATCCATGCAGAGGTGCTGATCATTATAGGGGATTTAATTTAGCTGAAATCTGATTATCCTTCAATATTATACAATAGTAACCTTTTGCTAGACCTTTTGCATGCCGTACAGTTCTTTCACATTATGCTAGTAGTAGGATTACAGTGAAGGTCGAAATGTATGTATCATGGTATCATCCACTCAAATGCAGTATTCCAAACCATTGTGGCTATGGATCCTGAGATGTTATATTACATTTCCAATGCTTTCTACACAATTTAATGCATAAATATCTCTCTTATGGGTGGACGGCTCAAGGTGAAATAGTGGTTGGCTCATGGTGAAATTGGTATGTCCAAGGACATACATCCTAAACCAAAAGTATCTAAACTTTATGTACTTATGTTGATGTTATCATTTAGTAATGATATATACCTAGGCCTAGAACCAATCTATGGCATATGTGAGCACGTTCAATGTTTAGAATCTGCAAACAAAGTTAAAGATTCCTGACGAAATGGCCAGTTGACCATGACAAAAACAAGTCAAACATGAGTACTTCAGTGCATTGGTATACAATGATAATTACTCGATATAACCAAGGAGATCATTCGATGGGGTAGTATAACACCTCTATTTTAACATTATCAGGGGCCCAGACCCACAGAATACATGAAAAGTTGAGAAAATCAAGGTGACAGGTGGACGATTCATGTGGTCGTCTTTAGGTTAAGCTACCCTATATGATATGAGAATGCGGCTTATATGAGAAATTATATTCAGGCTGAAACCCATGAAATATGTGCATGGGCCCTATATTGTTTTTTTTTAAGTTTGGAGTATACTGATAATATTTTTTCTAGTAATTATTGATGGTTGGGCTATAAAAATAGTTTGTATATGGTAGTTTTTATTTACTTTTGCACATTATTTTTAGGAAATATATGTTCTAGGTTAGTTTTTTGGGAGTTTTTATCAGGTAAATGTGTATTGGCAGTGATTAAGCTTCCTATGGGGCATAGAGCAGATTGCTATAATTTCATATGGAAGGGAAACCCAGAGAAAATTACCTCAATTAGCTTACTTTCCAGATAGCCTAATTTCCGATAGAAAATTAGGCTATCTGACTATCCGTTATACCTATATCATAGCTGAAGCCCCCCTCTTTCAGTTGGTATATAACACTACCGCCCCAAAATTATGTGAAGTACTCCATAGTCAGCCTACAGTAAGGTGTACTTTGGGTTACTCTGGGGGACAGGCCTCTTCTAAAGAGGTTTATGGGCACCAGAAAGCCAAGAATAAGAGTTAGATACCTGAATTTAGGTTCAAATAATCGTGAATATAAGTTATCATTATAGATAAATAATAGAGACTGCATAGTTGAAACTGTTACCCATGTTTTTTATGGGAATGTCTAGTGGTTACTCGGGTGGACAAACCTCTTTAATTGCAGTTTCTGGTCACCAAAAGGCTAAAAATTATGGTTACTCGGGCGGACATGCTGATGAAATGGGACTTTGGCCTCCAAGGAAGTGAAAATAAATGCTACAGGTCTAATTCTTGATCTATACACAGTGCACTCGGTATTGTAACCTAAGGGAAGAAAAGACAGGGAAATTGTTTTTTCTACATGTAAGATATGCTCTTCTACAATTTATGGTTACTCGGGAGGACACAGCTCCAGAGCATGATTTATGGGTCCCATGAAGTGAAAAATAGGGTTAGGAACATGATTTTTGATGAAAATGGTTAAAATTAAATGAGAATTCATGTGAGATTAAAATCTTGTATGTACGATCTCATTTTGATAGTGACCTGCCTGTGGTTACTCGGGTGGACATTCCTCTTCACAAAGGGTTTTTAGACCTCAAGAAGCAAAAGATTGGGCTAGTGACACAGTTTTGGGCTCAAATTGAGCCCAATGCTTCAGGCTACAAATTTAAAGCGTGCTGGTCATAGACTTTTGCTGATTCCAGAGAAAATTAGCAAGGAAGACCAAATCTTACTCAATGAGGGTTATTTTAAGGCCTTTTTGACCCTTTGGAGGCCTCTGGAAGCTAAAAAAATGATTTTTTTATCCATATAAATGGGTGTCCCCCTGAAGGTCTCATTGAGTTCTATAAGATAAAAGTGCAAGTGCAACCACCCTGGAAAAAATGCCAGGTCCGCACATTGGATTTTAGGGCCATGCACAGTTTTCATGGGTTTTGGCCTTGAAAGTCTGCAATTATTGAATAACCTGCGATTATGTGTATATCGATTCACTGAGTAAAACAGGTGGCTTTCTGAACCATTAATTATATTTGACCTTCATAGGTTCATAGTTACACAAGGAGATTGAAAAAGAACTCACTTTGCCCAGCCCACACTGACCACGCTCCTCTTCAGTGGCAATATCTGTCCCACGTCGGCCGTTTGACCATCACTGCACTTCAGGGTGTGATAGCAGTGACCATTGAAGTCCCACACCTGGTGACAAAAGGAGAGAACTTCGTTAGCCGACCAAACCCCATGGGCCAATGGACGTGAGTGCCCTCGGGCCCGCTGGGCAGGGCCCGACCTTCCAATACCTCTATGCACGTGTCTCGGTGGTCATAGAGTCTATTGGAAGGAGACTGACCCTCCTCCATTTGGACATTATCCGTCTTGGGAAATTCAATTAGTTTCAAGGAGAATACACCTTAGGCCAGGGGAAATTAGGAACATCCTTTGTTTTCGGTATTGCTTTACTTGTACCATTCGAATTGTGTCAAAGACTGCATGGGGAAACGGGTCTTATTTCCACCGGAAACGACACTCACATTCCCAGCATTGTCACGTTTTAGAAAGCCTTTCTCTCAAGAATAAAAGCACAGAATCTAGACTTGTCTTATCTTCGAAAATAAAGATACAAATGTCAATTAATTCTATATGCCTGAAGAATACTTATCAATGTAAGTCGAAACGTTGCCTAAATAAGATGAAATCATATCCATTAAGTCCTGTACCCCATATGTCAAAATAAAAAATTGTAATTGTACTTGCTTCTTGTCTGGTTTTCTGTGAGAAATTTTCTATATAATTCTATATTTAAAGTGCACCACTGTGTTCATTCAGAGGCATAACAATACCATTCCATATCCTCCACTTGCCCTAGGCCTGTTATACGGTCATCTCAAATAGAAAAGCTAGGGCCTCTGTTCCATACATATAAAATGCCTCAATATATAGCAAAATCAATATAGCTGGTCTCTAACCTTGACTGTCCCGTCAGTACTTCCGGTGAAGAGTCTCGTTTCAGACTGGTCCTGCGCAAGCGCCGTGACCTCTGCGTTGCCATGAGTGTTAGTGAACTGCTTGACCTTCTGGCCTGTGTCTATCATCCACACAATCACTGTGCCGCCTTGACAGACGCTCACAACCTGAAAATAAAAATGGGAAAAAGAGTCAAATACATATGTGCCCTGTTATTGCTTTGGATGGCAGCCAATGTTGATATACTGTGTCAGGGTTCAGATCAATCAATCGCACGTGTATTAAATAGTTTGGGTACTATTCTCTAAAAATATTGATGCAAGTATGGATGAAATGATATGGATGTCAAAGGGTTTGGCTGGCAAACAAGAATGTTCAGATATCTGTAGGTAGCAGAAAGAGCCATGCGACCACAGATAAACACTGCTCAAATAGATGTAATCAAATGTGATCCAATATTTAGTGTAGATACTGAAATAACTGCATTAATTTTCAAAATTAATGTCTTCTGTGATTTCCGCCACACAAATCCATTTAATTGTTTTAAACCCAGGATCTATAGATTCACCTCACAGAGTATAACTGCACGTGGATGATACTGTATACAAAAATTATATAAGTTATGGAGAGGACATGAAAGAGCTGTTTCAATGCACTGACAATGACTTGGGCAAGCTAACGTCAACATGAGTTCATTATACCGACTTAGCGTGACTAATTATCAGCCAATGAAATAATTCCAGCTATTCACTACGGGCCTCTCAGGGGGCAGCAGGTACCCATCTGATAGCTCTTATCAGTAGAACACACTGGTAACAAGCTCCAGCAATGGCCGCGCCCATTGGACAATCCGCTACCTCGGTGTACGTTTGCATAAGTCTGAGGGGTGTCGTCATGAAAAGAGGTCATACTATAGACGATTGGAACATAAGCTTTCCCCATTAATTAATTACAGAGACCGGATAGATCATAATTATGTTGTACATGTCATGTATATATATATATATATTGTAGCGCCCGTTCGTATTATGAATGATCGAAGAACACAACCCGTCAAGTAACATTAACTCGCTTGGTTTATTGCCTTGGCACTCCTTGGCCACACCATCTAAATGCTGTCTGTGGGTAGAAATGTCGTCTGCAACCTCCTCCGGGAGCTAGCTGCTTGACTGTTCACCTCGGGCTGTCGGCTGGATCTGACCTCCGGTGGAACTAGTCGCGCTTTATATACAAGTCTCCACCGGGACGCTGCCTCTCGTGCAGCGTTCCGGCGGACTACTCCCGAGCGTTGAGACTTTCCCCGAATGACTGCGTGGCAGTCATTCGGCGGCCAAGCCTCTCCGCTACACTCCTCCCAGCTAATTTAAAACTCTGGGGGGTGTAAAACCCAATACCCTGGACGGAGAACTACGTCCCTATGTTAACTACAGCGTTACTGAGAAAGAATAATAATAAAATGTCATTATTTTTACATACACATCGTCGTTATTATTTACAAATAATTAATCGCAATATGGGCCCTTTCGCCAGTAATTCTGGGCCCCTAAGGCTTAAGGCCGTCTGCTTCCTCCCCGGGTCCACTTCCACCGCCCCGGTTGTGCTGCAGCGATACCTCTCCGGACTGCCTCCACCGACCTCCCTCCGGACTACGCTCCACCGAACTGGAAGACAGGACACCCAGGTAAGTTTTCATTTGGCAACAGGTTCGATTTGGTAAGTGTTTCGACCAAAAAGACCCCCCCCCTTTCTCCCTCCTTCTCTCCAGCCGTGTACTCGGCCCTGGGTCCCCCCTTGTCCTTCTTCCTCCTCTCAGCTCCCGCCGAACTCCTCCCTTCTCAGACCGTGTACTTCGGTCTTACTGCCTCCCCGACAACTGCTCCGGCCCTTCCCCGCTGAACGTCTCCCGTTTCTCCGGCCGTGTACTCGGTCCAGGCTGCTCCCCGACCACCCTGTCGTACCTCTTCCTCAGCCCTCCCCGACCGCTCCCGTTCCCTGAACGGCTCCCCGACCTCTGCTATCAACAAGGAGTGACCAGCTTACCTAGTTCATTCAGCCACGTCGTCGTCTTCCTCCTCACCGTCCTCCTCCGGTTCCCCCTCTCCTGCAGCCTCCTCCGTCTCCGGCTGTTGCTGCTCCCAGGACCGGCCGCAGGTTTTACAGGTATCCCGTTGGCTTAAGTCCACAAATCTGTTCCGGGTTATAACCACAGTCTCGAACTCGCCTCCTGGGAGCATCACTAGAGAGGTGGTCTGGCTCCCCTCCCCTAACTGGCGCACATCTGGCCCCTGCTCCTCCGGGGGCAGTAGTCTCTGTGCCAGTCGTCTCAGGGTCGCCGACCCTTGGTAATCCGATTGCCAGGGGTTACGCGCCCCAGCCTCCTCAGCCTGTCCTTCCTCCGCAGCTCCGCCGGACGTCCCGGGCTGCGGAGAGGCACCAGTACCGTACGGTGGCGGAGCTGTGGGTGCGGGGGTGGATGTCACCGGAGTCCCCGGCTCCCAGTTTGATAACACTGTCACCCGTGGTCCCGCCTCCATCGGCGGTGGGGGTAGTTTAGCATCATTCAGGGAGGCCCTCACCCCCGCTGGTAGTAGCACTCTGGTCTCCCCCTCCTCCACGTCAGTTAGTTCCAATTTCATGAGAAATTCGCCATGGGGCGAGTTTACCACTAACCCCTCCAGTCCTATGGCTATCACTCTCCCCTCCCCCCCCTTCACCGGTGACTGCTCCTGCCTTTGCTGCCTAGCCAGGAGTTCGGCGGCTTCCCTCTCATCCTTCTCCTTCTGTCTCTTTTCCGCCTCCACCTTTTCTCTCTTCTGTTTTTCTATCTCTTCCCGCTGTTTCCTCTCCTCATCTCGCTGCTTCTTCTGCTCTGCCTCTTGGGCTTCCTTCCTTCTCTCCTCTGCCTCTGCCTCTATTCTCTTGGCTTCAGCTGCCCTTCTCTTTTCTAGTGCCTCCAACTGTTTCTTCAGCTGCTGCGTCTGAATATCAATCCCGGCCAGTCCAGTGGGAGATAAGGTAGAGAGCACCCCCTCCTCCACTGCCCCTTGCACCGCCGACCCTGACTCGGCGGGTACTGCAGGATCCCCCACTTCCTTCCCTTTTACCGACCCCGCCGAAGTATCCGCCGAAGGCGTTTTCACCATAGCAAGGGCATCGTCCAGATTAAGAGATCTGTTTAGTGACACGTCTGTAGCCTCAGAGACATTCACCGAGGTGTCCAGTCCATATAATGTGAGTTCAGTGTGCTGGACCCCCACTGGGCCCCCTTTTTCCCCACTTCCTCCGGCTTCCTCCTTAAGTCCTTCCCCCAACACCTCCTCCTCGTAAGACTTAAGTTCCTCCTCAAACCCCGGATCCACTAAATCATAGTCCACCTCCGCCCCCGGGAACAGTCTCTTGAGTCTTATCATCATTTGATTAGGTGTTTCCCCCTTTTTTCCGTACTTGGCACACAGGTCTGCTATCTTCGCTTTTTCCTCGTCTATCTTAGTCCTCACTTCGGCGGTGCTGGTGCGTACGGCTGGTTTAGTCCGACTCCCCACTATTCCCCCCGAAGACTCAGGTGGGCCCGGTGGCGGCTGCTCACCCCACCTCCCCCCGCTGCACTCCCTCTCCGGAGAAGCCTGAGCTGACGCTGCTGCCGCCGAGGACTTCCCCTTGCCCCCCTTTATATCCTTTTTCACTCTCTTCTTCTCACTTTTGCCCCCCGCCGAGTCCCTGGGGTTCTTCCTCTTCCCTGATGAGCGGGTGCCAGCGCTAGGTGGGCCCGCCGGAGAGCTCTTCAATTTTGTCTCCTCTTGCTTCTTATCAGGTGATATCTGGATTAACATCTGCTCCAACGTGTGTGCAGACATAGTGTAACTGCCAGGAGTGGCGCCTTCCCCCAGCTGTATTCCTGGGGAGCTTAAGTCACTGAAGGGGCTACCCCCCGGCAACACCTTCTGTGGGGTTAGCTGTTTTCAGGGCTTACTTCCTTGTCCTCTGGTGCTTCCTACATCGGGGAACTCCAGCATCACCGGCTCCCCCGGCTGCCATTCGTCCGCATCATACTCTTTATGTACAGATCTTATATGCCCCCGGAGGTCGCCCTCCCTCTTCTTGCGAACTTGGTGGGAGCACTCTGGATACAGTGGGCAGCGGTGCCCAAGCCCCGCTCCGGCGTGGCCCTCCACATGTCGCTCCAGGGTGTCCTTTCTTGCAAATACTTTTACTATTCCCCTGTCGGCGCACGTCTGGCAGGCGAACTCCGGAGTGTCTCCGGCTCCCTCCCCCCTGGACTTGGTCTGTCGTGGCATGCTGGCCGTGAAGACCTCCAAGTCGGCGTAGTGGATAATTTCTCGTCCTCGTAGATTAGGTGCTTGCTTCTCTGTCGGATTCTGAGTTGACTGAGCACCTCGCCCTTCCTTTATACCTCCCCGGCCCCGAGACGTCCCGCCTCCTCCCGTGTCCCCCTTTTCTCTGATTGGTTGGTTGCTTTCGGCGAGCTCGGCGGGCCCTGGGAAAGTCGTCTGGGTATTCCCCTCCCCACTTCGGTGGCGTGGGAACCCTGTGTCAGGCGATCTCCGCTCGTGGGAGCGCCCCTCCTCCCTTCTATACTTTTTTTTTATTGGCTGGCCACCTGTCTCCCGTTTATGTGGCGATCTCCCTATTGGCCGAGGTGACCGACCCCTGGATCTAACCTGACTTCTACCATGGCGCCTCCTCTCCGCCGAACGGCTCCGCCGTCTCTCCCCTTCCCTGGCTGCCACTCCCGATTTCACCTCCCTGGCGCCTCTCTCCGTCTTCACCCGGCTGCGGGACCCGCCCAGGCTTCCGTGTCGTCGTCTCTCCCCTCCTTCTTTGCTCGGGGATCTAGTTTTCTCAGAAGAATTTTGCTGGCTTCTTGGCACCACCAACCGCGTGTCATTTGTTGCCGCCATCTTGCCGTCAACTGTCGTCATGACGTCACCGCGAGCGCTGGGTCCCGGCGGGTCCTCCCCTATTATCGCCCGGGGAGACCTTAGGCTGGTGACCGGCGCCCCCCCACCCTGGGCCCCGGAGAGGCGGAGACCGGTTTGAGATGTACGTCGGGTGATGCTTTGTAGGAAGATCTTCCTCTTTGAGGTCATGATGAAGCGCCTGGAGACCATTCCTCTCCGCCTTCTCTCCTCCTCTCGAGTGATTGCCTTCCTCTCCTCCGGCACCCCCGCGTTCCTCTCTTCTACTCTTTGATTAGCTTCATTTTCGTTTTGTGCCCACATTAATTCCTGTTTCCATCTATTCCAGGCTTGCCACTGCTTTCTCCAGTCCTCTCGCATTTTCAGATACACCGGTGCCGTTCTCCGTTCCCGCCGAAGCCGACTATATTCATCCATTCTCTCACCGTTTTCTTTGATTTCCAGCCTTCTTCTCTCACGCAGGTCCTCAGTTTCTTTTTCAGATAACCCATCAGGAATATCCCAGCTAGGCAGGAGTGGCCCCCCCAGTGGGATCTTCGGCAAGTCGCCATCCCACCGTTCGGGAGGTTTCCGGGGCTCCATTGAGTTACTCATCACGCCACCGTCTGCCGGCCTGCTCTGCGTCACCGCTCGTATCATGGCGTTCCCCTCTCCCCCTGGCAACCCCCGCCCTCCGCCGAGGTCCCTCTCTGGTGGTACCTTCTTGATAGAGTCGAAGTGTACCACTTTCACAAGGCGCCCCTTCCGTATGGTGAACAACACCTTCCCCCGCACCTGGACCACCGTCCAGGGGCCCGTCCAGTATGACTGAAGCTTTGGAGAGACGCCCTTACTCTTGAGCGGGTGGTAGTAGAAGACTGTGTCCCCCTCCACTATGCTCACTGCCCCTGCCCTCACATCATAGTTACGCCTCTGCCTCTCTACGGCCCGACCCAGCACTTCCCGAGCATAGTGAAAGGTTTGGGCCATCTGCACCTGCAGCTCCGCCACATATCCTTCCAGGGAGCTCGGCGGGGGCCCCGCCGGATAGAGTAGAGCCAAGGGGGTGGTAGTCTCTCGGCCCATCATCATCCTATTGGGTGTTATGTTAGTAGAGGAGTGAGCAGAGGCTCTGTATGCTGCCATTACATAGGGCAATTTCCTGTCCCAGTCCCTCTGGTCCTTGGCTACCGTGGTGGCCAACAGCATCTCTATGGTTCGGTTAGCCCTCTCCACCATCCCATCACTCTGGGGGCGGAAGGCACATGTCCTAGTCTGGCTAACTTCCAACAGCCTTAGGACCTCCTGGAACACCCCCGACTGGAAATTACGGCCCTGATCGGTGTGGACCGTCCCCGGGGGTCCCAGGCGGCACACAAACTCCTCCACGAAGACTCTAGCCACCGTTTCTGCCTGCTGGTCCCTCATGGCATACGCCTCTGTCCACTTGGTGAAATAATCGGCAATCACCATAATGTACTTGTTCCCTTCCCTCGTCATTGGTAGGGGGCCCATGATGTCCATGGCTACCCTCTCCATAGGCAGACCTACCGCCACGTGCCCCATGGGTGCTCGGTGGGGTGGCCTGGCCGACTTCCTCCTCACACAGGGTTCACACCTGGCGCACCACCAAGTGGCATCCCGCCGAAACTCGGGCCAGTAGTAGCTATCCTGAAGACGCCGGATGGTTCTGTTCCGCCCCAGATGCCCCCCCAAGCTTGAGCCATGCACCTGTCGGAGGACCTCCTCCCTCGTAGCTCTGGGGACAGCTACCTGGAACCTTGACTGCCCCGCCGGCTCCACCCACCACCGGCCCAAGATACCGTTTACCTCCCCCAGCAGGTCTCTCTGGGCTGCCCACGCCTTCAGTTCGTAGCCAGCCCCACCCAGTTCCGCCGGGTCCACCTCCTCCCCTTCTATCCACCTCTTCACTTGCTGCAGGATGGGGTCAGCCGCTTGCTCCTTTTCCCAGTCCAGCTCCTCGGGGGAAGCTATCTCAGCCGGCGAGGGGGACTCCGCCGAAGCCTCCGGCGAGATCTCCTCCCCTACTGTTTCTGGGGGTGCTTCCCTCCTCCGCCCCTGAGCACGAGTGATCACTCTGCACACTTCCATTCCCGCCTCCTCTCTCCCACACTGTCTGCACGGCCTACGAGATAAGCCATCAGCATTCCCGTGAAGTTTCCCCGCCCTATGCTCTATCCTTAGGTCGTAGGTGTCCATCACTTGCAGCCACCGAGCGATTTGCCCCTCAGGTTCCTTAAACCCCATTAACCACCGGAGGGACGCATGGTCTGTCCTTACTCTCGTAGGCCGTCCTATCAAATAATGCCTGAACTTCTTCAGAGCAAAGACGATGGCCAGCAGCTCCCTTCTGGTCACACAATAATTCCGCTCCGCCTTATTTAGGGTGCGGCTAGCATAAGCCAAGACCCGTTCGTGCCCCTCCTGCTCTTGTGACAGGACTGCCCCCAGTCCGATGTCACTGGCGTCGGTGTCCAGTCTCAGTTCCCCCTCCGGCCGAGGAAAGGCTAGGATGGGGGCTCTAATAAGCTCCTGCTTCAGATGCTCGAAGGCCAGCTGGCAGTCTCGGTCCCATTCAAACTTCCTTCCCTTCTCTGCCAGGCTGGACAGGGGCTTGGCTACTGCTGAGAAATCTTTGACAAAATTTCGGTAGTACCCGGCTAACCCCAGGAAACTGCGCACTTCGGTGATATTCTGAGGGGTGGGCCACCCCTCCACCGCCTCTACTTTGGCTGGGTCGGTGGCTATCCCCTCCTCACTCACCATATGCCCCAGGAACATCACTCTCCTTCTGGCCAATTGGCACTTGCTTGGTTTGATCTTAAGCCCCGCCTGGATAAGCCTGTCCAACACCTCCCCCAGCCGGTGGAGGTGCTCTTCAAAGGTAGCTGAGAAGACTACGACGTCATCCAGATATACTAGGCAGGTCTCCCACTGTAGGCCCCGCATCACCACCTCCATGACTCTTTCAAATGTCCCGGGTGCATTGCATAACCCAAAGGGCATACGGCGGAACTGAAACAATCCCCGGTGGGTGGCAAATGCAGTCTTCTCCCTGTCCTCGGTGGCTATGTCCAGCTGCCAGTAGCCACTAGCTAAGTCCAGGGAGGAAAACCAGGCAGCCCCGGCCATGGTGTCGAGGCAATCCTCTACTCGAGGCAGCGGGTAAGCATCCTTGACAGTGACAGCATTTAGCCGCCGATAATCCACGCAGAACCTCGTTGTACCATCCTTTTTTTTTACTAGTACAATGGGGGATGCCCAGGGCCCCGCCGCCGGCTCTATTACCCCCGCTTCCAGCATCTTATCCACTTCCTCGTCTACCACCTGACGCCTGTGAGGTGCCAGCCGCCTCGGCGGCTGCTTCAGTGGAGTTGCGCCCCCCGTGTTGATGTGGTGCCGAGCCAGCGTAGTATGGCCCCTGTCCTCCGGCCCCAGCTGGAATGCGTGGATCCTGCTCCTGAGCAACGTGGCCAATGCCCTCCTCCTGTGCGCCTCAGTCCCGTCCACCAGCTCAGCCACCACCTTCCTCCCTTCCACCAATAGTTCCTGCTTTCCCACCACACGACACCTTCCGCCGATCCCCCCTTCGCCAGCCTCCACCGAAGTCAGGGTTCCCAGCGTTTCGGCGCGGTGGATTGTCACGGCTTCCCCACCCGGGTTCAAAACCCGCACACATGCTTGCCCTTCCTCTGGGACTATCAGCCCTCGCCCCACCAGGAACAAGCTACTCTTTCCCACCGATTCCGCCTTTTCCACCATCCCTTCCTGCCCTTCAGGCCAATCCCCTAAGACCTGGCCCTCCACCAGCGCTTCCTGCCCGCCGGCTACCACCGCCGCTCTGGCACACACGATCCTCCGGACCAGCCCTTCCAGATTCGAGTCCCCCCCCGACCACGTCACCGATGCTCCCGCCATATCCACCTTGATACGGTGGTCCCTCAGGAAGGAAGCTCCCAAGATGGCTTCATTGCCAATCTCTGCTACTGTAAACGTGGTAGTTGTGATTGTAGACCCCAATTGAAAGCTTCCGGTGAACTTCCCTCGCACCACCATGGGCCTGCCGTCGGCGTTAAAGATGTCGTTTTCGGCGGGATCCAAATCGGGGTATCCCCCTGCCCGTCTCCACCAGTCCACTGACAACAGGTTAAGGGACGACCCAGTATCCACCAACAGCTGTACCTCCTTTCCGCCTATCTTCCCAGCCACTATTATCCCATTACCCCCTTTTTCCTGTCTCCCCTGCACCCTCTCGTCCGGCCATCTCTTCTCAACCCCAACAAGGCCGCTGGTCAGGGTTGATTCTAGTTTTCCGCCGGGCGGGAAGCGCTTGGCGGAGCTGCGTCCACTTTCCTCTCGGCGTCTCCCCCCTTCTTCAGTTGGGGGCACTCCCTCTTAAAATGGCCCTCCTGCCCACACTGGAAGCAGCCTGTTCGCCTCCGGGTGGTCGCCTGGGACCCTGCATCTACCTTCTGGCTCAGCTCCTTCATCATGGCGGCCATCTCGTCCATCTTGGTGCAATAAGTTGTCATCTTCTCGGTGAGGGAGGCGTCGGCGGCTCTCACTTTGAACTTGTCTACCCCTTCCCGGTTGATGGTCTTCAGATAGGCCTCCGCCCCTATTGCTGTCATAACAGCCGCCTGCAGGTCCTTGGGCTGCGTCTGATATACCCACTGCCTAAGCTGACTGTCTCCCAAAGCGGACAGGAATCGGTCCAGAACCAGTGCGTCCACCGTCTTTGCATCGGCGTCGGGGTAAGCCAGCCGTGTGTATTTTGTAAGTTCCTCTTGCAGAGCCTGTAACGTTTCCCCCGGCTTACGCTCCCTGGTTCGGAGGAGCGCTTTGTAAGTTTCCATCTGATTAGGCGGTTCGAACCTGAGTTCCAAAGCCTCCCTCAGCTGCCGGTACCCTTCCGCCGTAGCTGGTTTAACCCCTGTAAGCAATCGCCGGGCCGGTCCTGTTAGGCTCAACCCAAGAAACATTCCGGCCTCCTCGGGTGTCCACCCATTAACCCTTACGCACAAATCAAAATGATTGAAATAGTCCGCCAAATCACCCGTCCCATCAAATTTGGTAGGTTTAATAATTGGCTTCCGCCCCTCGGCTGGTCCGCACTCATCTCCTCCTCCTCCGGTCTTCCCCCTCCCCCCTCTACCGGCGACGACACCTTCTCCTTCTCCTATCTCTCCCTCCTCCACCGGAGGCGTCCGGCCCCTCCGTGGGGGAATCAGGCGCCTTCTCAATCCCTCTCTCCTTTCCACTCTCACCTGTTCGGGGGGCTCTCTTCGTGCCCGACCTCCCTGACCCGCCTCCGGTTGTCTCCCGTTTACCTCTCTGCCCTCGTCCACCGGGCGTTCCTTGAACTCTACTTCTTCGTCCCCCTCAGTATCGCCCTCAGCGTCCTCGGGTAATTTAGGTAAGTAGATCTCTCCCCATTCAGCCTCTCTAGCCTCCTCCTTCACCTCCTGAGCCCTTTCCTCCTCTCCCTCAGGCAGTTGAGGTTGCACTAGGGGTGTTCTCTCATCCCAATCCCACCCCTCTGCGGCTCTTCCTTCTGTCACAGGGGTTCCACCGATCATGGGAGGCCGCCCCAACGCCATCTCCGGTTTTCTCTGGCGGCCTCTCACCCCCTGTGGTCCACCCTCCGCCCCTTTTTTTCCATTCTCGTCCTTCTTTACTGCAGACCTCAACTCCATTTTCTTTTCTCCAGATCCTCCCTCAGCCATTCTTCGATCTCACCGGACGCAGGTTCGTAAAAAAAAAATATTAAGAACACCGCTGTCACCAATGTAGCGCCCGTTCGTATTATGAATGATCGAAGAACACAACCCGTCAAGTAACATTAACTCGCTTGGTTTATTGCCTTGGCACTCCTTGGCCACACCATCTAAATGCTGTCTGTGGGTAGAAATGTCGTCTGCAACCTCCTCCGGGAGCTAGCTGCTTGACTGTTCACCTCGGGCTGTCGGCTGGATCTGACCTCCGGTGGAACTAGTCGCGCTTTATATACAAGTCTCCACCGGGACGCTGCCTCTCGTGCAGCGTTCCGGCGGACTACTCCCGAGCGTTGAGACTTTCCCCGAATGACTGCGTGGCAGTCATTCGGCGGCCAAGCCTCTCCGCTACAATATATATATATATATATATATATATATATATATATATATATATATATATATATATATATATAAATAATGTGTGTGACCTTCTTTGTCATGATCTTTGAAAATACCAACCTTAATAGAAAAATATATCCAGGCATATATGACCGCTATTTCTTAAGTTGTGAAACATATGTCTTTTAGGGAGTGAATTTTACTTCTAATCTTGTCTATATGATATTTAGATAGTTGTTTTGTAGCTTGCCCAATGCTTGGTATCATAGATGACACCTTGTCATGGGATTTCTTTATTCTCCCTGGAGTTGAAGTCATTGGGAAATGTGAACTACTCCTAGTCGAAAGGTTGCGTCCTATGGCCGGGAACTATTTTAAAATGGAGTGCGACTTGCTGATGGTGAGATCGTTTCGTGTCCCCTTTAAAAGCTCTAAGGAATGAAGTCCTAATCAGATTAAACACAAGGAATTCCCTGGAGGAGGGCAGACAGGTGATTACCTGGGGGTACACAGGTGATTACCTGCAGGCACACCTGAGACCGTCCTGTTTATTGGAGGAAGTTATCATTGGCCTGTAAAGATCCCCATACCCTACCCTTGCCTCTTCTACCACTCTGTGTAACGGTGTGACTGTCCCCAGGCCGGCCACTTTCCGTTAACTTATTACCAGCCACTGAGAGGCTGGTTAGGGTCCCGCAAGCTTGCTCGGAGCGGCCGCTGATTTCATCAGTGTCATCTAACTGCGTTCATGCTCTCATCTGGCTCTCCTTGAACGGCGCGTCTAGATTTCCCAGCGGCCGCTGTAATTTCTCGCATCTCCCTTCAGGGCCCCCCTGCAATACCTAGAACGTCAAGAGGAAGATGTACTACCAATCAGGAGAGGCGCGTCCCCAGGGCCCCTCAGACAATACGGGTTGGCGTCATTAGCATAGGCGGTCATTATTCCTGGTGGCCTTTCAGGTGTCGGTCCCCTGATTTGTTGTGACAGAGATACCTTGGTCGGCGAAAGCGCCTGCTTTATTAACCGCCTGCTGCTGTCGGCATGCCCCAGCCCGCCAGCCTCTTCTCCCGGGCAGTAGGTCCCAGATAAGGCCTTTATCGGTGGATTATCGGAGTCAATCAGCCTTACATACGGTCACCGTTTGGCAACCCTTGGGAACCTGGGTGTCACTCAAGGGGGGAGGCCGTTTGTCTTTGTATACCCCTTCCCCTCCCAGTCACCCACCCACAAGTGCCTTACAAGGCCCAGGATCATAGAGGCATGCCTCCACCACCCAAGCCCAACCGAGCGAATTCATCATGATTTTCGGATGACAACTTCATCAAGATGTTCTCACGGCATCCTCGTAAAGCACGATCAATACTGGGAGCTGCTCTGGAGCGACTCGGCCCAGCGCGCACTGAATCAATCTTAACCTCACACACTTCTCACGTGTACACACAGGAGGCGTATATCTTCTACTCCTCTCTCCTCCTGTTGATGTTTTCTGTATTGTCTGCACTGTATTGATTCAAAGCACATCGCACATATTTGACATCTCGCACACTTACAACCATTTTATTAGTGTGTCTAGGGAGTGGGTTATATTTCTTTTTTTTCTCTTTTTGTTTGTATATAGATCTTGACTGATATGTGGATCAATTTTCTATATTTAGGATACCATTCTATCAAATTTATGTGATCAAAGATGTATGACAATGTGCTATTCCAAGCCATTTTACACAGAGTTCATTCTAATAAAAGAATACACGCCACGATGTACTGTTTATGTGAGGTGTGAGACTGGCCTTTGGCCGCATGTGTCATGGCAAACCTCAGGTGGGCAATACATCCTCCCTACCCCATATATCGCTCAGGTCTGCAGAGGGCGCCACGAGCGGCAAAAAGTAATAAGGCTGCAGGAGAGGACTTTCATGTCTATGCTAGCTGTTTACTACTGCATGACATATTTGTTTATGCTGTGTATACCGGCTGGTTAATGGCAGCAGAGGAAGGTATGCCACGGTACCAAGCCATCAGTCTGTATGGACGAAGGCCTTGAGTTGCTCGGTGAGTGGGCTCTGGGGAAAACAGCTCTATTGGCAGGCCGTGCCTCCAGCAGCCGCCCCCTAGGCCCTGGGCTGCTCCCCATCCGCCAGGTAATGTCCCTCGGCAACTTGTCTCATTCCCCGGCTTTCTACTGCTCTGAGCTGCTCGCTGAGTGGCTCACAGGCCTACAGCCAGAACAGCTCTGAGCAGTTCCTCCCCCTCCTGGTCTAACACCACTATAGCACCACAATCTCTCTCTGCTCTACCCAGTTACCCTAGGTCTACACCGCCCACCCGGACTATGCCCACCCTCACCACCTCCACCACCAGACGTAATCTCATCAGATTTAATGCAATTTCCACCCACAATGGAGATCAAGTGGCGACAGGGTGTCATGCCTGATCTCGGCTTATTGTGATCACTTTGACACCGGATCAGAGGCGGCTCATCTGGTCGATGATGAAGAAAGAATGGCTAATTAAGTCAGTAAAGTTTCCACCCGTGCCGGATGGGTCAGTCTTACCTCCAGCGTGGGGCAGCGGCCAAATGAAAGCCGGCAGCCACTCGCCAGTGCCCCAAGACGCCCGATGAATATTGATCACTTTGCCCCTTTCTTGGTGCCCGTCGAGTTCTTAAGTGGCTTCCGGCAGTGCCTATGTGTATGACATACACGTGTACCCACGGCAAAGGCATTTGAATAAACACCTTGCTATGAAAAGAAATGTATGACTGCCTGGTGGTTGACAGGGCAGAATAGTTTTGCTGTGTAGACGTACAAAATAAGAACATCTGCTCTAGATATTAGGATATACGCATGATAGATTTATCAAGTATTCTGTAGCTATATATGGTATTCCCTCTTCCCTATTTGACGGACATTCTCTATTCTTGCTTAGTGGTGAAAATGTGGTAACATAATATTTTGCTTCAATAAAGGAAGTCCTCTATGGAAATTATCCATTTAGACTAATTTAACTATGCCCCTTGTGGGGCTTATCCTTAAGGCATTTGGCTCCATAAACTTTTATGCCCGGGGACCCGCCCAGAAACTGAAGCCGACCAACTAACAAAGGCTAGGGGCAGATGGATGGGCTACGAGGCCGATGATCGCCGACCGCTGACTAGCGAGGGCCGTGAGTTCAATGCTAGGGAGGCCCTTAAAGGTCAGATGGCCCTTAGAAGGGGCAATAGCGGGTTGTAATCGTCCATGGCCTGTCTGCCGGTAGGCGCGGCCAGGTACACAGCTGTAAGTGGGCATTATGGTCAGCGCTGGTCAGCTGCCTCCTGGTCAGCCCGCCGGCCCCTTCATCTGACCCTCTGACCACCAGGTGGCGCCAATATCACCTTGGTGAGCAACTCGGGCGGTGTGCGAACAGCTCACCGGATGCCGGGGCCGCGGGGCCGGCAGGGACCAGGCTGTACGTCTACAGAAGGGGCTGGCCCCTGCCGACAACATCATATTGATGGTGTTGAGACTGGGGGTGGGTGGGGGAAGGGAGTATTGGGCGCCCTCTGCTGTCACTCAGCGCCGACAGAGCACTGGCCTGTGTACAATGAATGTTTAATGATAGCATCCACAGCCACCTCCTCCTCTGCCGGTCTTCACCAGCTCCCGCCGGCCTGGACGCACCTACACGGGCCTGTTTAGATTGTATTAGATAGCCGGCATCCACTCTTTTGCCCGGATCTAATTCCCATTATAGCCCGCCAGATACTGAGCTGAGCGTCGAGTGAGCGCGCCCCGTCCCCGAACGTCCACCACGAGCTCGGCTTGACGCCGGCGTCTCTGACGTCACGTCATCATGTAAACGTCATGTTTGCGGCGGCTGCGTGGTGGCAGCACTGTGCATCTCGATTTGGGGGGGGGGGCGATACCCACGGGAGGTGTGGGGAGAAAGGGCCTATTCCGTGTCAGTTGACCATCTTGGATTTTCTTCTAACTCATATATATATATATATATATATATATATATATATATATATATATATATATATATATATATATATATATATATATATATATATATATATATATATATATATATATATATATATATATATATATATATATATATGTTAGGTCTATGTATCTGAAGTACTCTCCCCAAATATTTCCTTAAAATTCCAAATAGTCTCCGAGTTTTGGCCCATATTTTTTGGGCCATTTTCAGAAGCCTGTCATAAGAAAACCACTATTGTTACAGGTCCAAGTTTAACCAGACATGGACTACTACATTGTACTTGTACAGACCAGCAAACAAACATAATAACATAAGCCTTGCTCTGTGTGTTGATGCACTGAGGCTCGGAAAACAGGAAAAAATCAATGGGCTCTCAAGAATTTTAAATAATCAAAAATCTGTCAAAAATAGAATCTTATCTCCAGCAACTTTATATTTGGGAAACATATTGAGGTAGATATGGGGCTTGTATTGGTATGATAATTTTACCTCAAAACACCATACAGGTGACACTGCTGGTGGCCAAAATCGGCCAACTTAGTCAAATGACCTATATTCAGCAGCCATTAAAGTCATGTGACCCCAAAGTTATTGACCCGCCATATTTTTTTCCTGAAAGACCTCATGTTTAGCTTTAATTCAAACATAGTCGCTAAGGTGTTCTGTATTTCTTTATGGGTGAAAAAAATTCCTCAAAGTATGTCATTTTACCTATCATTTTAAGTTTTTTCCTACCATTTTCTATTTGAACAACCTAAATATAAAGCAGCTTTTAGTGTTGTAGGTAAGACTGATCAATAGCAGTGTCATGTCTATTCATACTGTATATACTTGAAATAAAGGATAAGCAATGTAAGTTGCTGAAAACTCCAAAATTATTGGTTCTTCAAGGGTTGGGAAAAAAACAGCATACTCCTTGGATCGATCTTAGTGGGCTAGATACCATTAGAAATTTTATCGATAAATGTCTCGGAAAGGACCTGTTGCTAGTTTAAAGTAGTAACCACTTGTCCCAGCAAAAGATAGAAGGCATTTTGCTTGGGTCAACTTGAGCGAGGGTAGGTACCATCAGAATTTCTATATCATCAATATTAAAGTTAGGACAGATGGATTTGTATGTTTTCCTACCCTAAAAAAAGGGACCTATAATTTGAAGACATGATTCCATAGAAGTGCAGATTTCTAGTTGCCTGCATGAGAGTTCCACAACGTCACTTTTCCATGTCCAGACACGTCAAACGAGATAAAAAAAAATATAGGACAGCATTTTGCAATGCAAGTAACTCAACAGGGCACTTAATCTCTTCTTTTATGCCCCTTCTGATACTAACCTCATGTTTTCTTCGAGCATTATCACTGTTTATAGTTAAGCCTATGTAGAATACACCCATTATCGCTCGCATGTTTCATTGGCGAATAACTCCTCTCCTGGCAAGTTAAGCATTGCACAATATCAGCAGGTGTTGAATAAGGATCCAGATTAACCATAAAAAGGCATGGGACACTGTCATTCTCCTCCATTTTTTCATCGTCTCGTTGTCCAACATTTTGGATTTTGATGTTCTGTGCGCATGCACGACCCCTCCTTGCCGGAAGTAGCATTTTCGCCGGAGAAGTGATATATTCTATCGATTTAACTTGAAATTAATGGCTTTTTGAATATAATCCATGCACCTTTGGCAATATCAATCGAATTGAATCAAATATATCCTATCTTTTTACTGTTATAGCCCCACAAGTCGATCGTCTCGCTGTCCGCCATTTTGGATTTTGGTATTCTGTGCGCATGCCCGACCCAATTTCCATAGTTATTTGGGTCAATTTGCACCACCACAGGCTTTGGGATGCGAATTAACGACAGGGCGAAGACATAATTTTTTTTATATTTTTAATAAAGCATATCGATTCAAATGATATGCTCTTGCCCTTCTTTATCATATTTCTATATTATAATACTGAAAAATTTAAAAAAAATAATAACGACCACTTTTATAACAAAGGAGACGCACGGACGGATCAAATGATGGCAAATTCATCAACATTCATCAATTATTTGCACCACTCCAGACCAAAAACGCGGGAACGTTGATGAGATTCGCACCTCTTATGGGATTTAACATAGACCAGAAAATCGTCTTCCTTTTTCTCTCTGTTAAGAGGCACTGAATGGGTCTGATTTTTACCTGACTCTTATAACTCTTATGAGTTAACAAAACTTAATTCTTAGATTTTTTATTCTTAGAATTAAACATGCATCCGCTGCTCTACTATCTGTGCACGTGTCTGCCTCTAAACACTCGGCTACACTTTAACACGTGGGCTGTCAGGCGATGTGAATAACCCCCACCAAGCCAATCCGACATTTACATATTGACCCGTGTTAAAATACAACCAGCCCGTTTCCATCCAATCTATAAAACCCCTGCTCTTTCTTTCTCCACCCTCGGCCCGCTTCGTCCGACCCCCCACCTCCCAATTTTATCCGAATTTTCTCCTTCTCTGATTAGCAGATCAATGTCATTGATAGAGTATTGACCCTGATATTAGGCAATTTCCCCTACAGCACAAAAGGGCCTAATTATGAAAACTGCTGAGGATGAGACGGTAGGTCTCTGAAGACAAGGGCCCTGCCAGGAGCAGGGTTTGAGGTAGGATGGGGGCATTCAACCCACGACCCCAGCGTGGGTTGGTGTGGCCCCATAGTCGTGTTTGAGGGACCGATGCGTGGCAAAAGGGCAAAGAAAGCTGCCTAAATGACCGGTAATTCACCCACAGGCCGACGATTTTGTCTTCCCACAGAGCACCTAATGGAAAACACAATGTTAATATTTACAGGCTTTGATTGTCTCACTACCAATAGAGCGGATCTGAGCAGGTTGGGGAGAGGAGTGCAGGGCAAAAAAGGGCAATGGAAGGCAGCTTCAACCTCCTGTTCTATTGATCAAGCACGTGGCGGCCAATGTAGTAGATGAGGGTGATCTGGAGAGTCCACGCATTATAGTTGGACCTGATTCTCCTGCAGTTTGGTTGCCTATATGGCTAACCAGAGGAAACAACTCCCATTTTAACAGAAACTATTTATATTGCAAAGCTATGGTATTACACAACAGCAAAGGCTTTTGGCAGTGAGTTTTGGATCTAGTTGTTAAAACTGCTATACTTCCTTTAGGCCACCACAAGCAGCTAAGAAACCATTCTGTAAGTAGCAAAGGCTATTGTAAAAAGATATCGTCAAAATAATGACCCAATCCTCGTCCCAAAGTTACCAAAGAGCCATCGTTATTTTCATAGAGATTCCTTGTACTATTGTACTGCCACCTGGGGCTTCTTGTAAAAACTGCAGTGTTTCACTGCTATATAATAACAGTGGTTGAATATTTTATGGTCTAACTGGTACCTATCGTGATGACCTCATCAGTCCTTATCTCCACAGTACACAGCTAGGTCTACTTCAGCAATGGATTCGCCACTGGACAATGCAGGAAAGGCCTATAGCAGTTCAATATGCAGTACTACGTTTAATGGTCAACCATACTGTCTCAAACCCACACCTAAACCATATGGAACTATAGACATGTGATATCAATAGCTCAGTGTGGACAGTAAATCGCTATTTTAGGTTATTTGGCTAAAGTGATGTGGCTATACAAGCCGAGTAGGGTACATACAATTGTGATATAGGGAAAATGTTATTTTAAACCTTTGTGACCTTATCCTGGAAAGCCTTTTCTGGTCTAATGCTATGTACGATGTAAAGCAGTTTTTGTGGAATAATTTCCGGATACCAGTATTGAAGAAAAAGTACCATTTTGTTAAAACACCTTTGTCAGCTAAAAACTCCAACTCCAACTCAAACTTTTGCCACCCTAGACCCCCTATCATACTAGACCACCTTCCATCCCCCCGAGCGTCTAAAGGGCCAATAATTAGGGAGGTTTAGCAGGCACTGCGCGAGCAATATAACGCAGACGTGTAGCATACCTACAGCATTGGTACGTCTGCGTTAAACCAGAAAAGGGTGACATACGTCGTGGTTGCTAAACCTCCCTACTATCAATACAAAAACACGATGGCGTGCTATAGAGGCGGATGGCTCATGTTTCCAAGTGTCTTCCATGGGACCAGTGCACAATGTTTTATTAGCAAACATGTTCTCACTGTTGACACAACGTCATCTTCAGTCATGGAGGCTAAGAGGGTGTGACCCTCTAGTCATGCTAAGGTCAGATAAAAAGTGGAAAAGGATGATGATAAAAAGGGGTAGGAGGGTTGCTTCTCTGGTATGGAGCCAGGAGAGGGGGCAGAGGCATTGCTTACACCACATGAAGACGCCTAAGCTGGCATGTCCCCTGGCCCCCTCCCAAATTGGGGTATCAGACACACCGGGTCGATGTTTCTACCAAGCATGAAACACCTTAGCAGATGAACATAAAAGGCTTGTCGATTAATTGAAGCAGGATGGGGGCTCAGTGCACCCCTCCTAGTGCTACTACAGACGCCCTACAACTCACCCTGTCTCTATTCAACCCCTACTCTGTCTCCTTCTTCATGTACCCCTGCCTTCTAACCAACCCATGCCATTTCTCATGAGTATCTCATTGAAAATCAAATCTTGGAGGTAAAGATTTCTTAGGCGTTTGGAAATAATTTTGAAACAATTATAATCTAAGCCTGCTTCGACTGAAGCAGCGGATTTACCACTATCTCACTCGAGGATTATTGGAGATTTTTCAAAGATTATTTGTTACTTTGAGCCTTTCATGTCTAAGCTGTTTTAAGAGAGTACATATCACTTTTGAAACTGATCTGTCTGGGGGCTGACAGGGAGTCTTAAATCTATGGTTTTCTTTTAGGACGTTGGTCTAGTACTGCCTCCAATAAACGGTGTATACATGTACTGCAGTTCACTACTTTGCCCACATTTCATATAACCCTACATAACTGGTAAAATTACCAATTGAACATTTCAAGGACTACCTCATCGTACGAAAGCCTTTTGCATCCTCCTCAAGTGCATACTTCACACACATGCCCAATACACCACTCACCCTATAAACTCCTTACCCTCTACCTAGCCACCAACAAACCGAACCCCACACCCTGACCCACAGAATTCCTCCACACACCCTGAAGTTTTGCAGTGATATTAAACCCTGACGTCATCACCAGGCAAAGACATGATTATCAATTCTTCTTGCTGTTCTAATAATAGAGCTCCAGCCCCCGATGCACATCTATTTATAGTCTTAGCCGATGCTTTCACAGACATTAGCCCCTTTCGCGGGTCCTTGGCGCGGCTAATCGCTGTCAAGTCGGATTTAAAACACACCCATCTTTGTCAATGGATGTAGCCTATATGCTCGACATATTTGAGGAGAAGCTCTTTGAGCAGCTCACAATCCTGTATAAACTGTTAATTCTCTTGTAGGGGGATGGAAAAGGCCGATGATATTGACACGATGACCTCGTGAATATATCATGTCTTATATACACATACTTGGAAGGTGTATATAAGACACCTTATATATACATGACCAAAGGTTGGTCAGAGAACAAGTGTGTGTATATAAGACACCTTATATACACAACCAGAGGTTGGTCAGAGGACAGGAGGAGTTTAGGGCTGGTCAAGGGACATGTGTTGAGGGTTGGTCAGGGGACATATCTATTAAGTTTTGGTCAGAGGACCCTTTAATGGTTGGTCAGAGGACACGTCTAGTTAGGGTTGGTCAGAGCACCTTTTGAAGGTTGGTCAGAGGACATATGTTCAACATGTATTTAAGGTTGTTCAGAGAACCTTTTTAAAGTTGGTCAGAGGACATGTCTAGTTAGGGTTAGTCAGAGGACCTTTTTAGGGTTGGTCACTGGACATATGTTCAACATGCATTTAGGGTTGGTCAGAGGACCTTTTAAAAGTTGGTCAACCTTGTCCTCTGACCTACCCTGAAATATGTGTGCCATGGTATTGAGGGTGATATAAATATTTGTGTCCTGTGACCAACCCTGAAAACATGTCCTGTGACCAACCCTGAAAACATGTCCTCTAACCAACGCTTAAAAACTTATATATGTGTGTCCTGTGACCAACCCTGGTTTGATGTCCTCTGACCAACCCTTAAAAACATGTCCTCTGACCAACCCTTAAAAAGGTGTGGGGGAGGGGAAAATAGGTTCGGTTAAGGGTTCGAACCTACGATGGCCAGATATGAAGTCTGACGCCTTATAAATCCATTAGGCCACCGGCCGTTGAGTAGTGGGCTATGGCATTGGGTGTAATATAACTATGCTTGTCCCCTGACCAACCCTGAAAACATGTCCTCTGACCAACCCTTAAAAAGGTGGATGCATCGCCTAAGTTCCATCACACCTAAAGGGCTCAACCTACTAGACTAATTCTATACAAGAGCCATCCCGGCAAAAATAATCTGTTGAAAAACAATGACCAAACCCCGCCGGGCCCGCTCATGTAAGCGGAGTTATATGGCACTGTTGCCATACGGACATTGTCCTACCACACTTAATTCCACAATCAGAACTGAACAACTTTTGAGTTTTATTAATAATCCTCAACCCCCTAGGCATTTTAGCCTCTGTGGGCCCCTCACCCCCCAAAAACTGAGCCATGGGGTTTTTTTTCTAAAGGAGTTAAAATTAACCACACTCCAGTTTGTTCTAAACCCCAACTAAAATTACTCTGTGAAGCTCACCATGCTTCTTCTCATTAATACAACAGATGTACTCCCAGTGGATACCATGAAAATGCCTTTTCACATATTCTTTCAAAAATATTTAATTTTTCTGACTTCCACTGGACACTATCTATTGAATCTCTAGGAACCCTTCCCATTTTTGTATATATTTTTTCTTCCTAGAGTTTTATCAACTCGCGCCTGATGAGACATTTAGATTGAAACCACATTCACAAACTGTCACTAAAGACCCAAATTACATCTGTTTTGTTACCACCAACATGCAACCAGCCCCTAGAGCTCAGCTATGAGAATGAACACCTCCAGTGTATTGCATAATAAATGCCTGGAGAGTGACCCAGTGAAGCATGGAATCATGGGTAACTGAACCCAGCAAGCTGCTCCCCTATTGGCTAGCAGCCTGGTTGCTATGGTGAGCATCAGTGGATGCTGAAGTCAAAATCTGACACTTTGTGGTAGCGTTTTAGAGAGAGTAGTCACAAAACCGTTTTCTCTTAAAAAGGTGTGGGGGAGGGGAAAATAGGTCTGGGTAAGGGTTTGAACCTGCGATGGCCAGATATGAAGTCTGACGCCTTATAAATCCATTAGGCCACCGGCCGTTGAGTAGTGGGCTATGGCATGGGTGTAATATATGAAGAGTTTGGTTCCAGTGAGTGAGTGAGTAATAGAGGTTTAACGCCATTTCGACAGCTAAGGTCATATTCATGGCGAGAACTACATTACACAATTTCACAGAGGAATGTGTCAGTGCCCGCGCATATGTGCACCACACACATCCTGAGGGGATAGGAAAGAGGAGAAAGACCCTTTTAAGTGGGCTAGGGAGGCCCTGGAATGTGTCAGTGCCCGCGCATATGTGCACCACACACATCCTGAGGGGATAGGAAAGAGGAGATATAGACCCTTTTAAGTGGGCTAGGGAAGCCCAGTTTGGTTCCAAAGTGCAATATATCCATTTTAGGGCTTTCGAGATAATGAAGCATTTATGATTCCCAATAACTGATAAGGGGATGGTCATCTTTATAAGTTTCAATATGTAGGGGGACATAAATAAAATGTCCCCACAATTCGTTTTGAAATCCTTGCATCTTCTTTCATAGGTAAATGCATGATTTATTTGTTTTGTTCCAAAACGCAATAAATCCCACAACTGTTTTGTTCCAAAACGCAATAAATCCAATAGTCCTTTTTTTAAGTCCCAATAATAACCATAAAAGATAGATTTCTCTTCTAAAATTGACTTTTCTCATTTATTTGGATATAAATGAAACATTTTAAGTAATTATTCTACACTGATGCTTCTTTTACAGACAAATGATAATTTATCTTTTTTTTTTTAGCAAAATGCAATAAGTCCTGTTTTGTTCCAAAACGCAATAAATCCAGACTGTTTTGTTCCAATACGCAATAAATCCATCACAACAGCTTTTACATCTATATACCTCTCTCATCGCCAGCAAAGTTGGTTTTTATTGGGAATAAGGCTATAAAACTTACTAAACACAGTGATATGACGTTAATGGATCATTCAATTCATGGAAATAAGGTTATCAATGAACTTACATGTCATGACAATGTTTGCCTGAGTGGATTTATTGCGTTTAGGAACAAAACAGGTGTGGGATTTGTTGCGTTTTGCAAAATGGCGTTTATTGCGTTTTGGAGACCAAACTCTTCATATCTATGCTTGTCCCCTGACCAACCCTAAAACATGTCCTCTGACCAACCCTAAACACATGCTGGGGTATGTCCTCTGACCAACCTTGTAATGTTGTCCTCTGACCAACCCTAACTGTGTGTACATAAGACCAATTATATATACATCATCCATGTGTGTGAATAAGAACTGCTATAGGCCTATACATGTCAATCTCGTGTATATATCGCCGGCGGATGGAAAACCTCATATGGCCAGGGGATCTTTTCAGGATGTTATCATTTCAACACAGGCAGCACTACATTAGATTCGATAATGTTTCCTTAATGTAGGGTTGGCGCCGCTGGATCCTGGTTGTTAACATAAAAACTATTCCATGTACACACCCATTTATGATTGCTTATTTCATTATTACATGAAACAGATGACTTAGTTCCAATTGTTCATTTGAAACTATATCATTAATTGCCTTGCTCTGATGAGAACATGACAATGGCAGGGTGATAAAGATAATTGCACCGATACACCGCCTATAATCGGCAACAGAAGAATTGGTATCAAGAATAGGCAGATAATAAAAAGGACTAGCCCATAGTAAAAGAGGACGGGTAGGGTGTGGTTGAGGCAATACTGGCTCTTCTAGAGTGTAGTGTCTACCCCTGCCACTCCTCCAGTAGCCGACATGCTACACAGTGTCTACTAGGGGAGAATTACGATCAGGGACTAAATGATTGTCCCCGAGCCGCCAACTTTGCACTCGGTGACCTTGGGAATGGTGGGATCCAAAGGATTAGCCTTGGTAATACGGTTCGGATGCCAGGCCCATGTTGTTAGTAGTGCCCGTTTCAGAGGGTTGGGACGGCGCCAGGCTCGTGAACAAGTCATTGTTTTCCATGCCCTCCACGAGGGCGCGCCACCGGTCCTTCCGGGCACACAGATTACTCGGTCTGGCCAAAGAAGTTAAGCGTTACAAATTTGACTGAGATGGGTTTTGGCGGAGGGCTGGAGATTGGGCAGGGAAGTGGGACAAGGAGGTTGCTAGGTGGACCGGTTGAGATTTGCTTACTGCTAGATATTGTTTGTAGATGTAATAGAATATAGTTTGTAGAATGAAACTACTGTATTCAGGCATTTTAGAGTAGAGAAGGAATAGACCTTGTTTTAGGAGTAGACATTCCGCTGTACTACTCACACGTTGTATACCTGACGTTAGCTGAGCTTGTCAACATACAATTCAACTGAGCCCTATAGACATTTTTATGAAATATCATATGGAACATAAAAAAAATACAGATCTATATCTAATACTTATCTATAGCATATTGGTTTCTCCATACCCTACTCACCTCTGGCGAGGCCATTCCCATATTTTACTTGCCGGTTTCATAGGGCCATTTTCATGTACTACTTAGCTGTATCACATGTCAGTTCACTATACTACTCACATGTTCCCTAAGGCTATTTATGTATACTACTTGCCTGTTCCATGAGGCAATTTCCATGTACTACTTACCTACAGTAAATGCCCTTTCAATAACTACTCAAACATGTTCCCTTAGGTCATTTATGCATAATACTTGCCTATTTCATAGCGCCATTTTCATCAACTACTTACGTTCGTCACGTGTCATTTCCATGTACTACTTATATGTGCCCTAAGGCTACTTGCCTGTTCAATATGGCAATTTCCATGTACTACTTACACTGCAGTAAATGCCCTTCAATATACTACTCATACATGGGCCCTTATGTCATTTATGTATACTACTTGCCTGTTTCATAGCGCCATTTTCACCTACCACTTACCTGTACGTGGTGCCATTCCCATGTACTACTTACATGTTCCCTGAAGTCATTTATATATACTACTAAGCTATATCATAGGGCCATTTCAATGTACAGAGTGCCATCTGTGATATTCCAGCATTTCCATGCACTACTCACCTGTGTCATAGGGGCAATTTCAAACAATACTATCAGTGTTTAATATGGCCATTTCTACACACTTCTTTCATGCATCAAATCTCATTTCCACATACCGGAATACTATTCACATGGGCCATAAGGTCATTTCTGTATACTATTTTCTTGCTTTAGGATAATTTCCTTGTATTACTCACCTACATCAAAAGCCATTTCCATATACTACTCACCTTAGTAGTCACAGGCCATTCCCATATACTATGCATCTGTGTCATAGGGTCATTTCCATATGTATGTATCGTAACAACCCACGTATAAGGTGTGGTTTATATGCGAGGATAGCACTCCATTGCACCTTATAGCACCGCCGAGAGCTGGCATTGCGCATATTATACTATATAACACACTTTAGAAAGTGTGCCAAATCTCGCCCCATAACCGCCTTATACCTCTCTAGCAAAATGGGGGTGCGTCTTATATGTGGGGTGTGCCTAATACGCGAGCTATTATGGTACTATAGTTTCTTAGAGGCATTCCAATGTACCACTTACCTACACCAAATGCAGTTTTCATATACTACTGACATGTGCCGTGGGGTCATTTGCATATACTACAGGGCCATTTCCAAGCATTGTTTACTTTCTGCATGTCCATATAACAACCTTAAGCCCCGCATATAAGTCTACTGTAGCTTGTATGCAGTCAGGGTGTGGCTTAAATACGGGGTTTTCTGTAAGTGCACATGTACTGTGGTAAGGAATGGCAACATTTTCAGAAACAAAGTACAGCTTATTACAAAGTTGGGATGTGCCTTATCCACCGGTACGGCCAAATACATGCGGTTTCACGATGCATTACACTATTTGAAAGCATTTCACATCGCGGTGTATTATCCTCTCATCCCGATAAGAAAGCAGCAAAAAGACAACTTTTTCTAGTACATCGCCTATGTAATTTGACCCTTTGCCAGGTCCTTAGCAACGAAAGTTCTGCTCCTGAGAATTTACAGATACCACTTGCACGTTTCATAGGACATTTTCGTGCACTATTTACCACCCTCAAATGTAGTTTCCATATACTACTGACCTGTGTCATAAGGTGACTTTCATTTCCTGTTTGCCATAGGGCCATTTCCATGTACTACTTACATGCATCAAATGCCATCTTCAGATGATACAGATCTTAGTCATAGGACCATTTGCATATACTACTAGATTGTGTTACAAGGCAATTTCCCTAGACCTAGATCAAAGTCCTAGATTTCCATACATTGGTCACCTGTGTCAAAGGACATATTCTACTTACCTGGGTCACAGGTCAATTCCTCATCCGTATCTGCGCTTATTTGACAACCTGCGCTACAACAGGCGGATCTCTGTTATTCAGACAATATCTATGCATTATTCGACCCTGTATGGAGCTCAATTGTGGAATAGAATCTTTTTCTATGTTTCATAATTCTTTAAAGTTCATGAAAAGATGTGACTAAAGGTGAACGTGGTTAGTAATTGTATAAGATGGAAAACATGATTTCAGATAACATTGCAGTTTATCGATGTTTTGTCCTACTCCCTCTCTCTCCTTTCCCCCACTGGGATAAAGAGAAAAAGGCTAATCGTTTAGGATTATTTTATTCGCATGGTCACCTGCAATAATTATGGTCCATTAGGTGTACTGATGTGATAGCATTGTAACGACATTACGACTATAACACGCATGCGTTACAGATAGGGTATCTACTGTGTATTAAATGTTATAGTTTTCTTAAATCATATATATATCATATCTTAAATCATATCTATATCACTATTCCCAGCCCTCTCGTAGTGTATTAATGGTAAAAGAAACAAGCGTCTTGGATAAAGTAGGCCCAAGGTTATTTCTAAATCCTATTACCTTTCTTTTGAAATGGGATATGAAAAACTAACCTGGGGTTTGCTTCAAATAAGATCCAATGGTAACACATAAAGCTCATTTATTCCTAGCACAATTTACTGTATGGGCTGTATGTCTAGGAATTATCCCCCATGGAATTCTCCCACGCGGGTTGGGAGAAACCCCATCCAGAATTCTCCTCTAGGAATTTCCCCAAGAATCTGCCCCCATTTGTACATGTACCAACAGACCCACTACCATTTACTCTGATCCTTTCACCCTAACCCACACCCTATCCCCTACCCTAAAATTTACTCCACACACCCTCTATATCATCCTATGGGTGGGGAGAAGAGAATTCTGGGTGGGATATTTCAAGGCTGGGAGAATTCCCACCGTGAGAATTCCGGGTGGCAGAATTCCAGAGGGTACTTGCTGATATCTACGCATGTTACATATATGACATAGTTCTATACGAGAATACGTCTGAATACTTCACTTCAACTAAAGGATCTTGTGATCAACTGCCACATATTTGCCCGTATATGTGTCATTGTAGCCTTATATAGATACCGGTAAGATGAATACATCATATGATAAATAACGCTTTATCATTGTTATTCAGTTTAACCATATATTTGAAAAACTTCCCATCACCATTCTCACTTACAATACAAAACCTACAAATATGTTTTTTTCATCCCCTGTTATCTTTGTACACATTAACCAAAAGTACCTCAAAAGAAACCATTGTGTGGAGAATCCCATTGATGGACGTGGGACCCATGCTGCCGCTCATTACTCCCATTATACTACTGATTAACCTAAATCCTCTGACTAACCTCCCTCCTTCCACCCTTACTGGAGGTGACTGGCCACCAAGCCTGCCGCCTTCTGGAGGGTCAGCTGGGGGCGGACGCCTTGTCCGCTCCTATGCCGCGACCTTCTGCATTCCTCATTGTGGATGTATCGGCCCATCTGGAGCAGAGTGGACAACTTCTGCGAGCCGGCGAAAAATACAACATGGCAATGTCATTAGCCACTCAGGCTAATCCTGTGCCTGGAGTAGATGGGTAAGGGAGGGAGGGGAGGGAGACAGGGGGGTTATATTCATACAGAACAATTGGTTTTATGGCCATATAGGTCTCCTACTGTGGACCATATGGCTGCTTTATACATGCTATTATAAACACGTCTAGACCTCATCTGTTCCTTTTTACTTTCAGCTTCCAATAAGATTCTGTAATATAATACATATCGTGTATATGTATATTGTATAGGGTTACAATGTTGATTATCCATTGAATGAGCACCAAAATAACCAGTACATGAACGGACAAAGGCATGCAATTTGAACCAACTTCAACGTTGTAATTCCCTCTGTAAATATCCCGCTACCATGCATCAATGTAGCTTTATGTCTACACTTTTGCCTCCACCCTCTCACAATCATTCAGTGCTCCCAGACGTGTATAGAAAGAAACATTATTCGCTAAAAAAAGAAATTAGAGACGAACGGTTTGTAGAATTTATGGTTTTACTGTCAAAACCTCGCTATCCTGTTCCAAATGCATGCTGGAAAACAATTTGCATTTCTTTTGGGTTACAAACATTTCCTCCAATAACCCCTGTTACATCACTCTAGATAGGCCACACCCTGTCCTTTTACCACACAAAGATAAGACCCTAAAGCAGCTTATCCAGTCCCGAGCTCTTTATACCTGGGAGAGTGCTAAAGATTTATAGCCCGATGCGAAGCCAACAGATTATGTTTGGCTATCACTTATTAGATTCGGTTAATCCGTGTGATGTTACGGCATTAGTCACGTTATAAGGGTGTCAGCGGTATGCCCTCCCTGTCTGGATAAATATTGCTCCAGCTGTTGGTGACCAGTGCTGATGGTTGGGCCGTCCCAGTGCCAGCAGCAATGCAGTCCTATTTTCACCTCCATGAAACATTAGATGAACCTGCTTCAACATAGTGTATTATTATTATCAGGACTTGGCAGTCCTGGTTTTTCTCCCATACCTCTCAGGACTGCCACACCCATCCATCCATCCATCCATCCACCAACACACACTTCCCTTATCTTAATGGCTTGTAAACCTGTCAGACTTGAAACAAGCAGTATTCCATCATCTTTCCATCAAAGAAGTGAACATGTCAATACTTCTGGTCTCCACCCCCTTTCCCTTTTTCAATTCAAATCCTTTTAATACTTTCTTTCCAGTACAGCATGTTGCAGTCATTAATGATTGAACCCCCCGCCACACCCTCTTTATGGCACCAGCCTGCGCACTTGTCTTAAGCAACCTTAAGGGTCCGGTGGGTGGATGGGTGGGCGCGTCGTGGAGGAAATGCCGCAGACACGAGCCTCGTCCTCTGATCCCCCACCACAAAAAGAGATGAAGAAGGAACCCTGGAGGAGACCGAGGACGCTCTGTGGTGACCTTGGAACTAATACAGAGTATACCCATCTAGTGGAGATGTCGCCAGCCGTCCTCTCTGCCTGTGACCCGTCCCCATACAGCCAGTGCTCATATTAATGCCTAGCAATATGGGAGAGGATTTAAGGCATAAGGCATTTTAGGCAAATTTCTAACAGCAACTATAATTATTTCCACATTGTAAATGGTTGATACCAGACCCTTTTTAATGTTTTCAATAGGAAGGTGCAAAATGAATAACCCAAATTCATCTTATCCGCTTGCATAACCATGATATAAATCGCTGCAACACAAATTCATAACTTTTGCCATCATCGTGGCGATTTCATTGTTGTAGCTGCTCTTCAGTACGCTACAATTGACTTTTGCTGGGTGTAAACACAATTACTCAGCAATGATAACAGTCATCATGATGGGGACTCCTTGCACCCTGAGAAACCTCGTAAATACCAAGGCTTTACGTGGCTGGTTTAGAACCTATCCTATTACTGGCCTATGATATCTTCAGTGCCGTGTGTAACATATGTAATTCATATAAATATAACCAGGCTGGACCAAAAAGAGGAAAAATATGGGGCGAAATTTAGCCCATGAGCCCATAGGTTTTTCGGTATCATCTCTGGGGACTAAACTAGACCATGCATTTCTGGTAGGTGCATGTCTCAGGACCTCAAATCACTTTGCTAGACATCTGGGGATGGTAGCTTAGCTTCAGAATCTTCATTTTTCTGATTCTGAGCTTAGTTATTACTGGCAGCCTCACTATGGCCACTTTTTTTTGTCACGATTACCTTAATAATTGGGTTAGAGAGATGGGACCAGCACCAAAATGAGGCCCAGAGCAAGCTCTTAATCCCCAAGTAATGTTTTGATGGTTATTGCATTTGCATATTTTGAATATTCATGGAAATATCCAAATTTTTCAGAAATATTTCATAATATTTCACTTTCACAATGCATAAACCCCAAGGAAACATGTTTAGCTATTCATAGCCATTACCAGAAAATAACCTAACATATTCCTTGCTAGAAAGAAATTACTTTTGATAAATAGCTCTTTCATGATGTATGAAATTGACCCAGTTTCTAAAGGGTGGGAATAATACAAAATCCTTGGAGAAACTGGTGTTTTGGCCACAGTTTAATAATTGACATAGAGACACACAAATGGTACCAAAATGTGGCTTATCATATGACCTAGACACCCTGCTTCATATATCAGAGTAATTCAAAACATACCTTTCAATATTCATGGAAACTTGAATTCTATGCCGTAGTCTATAGCAAATTAGCAGCTCATATAATATGACATGTAATATAAGAATCATGAGAATGACCTCTAAAGGCATTCATTAGAACATTGTGTATTCCGATTGGTAAAATAATTTCTATTATGTGCCTCAATCCACTTTCCTGATATTGTATTGTAAAGATATATTTTGACAAAACATGGTCAGCTGGCAGTAGGGTTGAAAAAGAGGGCAGTCAGCTAACTGTATCATAAAAGCAAGCGGCTTGATATATTAAAGATATAAAACTGGGACCTCAGTGTGCAGCTGTTGTGGCACTGAGGTGTGAAGAGCTAAGGAAATACCTGGGCACTTGGAATAGGAAGAGCTAAGGAAATACTTGGGCACTGGGAATGGGAAAGCACTCTATGTTATTATCAAAACACAGGACAGTCAACCCCCTGCTATCCCAGATAACCTGGGCAGTAGGGCAGCAGTAGCTACTAACCCTCAAAGTGTAAGTGCTCCCCCCCCCCACCCTTGAAGGGGTACTCAGGCTACCTGCACTAGTCAGTAAAACAGATCCTCAGAAAATATACCAAAAGCACCACAAACTATTAGACGTCATTGCAAAGTGGTCAGAAGTCGTTATGCATAAGGATGCATGACTACATATATAAAGCAGCCTTAGTTCTCCCGAGGCTCTAATAGGTGCACATTTTCTAGAGGTATGTTTTTCTTACAGATAGTGGATCCCAACACCACAATAGAAGTGATTATCTGGCCCTTAGATCAACTTGACAGTGGTGAAGGAGGGTGTTCCTGATTCACTGCTATCACTCTGCTGCTTTTATGATCAGTGCTTCATTGAAAATATAGAAGTGAACAGGACAAATATGCAAGGTCAGGAAGAGACTCAGAAGTACCATTCATTTCTTCATAAGTAAATCCCAAAGTCCTAGATCCTATACTATAGAGTGTACCAGTCCCAGATAATGTGGTCATAAGGCTGAAAACATAATTCTATGTGACTATGTATGTGGACATTGTACATTGACCTTTTTATTGATATACTAATCTAGAGCTTGCCTCATGCTGCATTTAAGTATAACAATAATGGGAGCTGTAAAATTCCCCTTTCCCCTCCCCCTTCTTTCTCTTTACATTCCTACAGACCTTTCTCTCAAATTTCTCTTACTTATTGGAAGCCCTGGGTCCAAATTAACTAATCCATTATAAATGGGATTGACTGTATTGTAAGGTAAAGGACTGTATCCTGGCATGATAGATAAACACCTTGATACATTTGGAAGTCGTTTCTCTGCCCAACTGTTTTGTTATGTCTATCTCACTTTGGCTTATATAAACACTGATAAAGGAAATCCCATCTTTATGGATGACAAGAGGTATTTGTTTTAAAAGATATCTATGAACCAGAGTGTCTAGCCCATATGATAAGCCACATTTTGGTACCATTTGTGTGTGTCTATGTCCACTATTAGCGAAACTATGGCCAAAATACCAGTTTCTCTGAGGACTTAGTATTATTTGGACCCTTTAGAAATTGGGTCAATTTCACACATTGTGTAAGAGCTATTCATCAAAAAAAACATTTTTTTCTTAACAAGGAACATGTTGGGGTATTTTCTGGTAATGGTTATGAAAGCTAACACTGTTTCATTGGGTTTTATGCATTGTGAAATTGAAATATTTTAAAATAATTCCGAAAAATCTGGACGTTTGCATGAATATTCAAAATATGCAAATGCAATAATCATCAAAACAGGATTTGGGAATGATGAGCTTGCTCTGGGCCTCATTTTGGTGCTGGTCCCATCTCTCTAACCCAGATATTAAGGAAATGTTGACCAATAAACTGGTCTCAGTGAGGCTGTGTGGTCAGACATAATTGGGGTTCCATCAGAAGATTGAAGATTCTAAAGCTAAGGTACCACCTCCAGATGTCAAGCAAAGTGATTTGAGGTCCTGAGACATGTACCTACCCAAAATGCATGGTCTAGTTTAGTCCCCAGATATGATATCTTTGAGCCAATTTTCAGCTAAGGGCTCTTGGGCTATTACCGTGGAGAAGGAGACGGACCAGATATCCATAAATAGAAGCGGCTTGTGTAGACAACCTAAGGGAGGGCACTACTATAAGATGGGGGGATTCTGCTTCTCAAACCATTGTCGAGTAAGGTCCATGATTTCTCCAGTTGGCTGGGCAATGCCTACCACAGAAGATTGCATTTAGGAGGGGTGTTCCTACATGGCCGTCTCCCCTAACGCCCGCCTCCTCTAGTACCACTCCTCCACGGTTTTAAGGCCGCCTGTTGCAGCGCCCACCGCCCTCCAGGCGGCCCATGCTTTGAAGTCCATTAATCTCTCCATCAGCCATTCATCTTGGCCGCTTTGGCGGGGTCGGGAGGTTATCAGCAGGAAGAAGTTACCATGAGAGACAATGGGCATCATAAGATACTACCATGTCACCGGCTACAGGCCCACCCCCTCCTCCAGGGTTATGGATGGAGCCCGCTCATCCCAGCCTTAAGGATGACTTTGCACACTTGATTAGATACACTATCAGTCGTGCCAGGCAAAATCGGCCCGATCAAGTTTAACCTATACGACCGGCATGGAGAATCCAATAGGATATTCGATCATTATTTGTCAGAAGAACTCATATTGATGTCCGGGTAATGTGTGGCATAGCGACTGGGTATTGGGTGTCGCCTAATTAGATAATCAGCCTCATAGAGATGGCGTGCCCTGCACTTACTTAAATATGCACCACATGTAAGCAATACTCAAGACCTCAAGTCGCCATGACAGACTGGCAGGCAGTTAGGTATTCATTAAGCATAACTATCTAGCATGAAAAAGTAAAGACCGATCCTTACAGATGACTACTCATTGGCAGTCAGCTTTAAGATTTCAAAACTTATGACTATTTATACTTCCCGTGGCCTACTTTAGTGGTGCGTATAGAAAGATTAGGAGGGGATTCTGGAAAGACTGAAAAAGGCAATTGGACGCCTTCCGACTGGGAAACATCCATTTGAGACATCTCTCCATCGGCCTAAATCCTACACCTTCAGCCTTGTAAAGTGAGCGCTGAGTTATCACTAGTGAGGCATATTCTTCTTTTTTAACCAGTGCCTGCTGGGACCATCCCTAGGCCTGATTTCTATGTTTGCTGTGATTTGTCATTGGGAACGCCAATTGGCAGTGGTAATCCCTACCAGTGGTTGATGGAGACAGCCTGGGCAGGCCAGCAAGCCATTGAGGAGGGTCACTATCGCTGGACATATCACTGGTCACCTGGAGGGCTACTTGAGTCCCCACCCCAAGTGTAAACCAGGGCAGTGACCACACCTAAGTCTGGTCAGTACATTACAAACAGACGGGTCATCAATATGGGCGTGGTCCACCACTAATCACCATTGTGGGCCCACCTGCCGGCCCCAAGGCTTGATTGCCGCTTGTAGGCCACCGGATAACACGGCCACTGCTCACTCCCGCCTGTCAGTTGCCGCGCTGACATCAGCCCGTGCTCATAGGGTGTCAATGATGGATGGAATGCACCAGTTTGCCCTCTTCCCTTAGTAGCCACGCGAAAACTGCATGTCCTCGATTGCTCCCAATATCAGCTAGGCTTCTATCATGTCTTTTGTACACAGACTTTTGTCAGCTTGGACATTTTGTCATATATGTGCTGGCTGGGTTATTGGGCAGGGTGAGTACAGGGGTATCTTGCTCATGCTCCCTGATTCGAGGAGCAATGTTGGGTGGGAATGGTTGGGCACTCGGGTTACTGTAACTGAAAGGGTTAGCGATAAGAAAGAGTCACTGATTCCCACTGCCTCAAGTCCATTCATAATTCAATGAGGGAGAAAATAAGCTTCGTTGGAGTCAAAAACTGCATACTGTGCTCAAATCCATCTTTTGAGGTGAAGTGAAATATGGCTCCTATGGCATCATGCATCTAGCTTGAGTTAGTTGAGGTGAAGATGCCACTGGGGGACATTGCCCCTGTATCTTTATTATGGTGTATGACCTTATTGCCTCAAATCCAATGAAACCACATTGATACACATTAGGTTCGGAACTTCCCCCTCATCTACCTTAAAGGTGTTTAATATACTGGCTTTCCAATATCTTCTAAGTTACTGGAGGCATGAATGAAAACCCTAGTTAGATCCCTAAATACAACAACCGTGACCCGAATCTGAGAAGCGCCTGTTGTCAGAAGCGCTCATGTGCCGTCTCCAAACAGCAATCAGAGAAAGTGCCTCAAGAGGTCACATTATATGGAGATGTTTTAACGAGCGGACGGCTGGGGGTGATGGTAGAATGGTGGAGAAGAAGGGGAGGTGAGGAGAGGAGTGAGGGCAAAAAGAGGGGGAGGCAGGCCGCGCCAGCCAGAAATAGCGCTATTTCCTACAGAAAGACCCAGTAAGGCACGTGTGGTGGCAGTCAGCGCGAGGTAGGGGGCCAGAAAGGACACTTATCGATTCATACAATGGAGGGTGTGCTGTGGAGCTCTCTGTCTGGGGGGTTCCCCCCGTCATCAAATGCCCTCCAGCACCCCCACCCCAAATCCAATACACCCACACCGACCCAGCCCTAAGCCTGAGCTGCCGACATGCTGCTGGAGACCTCTGTCGGGCGCCACCAGAACCAGGCAGGCCACCTGATGGGGCAACTTGCTGACATACACATAGTATTGGTCAATAACAATTCATTTAGCTAGACAAAGGCAGCCCAATGCTACTACTGGATAAAGTAATAACCCTACCTTGCCTAACACACGCAAATGACTATCAGATATGGCTGTCTTGGGAAATGCCCCACTGGTAATATATACACCCGAGAATGAGTTGCTCTGATGAGCTCAATTGTATGTGTAGTGCACATCTATTCCCATAAATACCGGCGAGCTTCCTCTGTTGCCAATAATAGATGCACGGAATAAGCATTTAGGGTTTTCCTCGTTTTGATATTCCCCATACAGGGTTCTGTGTCTGTATGACATCAGAGAGGCTGATTACATCAGCTGCATTTATTGAATATAGGAGAGGTAGGGAACTAGGAGTCGGGCTGTGGACGGCCTGTCTTTGCTGACATGCAATGATAGGCATGGATGGCCTAATGTATATTCGGCAGCAGCCCAGGATGGCATGTAGGTCGGACAAGGTGATAAATACCCCCACACTGCCACATGCTACAGACCTGCACGGCGTGGTTACCGCACGTTACATGTGACTCATCTAAAATTCCAGGAGACAGGAGACCCATTGAGAGGGCGAGGGTGCCGACGACCAGGAAATTCCAGGCTCATTCGCTGTGATACCTGACATCATAGGGACGTGTATTTGCACTGACTGAGGCAACCAGAGATCCACAATGACAGCGGGCCATCCGTTCCCGTCATACAGAATGTGTTGGGTCCGGGGTTGTGTGTAGGGGAAGTAGGTGTAGGATGCCCCTATAGTAGATCATTCCTTGTTTATAGGTCCGTCTGTTTATCTTCAATTCGTGTAATCTATTTTGTAGCTTCTCCCGATCCCATAAACTGGTACATATGAGCAGAGATGATTGCTTTATTTACATTACTAAATCACAACGGTCAGCAGAGAGAATACCATCATAATTTGAGTATATCTGCGTGATATTCCCCAAGATGCTAAGTATTTAAGCCCACTGTCACTACGATTTAAAAACACCCAAACCGTAGCAGGTGATATTGGAGGAGTACCCATTATGGCAGTTGCGTATGTCAGCATTATATATATATATATATATATATATATATATATATATATATATATATATATATATATATATATATATATATATATATATATATGATTTGGTAGTCATGTAGCTCTGCTGGTGCTAATGTAGGACTCCTTGGTACCGTTTAGAAAAGTCTCATTACGATCTGATGCTGTCAAATCGTTGGATGATGTGCAGTGTCCTCCTTGCCTAAAGAGATTTAAGGGTTGAAGCTTAATGTTAGCCTAATGGTATTGCATTCAGTCTAATCTACCATGGAGGTCTATATAGACATGTGTTGCCTCAAGCTAAATCTGCTGCAGTAGTCTACAGGCATGTAAATAGACAAAGGTTCACGAGTGTTGGGTTTGACCCTCAGTCAGACCCAACACGAGGGCAACTTTGTATTTATTTCATGTTATCTTAGTCAGAAATTTTCAAAAATTATTTAAAATTTAATAAAACGATGATTATCTATCTGTTTTGAACTATTTAGGGTGCTTTTACTGGCCGTGGACTATGACACTACGTTATTCCATTGGGGGTGTGAAATACGGAGCTCCAAGGTTAATCCTATGGGGTTGCCGTATTCCACTGAAATGATGTACAGACTGCTTCCTTGGTGTATACTAATACAATCTATCCTGCTCTAACCCCGGTTATTCTTTGGCGTAGTACAATGTGGGAATGACGGCTTCGTGAAGCTTTATCACTACATATATATGCAGATATAGACATGAGCCGAGGGAAAAAAAACATGGTGCATCTGTAATAGAAGTCTGACCTAGACGATGTTGTGAAGGGGAGAAGGGTGAGGGGTAGCTGAGCTGCTCATACAACGACATAGGGAGAGCTGACCCAATATAGAACTATCACTCATGTCTGAGTCTGATACTAGGAATGGTGGTAATTGTCTATACAGGCTATACTACTACCATAACGCCCCTATGTATTACCATACATATAAATGCCCTGGTGGAAGTGTATAAAAATTGGCGATTATCAGAGGACATTAACAACATTAGTTTCATGAGTCGTACCAGTAAGTCTAGCAACTCCAGTAGACACAATACATGTATCACGAATGTCTATGGAGTGAAATTTGAATGCAGAAAAATCAAACTTCAAACAAGGAAGAAAGGGGCCTCTTCAGAACTCTTATACATTGGTGATTCTTTCTGTATGTGATGTTTGACTGATCTACCTATCTTAGATGTCACCACATCTAGGTAGAACATTAAATGTGTGCATTTTGAATCACAATTACCGCATTAATTAAGTGAATAACTTGCGGTTGCCTGCCAGAAATGTCATTTCAAAACAAGCCCATTGATGTTGATACCTGGTTTATTGTTGATGAAAAGCCTTAAATATTCCATCAGGCGGCGATATTGTTGGTCCTAGAGGACTAGATTTCGTAGGGTTTGGTATGCATTGGTGGTGAGGGCACATTATTGGTAGTTACCTAGTCATTGGGTGCTGTCAGCCTGTGAGTTAGCTCTTGTCATGGGATGAACTGTGCCTTTTAACCCTGTCTCTAGTGTACCTACAAAGGCAGGCCTCTGGAGGAGTCACCTACACCCTGGAGGACCCCTATTATCGCCCACATCATGATCCTGCATTAAAGGTGCCATAAATTTGACATTAATGTAGATGAATGGAAGGTAACTTTTACGGAAAATCCGGATTATGATCACATTTACCATGCATGAGGGGACTCGCTGCTGCTGCGGCTACGGTTGGGTCAATCAAAGAGTATTACAAGGTGTCCGATTAGGAGAAGTAGGTCGTGACCTTGGGGGTGCCACGTGGCTGGGGGTCAACTGAAATGACACCTAATCATTGGTGACTGTGGAGGGAGCCTGCTAACCCAGCTAGGGTCTTATTAAATGGTAATCATCTCGATTAGTACATAGCGGCGACCTATATGGGTCCGCGGGGTAGATCCCCGGTGTCGATGCTATGGGAGCTCTGCTTGGCCATGTCATGAGAAATATAATGCAGCAATATAAATTGCTGATAACTCAAAAAGTGAAAACCCTTTGATTGGCTCCCAGGGGCCATCCATAAATGACATCAGGCAAAATTTGACCTTTTTAGACCCCCCTCGTCATGTTTTTTGTCAATTTTCAATGCTGAGGTATATGGAAAATTTATTTCAACATGATATCATTTGTGGATGGCCCCCCATGATTTGTGCACTCATCCTGTTGCATCAGCACTCCCTCACCCAGGTTATTCGCACCACCAAGCCATTATTTGCATAACTCCCAACAAAACTGTGCTATTCGCACCACATTGCCAAAAAGGAGGGAAAGTTGATACATGGATCAACATCTTTTTTTTAAACTTATTCACACCACCAAAATGACTGAAAGTGCGGTGCCCCAGGGTGTCTCCTTATAACTTGCTTTTCAAGTTAACCATTTACTTTTCATATGTACATGTATTTGAATGAGGAAGTATTTCCTATATCATAAGGAAAACTATAGCTCTCAGACAATTACATCTATTGTCCTTGTTTATACAGCGGTCACCCTGCAATGTCCATAAAAGCTAGATATGTGGGAGCAGCTCTGGTTTTCGATGGACCTAGATATTCTATACCACTTGCTCTGGGTTGTGATAATACCCGATGCTGTACACAATTGGTTGTTATTTGAAACCCTGATGCATAACCTGTGAATACTTAATGGGATTGATAAAATGATGGATATTCCATTACAAATGTAAATGAGAAACCCACACCTGCATACACTGTGGTAGCTGAATACCAGATGAGCCAAGTAAACCTACACTGTTTAGCATGGAAACTCTGTAAATTTTTTAAGGTGATTCACCGTAATCTAAAAGAACGATGATTTCCCCTTTAATAACAGTGTTTTACTCTAAGGTTCACTGTATGGGGATTCACCATATTTGTGAATCCAAAGTTGGGCTCCAAAGTAAAATGTTTAGTAAAGAGGATACAATAAGTAGAATAGATGAGCCTTCCATTGCGCTTCCAAATGCTATACACAAAGCTGCTGGTGTGTTCTACAAGCTACCTTTTGCCATTATACCAGCAACGCTTTACCACTCAGGCTTGTCACAATGAAAGCACCTGTTGCTCTGATAAAATCACACAGGCCCCAACTGCCTGGACAAATAACAGGCGATTGCCCTTCTCAATGGATGTATTTTCGACCATCTTAAAGGACAGTACAAAAAGAGCAGCTCAAAGCAACTCTACCGCAGACGTCCTACCTCCCCCTCGGCGCTAAGCATCTGTTTACCGCGGGCTCCAGGTTCAATTTAATTGAGGCTAGGGAGCGCCTGCATCTTAGAGACTAATCATTTCCCTTGTGGTTGGGTCAGACCGGTTCTGACAGTGACTGATCACCGGCCACGCCGCCCTGTTGCCTTCCCTGCCTGCCCCTCCACCCTCCCAAGTAGCAGCAGAGTTCCGCTTCCTGTTTCACCCAGCGACACCTGGGGAATATGGCCAAAACCATAACCTTACCTACACACTGACAGGGCAACTATGCCGGTCTGTAATAGCATTCTTATTATTTATAATGTTACTAGTGTGAAGGCAGCTGACAGACAGCTTCAAAGGATGTTCTTCAAATTTGTTGTGATTGATTGTTTCTAAGTGGCGCCAATAATCAACAAGCTAAATATAAGTCAGGAACTCGCATATTTCAGCCCGTGATGATGAAATATATTACAAAATATTTTACAAAAACGTTTTAGGCCAATGATTACCTTATATTGAATTTCATCTTAAATTTCATTCTCACAGTAAATCTTTACCTCATGACCCGCTCCTCCTATTGTAAACATTAAATTTTAGCAATAGAAATTAACACCACGTCCATGATACAAGAATAGTATAGGTTCCGCTTCTTGCATGATACACTGTAAATAATGTGTGTTGCGGGAACACACAAGATTGTAACACACATGGATATTCAACCCACTTTGAGCAGTTTACTCACTTTGAGGGCATCAACACACTTTTTCTAACACACTTACACACTTTTTTCTCAAAAGTGTTTAGGTACTGAAAAGTGTGTTAAATCAACACACATTTTATTAATCCTTCAGTCTTATCAGTGGTATTATGTAACCCATTAATTGCCCCTCACCTAACCAAAGGTCAGTTATAACAGTTACACACAGTCAGTTTGAATCTGCACCTGCTGGAGAGAGGAGTGTCTTCACTTCTCTACTTATTTCTGGTAAGTAATCTTATATATCATCCCCAACACTAGTGTTATACAAGCTGTAAAAGAGTGTAGTAAGTTGGTTTATCATAGATTTACACTCACATAAAGAAATTCTCTAAAAGCTGTATCAATATGCTGCCTAACATACTATCCAGTGTAGCATACAGTGTTCATTCACCAATTCTTCTGTTTCAGAAAACTACAATCTGCTTGCTCCAGTCACTGACAAGTTCTCATGCTGATTCGTGATTTACACAATACCTGGAATAGGTAAGTGGGACTATTCTGCATTTTGAATATAATTCTTTATCATTATAATGTACCTACGCTTATACAAGACAGGCGCTTATTCAGGATACAGTTTTCAATGCTTAAGAGATATTTCAATAGACCCTTATTCCCGGCGCTTATACATGGCAGACGGTTCTTCAAATACCGGCGCTTGAACACGACGGTACGGTATAAGATTGAATGACACGTTGGTTTAGAAAACTGTCATGTTCACTAGCATGTTTCCACGGTAATGGTTACCATAGTGACTAAGACCGATTGACACTTCAAGCTCACTCTAGCTTGGCAGACATGGTTGACAGTTCCTCCAATAAGCATTCTTTGGAATAAATAAACATGCATAAACCGTTCAAGCCTGTCTCGTATAAACCGCTTATTTAAAAAATCCTTTCTTTGAGAGAAATTCCTTTTAGCCGAGAGTGATATCATCCATTTTTGTCTTGAACTATTCATATTCTGTTAGCTCTTTTTGCCAATACAATAGATGCGAAACAAAATAGCAATATGCCAACCTCTATTCCATTGCACTTTCTCTTTTAATTTGCTGAAGCAGAGAAGTCCTCTATTACCGCTGGTTCTGTGGTCATTCTTGGACTGCTATGTAGCTAGCCAGACTTATCTGCTAAGAAAAATGAGTGAAAAGGACTCCCAAACTAAATGAGCTCCTTCTTAGTGTTGGGGGCAATGGGTTTACAGGAAACCATCAGTCTTTGTTGTCCTGGTGACAGGAGGGTGGCTGATGGGGGGGGCGTTGTGGGGGGCGCGTTGTGGGGGGGGGGGGTAGAAGGGAGCAGGAGGGGGTAGGGCCTGGAGGAGAGTGGGGAGGGGTAACGATGACCAGGTATTGGCCTCACCATTTAAACGGTCATAATTTATCAAGAGTTAGGGGCATTTTGTGGCGATTGCCGCTCAAATAGTCGACAGCGAGCCTCGTTGGTCGTTGTTTCATCGGCCTTGGATGAGGGAGGTGAATGCGTATGTTGAATGCATATGATAATGCGAAAGGGAGTCACAGCGCAATTCTTCAGTTTGGTGCCTAGCACTTGTTTGGTTTCAACCTTGACTGAAGGACTGATACAAGGTAGCCCAGTATCATTGCCTACACGTGAAAGAGCAGAAATTATCCTGTAATGATATACAACTCAGGATGTTCTTATTTATGAAATTATAGATCAAAATGGTTTATAGCGTCATTCCTATGGGCAACTAGCTTAAAACATCTGGCCGGTTCCATACTATCTATTGTAATATGGTACACTATATACGTAGACAGTGACCCATACACCACCTCAATAGGATATACAACCTCCTCGCCCAACACACTTCTGCCCCAGCCAAACGATGCGCAGTGCATGGGGGGGGGCAATACATGCAGTCCTGCTGGTCTGACCTAATACAATACATCGCCATGGGTCTGATGCATGCATAATCCCCAGATTCAGTTCCGCCCCCCTGAGCTGATCTGCCTGTGACCACTAACGCCCCCTCAAATTAAACCCGAGTCAGTGGTGTCACTCGGCAGTACGAGCTGCTCTCTCGGTGGCGTATTGTACGCGCGGGATATTACCCTGAAAATCCCGTTTGATTGGATGAGTGTCCATGGGAGTTGAATGACATCAGCTTATCTGCGGACCTACAGAAGTCCCCAATTAACATTAGCGCCATAGGCCATAGTTTTATCCAATCCATGCATTGCTTATTATTCTCTGCGGACCTGAACGCCTCTTCCGCCTCCGCAGTGAGCAGTCCCTCGAGCAGCTCTTGGTGGCCGTGGCAACCAGAAAGAGCAATACGCCCATCCCCGTGAGGGTTGTTGAGTGGGCGAGCAGCTCTCTTTGACATCAATGCTAGTCTGTACAGAAGAGCTGCCAGTCCTGCTGTCTAACCCAAGACAGCTTCCAGTCAATACTCTAGAATTTACCACCACCTTCTGTGGGAACGCTGCCTGGTCGTGTCGGCTGGCGACCGACTGGGGTGGTAGCAGAGGGGTCTCGTGCTATATAAATTACAGTGATAATTATTCAGGTCATTGGTTACAACCTTCAGGGCTTGGAAAGTGTTACATGCCTTCTGGATGAGATTTTGACCTTGTGGCTGCTCGATTTGGCGACCAGCACACCAACAAGCATTTCTCCCACCCCCATTCAATCCCTACTCCAGCCCTCAAAATGCTCTCTTCCGTGTAATAACAGTTCCCACATCCGGCCAAGCATCCATTCCGTTCCACCAACGTGTGCATAGGGGCCCTGGATGCGTGGAAAAAGGAGAGGAACCAATGAGATACTCATTAGCATTTGCCAATTGGGCAGAGAACATGGAACAAGTTCTCGTCAAAATCCATTTGCGTGAGCCGCGCCATTGCCTGTTGGGGCTGCGTGGTTGGTGTCTTAATCGGCACAGGCCATTCGCCCATCCAAGAGCTGCAACGATTTGCTTTGCAGTGCTAAAAATGCATGTGGTAATGTCTATTTGGGTGTAGCTATAATCCATTCAGACCGAGATTATCGATCTTTGTTATCACATTTGATTTGACACATTCCACATATAAAATAAAGCTATAATTCTGTTAGGATCTCTCTAATGGCTTACCTGTTGGAACAAATGCTATACCATAATGGTATTACCATGTGGATGTAGTTTTGGCACGATTCACTATTACACTGCAAAAAAGGTGTTTAAAAATGCACACCAAATTTTCCCAACACCAACATTTAAACACCTAAACACTTCAAGTGTTTAGGTGTTTAGCTTTTAAACACTTGTCTAAACACTGAAGTGTTTAAGTGTTTAGCATTTAAACACTTGGTTAAACAATTCATGGTTAAACGCATTTGAAATTGAACACGTTTAGCACTAAAATAGTGTTTATATAGAAAAGTGGGACAAATAAGTGTTTAAACAAGTGTTTAAGTTCTAAAAACTAGTGTTTAATCCCTAAACACTGTTTTTACAGTGTATGTGAGTGACTAATATAGACGTTTAACGCCATTTTGACAGCTAAGGTCATATTCATGGTGAGAAACCCACATTACACATCAATTGTTGTATGAAGGTACCGATGCCAGCGTATGATATGTGCACCATACACACATATTGAACAGAAAAAAATGAGATATTCTTATGTAGCTCATGAATTATTATGTTCACGCAGATATTTAACATAAGACACACATTTAATCATCATACAGGATTATACTATAGTTTGGCGAAATATACTGGATACTGTCCCAAACATGATGAATAACAGACAGGTATGGGGAAAACACACTAAAGGAATGGGTGGTGGGTAGGGAGGAATTTAAAGAGTTGAGAGTGGTTGAGAGTGAAGGGTGATCAACGTACCTCGTCAGGCCTACATGAGATTAGCTTAATCTGCGGGTAGTTCTTAATGGGTGGCCTTTGGTGTGACATGGGCCCACCTCATTACAAGTCCTAGCCGTCGAGCGTTAGTCTCATTATCTTCGTGTACCCAGTCCCAACGCCGCACCAGCCAAAGGCGAACACCCCACCCCTCCCACAAGGTGCCCTTGTCTTTGTTCTATTTATGCGGCCCCTTTTGCTGTAGTGGAATGCTGAACAGTTGCTTCTGTCGAGACATTTCTTTAAAACTGCTGTTTCAAGGGGAGCTAAAGAAGACAAAAATACTGAACACGCCCTGTCGGTTCCTTTGTGAGTTACGCCAGCGACATTGTTCGGTTGTCTCTGGCCAGCGAAGGTCCCTTTACAGATTCTGGTTGCCAGAGATAAACCATCTTATATTCTAGGAGTATCCAGAAGAAAGCATGCAATACCGTTTGGACAAACATTTGAGGGTAAATATAAAGTACACATCGTTCTATGTAAAGGTATCTATGCTTTATCGCCCTAACCACCAATCATGCTGATGGAAGTAGTCTTTGGTGACACTGAGTTCTCATTTAAGGCCTTTGTCCCTTTTTTGTCCATTACCATAGCCATGTGTATCGTGTCCAATGAGAGAGGTTAACTCTCTGGTGTATCTTTTTTGTATTGTCATTTTATCAGAAGGTCTGCTCAATGAATAGGGACGGGGGCACTGCTGGTTTACGACAGAAAGACGCTACCATCCAAACCCCAGTCAATGGTAGAAAACTCCTATGAATTTCATTCTCATAGTCTCTGGCTTTTAGATAATAGGCGCTTTACATAATCAGCAGTGCCCTGGGATATAGACAATGTGAGGGCTATTGTTTTCCATCATCTTTATGCTCCTAAGATATGGGTGTTATGCCATGCACTGACTATCTCACAATATCATAAGAACCATGCATATGCACTAAAATCATGCTAATACAAAGGATAAATGCATGAACGGCCTTTACAAAACCATTTTGTGGCTCTATTTTTGACATTATTGTCATTCATATTTTGGTTATAGTACTTTGCTTACCCTTTCATTAATATTATATCTATATATGAATTTGGTTTCCAGGCACCCTCCAAAAGCTATATATGTAGTATATCATGGTCAGGGCGAACTGATATGTAAAATAAATGGGGGCTACTCATACTCGCATCTTCTGCAATCGACCAGGAACTTGGATCACCCTGACGAGGGACAGGTCTTCTGAACACAATTAAAAGTCACATCTAGTATGGATATGAACCACAACCACAATATAAAACTACTCACAATTATATTCTGCCTATTGGGAGAGAGGGGTCCCCAGTTCAAACAAGAGAGGGGGTATGGATGTGGCTACCTTTTCTCTCTGTTCGTCTTGTCCAAAGGTTAGGTAAAAAAAGTGGTTTACTTATGCCATTGTAAGCTGTATTGCCCGTATTACCTGTACTGAACCCAGGGGTTTTCACAATTGATACAATATACTTCTAGGTAAAAGGTTACTTGAAAGTATACAGACTTGTCCTGCTTAAGTTCTAAAATAGAGAGGCCAATAAAGAAGCTGGAATCAGCAGAGCTAGTGAGTGATGAAGCCCCACCAACTTAAAAAGATTTAAGGAGTGATTCCCATCAACAGGTCCTTTTTCAAACTTGTTAAATTATATAGGTGCAAATCTGATGACTACCCTCCCCATTCTACAAAAAAAGGCAACAAGGAAAGTCTTTAATTCAAATACCCAGTCTTCCTTTTCATGGAGGGGTGAGAGCTTGGCTTTCAATGGACCAGGGATTAACATACACACGTCCATGAATGCATGTTAGGGTTAGGAATACCAAAAAGGCCACGCGCGATTCAGTAATTCCGCTGGAAAATAGCTGGCAATACCCTAGAGAAATTTCCTTTCTCGGCCGACTGACTAATAACATTTCAAAAAGTTCCAAATTGCGAGCCTCTCCTGATCCGGCCTTGTGCGAGGGAGCATACCAGGGAGACCAGTGTCTACCATTTATTACGGGGGTGTTGGATAACATTCCTCAAATGTTGGGGATGGGCGCAGAGTAATCACTGGGGGCATCATTTATACCCTACTGACGTGCCCATGGCGGGTGGGCGATAGCGGTGGTGGTGGTGCCGACAGGGGTGGTGCATGGCGACCGGAGGTGGTGCAACTTGGTGGTGGTGCCACCACAGGCATCCATTTTATCCATAATGGCTGAAACCATCCAGCAGGGCGGCTTCGGCACGGTCCCCATTATCTCGGACAATCAGATAAATAGTCAGATAAATTGATCTCATCTGAGTGCTCCCCCAATGCATACAGAGGCTATCTTTTGACAGGGCCAGCAGCCACAAGCCACCACTGCCTTGCCCACTTGCAGACCAAGGTTATGGGCCCACGCTCAACCTCCAACCCCTACCCCTAGAGACCCAAAGCCATGGGATGCTGGTCGCCCCCTAACATATGGCCAATAAAATGTATATAAGGTCACAAGGCTTTGAGCCTGGCCTATGAAGGATGCGGACTTCCACAATGACTATGCCGACATCAAGGACATCCCTGGGGTACCGGTGGTCGTTCCAGACGAAATATGGAAATTGAGATGATGGTTTTGTTGGCTGACTGACCACTACGCTGCCATCGATCTCCAAATCCGAGCATACTATACACAATTGCATACATTATACGCTAGGATGGAGGGCCAGTCAGTATTTTATGTCTACACTATCTGGTCGATCCTGTCTGAGCTCTAAATTGAGTGTCTGTGATACCAAGTATGAGAAATAGGTCATGTCGTGTTTATAAGGCCTTCCCTGGCGACTTTTTCATTGGTTAAATAAAATAAACTTTGTGGCTTCTAATTTGCAATACAAATATGACTACAAGTACACTAAGCTTTTGCAAAGTTAACAAACACACATTGGTTCCAACGGTGGGCCAGTGTTTAAAGAAGGTGCTGGGTTTTTCTCTCTCCATTTTCTCAACAAAGCTAAGTCTTAGCAGAAGCAATCGGGTAGGGACGCGGGCCGAATGCCAAAAGATGAATAATAATAGAATTACCCACTCCCAAGGCGCACATAAGGACTATAATCATAGCCCCTCCAGGTTTCAGTAGGCTCTTAATTGGCAGCTGACCCCGAAGGATGAAATGTACGCTGGGGAATTAAGGCTTAGTTACTGAATAGTTTTTAGATGGTGTCCTATCAATGGTATATATGTGCCCAACCAGGTAATAATGCAATGTGTTAGGAAAGATAATGGCAGCAATGTAAATTGCTGATAACTCGAAAAGTGAAAAGCCTGTGATTGGCTCCCAGGGCCATCCATAAATGACATTATGCAAAATTTGATCTTTTTAGACCCCCCTCGTCATGTTTTTTGCCGATTTTGCAATGTTGAAGGTATATGGAAAATTTATTTCGTCATGCTGGGCCTGACTGCCCTCCCCCCTTCAGCATGATGTCATTTGTGGATGGCCCCCCATGAATTGTGCACTCATCCTGTTGCATGAGCACTCCCTCACTCAGATTATTTGCACCACCAAGCCACTATTCGCATAACTCCCACCAAAACTGCCCTATTTGCACCACATTGCCAAAAAAGGTGGGGAAGTTGATACATGGATCAGCATCATATACCTTCACCATTGGAGGCAAAAAGTGTCTTATGGCTGCCAACCAACTGAGTCTGTACAATATTGACAATTTCTCAAAATTTACAAAACTTGGTAATGAAATACCTTTTCCTGCAAGACCCCTACATCTCCTCCTTTAATGGCATTACAAATTCATTAAGTAATTCTGCCTCTTATACATAAACTTTCCATCTTTTTTTAAACTTATTTGCACCACAACAATGACTGAAAGTGCGGGGCCCTAGGGTGTCTCCTTATAACTCGCTTTTCGAGTTAAATATCTATACCAATATGTTTCACGGTAGAGCCTCTGACCAAATAGAAAGATAAAATTCCAATTTGATAATGAAAGCAACAGGGCATTCTGAGAAGCTATTTCATAAATCGAATGATATGGCTGATGCCTACATGCAAATACCCCAAACCCAAACCAAACCTGTGCAAAGATAGTAGGTTTTAAGGCTAATAGGGGTTCTGCGTAGTTCTATTCATGGGTGATTGGGCATTGATTGGGGATCCAACAGACCCAGTCTGAGGTTGTGCCTAATGTTTTTGCGGTAGATTCAGCTTAAACTCAAAACTGTGTATAGACTATGGCACCTACAAGAGGAACCCAATGTTTGTAAAGGACCTCTGAAACCTACCTAAATTTACCTTGGTGTCACTGCAACCGAATTACAAGTATTGTGTATTCAATGTTCTTGTAGACGAAAATAAAGCACACTGGATAAAATACCTTTATTATATAATACACGGGGGTTATGGTATGTTAATGCGAAGTTATATAGATGTGACAAGCCAGGAGTTCCCATGAATTTCGCGCTACTATCAATGAAAGCGGGGGAGGATTCAAACAATGATAATTATGGTTCAATGAGGAAAGTTTTTATAATATTCAATATTTTATTGTTTTATGGATAGAGTGCTGTAATTTGATAGTATATCTTGAAGTCCATGTAAGTTCCATTTCATCCCAAAACCACCAACGGTAACCGATAGATGGACTACAATTAGATTTCTAGTGTGTTCCCCAGTAATTGATTGCACAGTCCATTTATTGCCATGAATTGGATCAACAGTCGGAGATTGGAACTCACTAAATGCGTTTAGAAGTGGCCGCCGACGATGGGCCTCACCTAAGAATTGTGTCTAAATAAGACACATCCATCACACCGACACCATGTCTCACACAGTCGGGCATAAAAGAAACATAGGCCTTGTCCCTTCAGAAGCCACCGTGTTCTCTTCACAGCTAATGCGAAATACATCACCACTACATAGCTGAGTTTCTGAAATATTAATACGGTGTTTAAATGAAGACGGACCGCCGTGGCAGGAAAGTGAAAACCCCGCCTGCCCTGTCTACTACCTCAACCCGAGCTGCGGTGAAGGCATTCAACAGGGGTGGGCTTCCCGTGGTGGCTTCTTTTGGCACATGGCTTCCACCAAATGAAGCTATCTGCTGGAGTGCGGCTGGGAATTCCCAATGGGACATGGGAAGCCTCATAATAACCAAGCAGTGTTTCCTGTTGAAAGTGGGCAGAGTGTAATACAGATGTCGCCGAGTGGTAGAATAGAAGGGTGAAGGGTAGCCCAGGGTGGAAGAGGCTTGGATAGAACTGTGTTAGTACAAGGCAGGCTGGCTGGCGATGGTAGGGGTAGGGTGAGGGTAGGGGAACCACCTGTGTCACTATATCCATACACATGTACATTTACCAAGGGGTTGGTGGGGGATGGAGGGGCTCTTTATATGAAGCAGGCCATGGTATATATGCTGACAGTGACGGATGGCAAAATGATCAAATCCACCTGCCATCAGTTTCTCCTCATGTGCCTGTTGAGGACGGGCAAACATTAGAAGGGCAATTACGGAACCACGTGCAGGACAAATGAGCGGACATGGCCACAGATTGGAGGCCAGCAGGGCACTGTTTTGGGAGGCATTGTAATCAGATCCCCTCCCACTGCTTTATCTCCCTCCTAGACATTCATTTTCCTTCCAACACATAGATGAGTAGTGATGATGGACGCAGTGGGGACACTTTCTACCTTGTTGAGGCACATAATGGTGGGCGAGAAATGGATGGATGGAGTAGGGAGGTTCCACAGACTCCCACGTCATTCTGAAGGGGTAAACTAAGGGCGGGACCAGATGGACCGCTTAACATTACCACCCCCTCTTGTCCTCCTGTGAAGCGTGGCGATCCGACCGGCAAATGGACAACTCCACTCATTACCGTACACGCCGGATGGCAACCATGCCCTAACGATGTAGCCCAACTGCAGGCATTAGGAGGGGACGCGGCGGAAATCCCTTTCCTTTCCTAACAACACCTCGTGAGTACTACCACAACGGCCGCCCCTGGGTCTCGTATGATGTCTCCAGGGGTATTTCCTCTTCTGTAATCATGGCAGAGCTGCCTGCTTGCAAGGGAAACGAGGTCAAATGTCAATGAGATGATGGCGTCTTCCTTATGGATCAGGTCGCCTTCTCGTTGGCGGTGTGGCTTTAGCAAGGCTAGAAATAATGAATTGCAATGGGAGGGCACAGCTTGAACATAACCATTTCTCAAAATCGCTTCATTTCAGACTGCATGGGTGTCCACCAAAAATGGCAAGGAGAAATAGGGTTTTTACACAGATCAAGGTCTGAGTGTTACCTGAAATCTCTATTGAGAGTCAGGCGTATGTACCTCTACACAGAGGGCCCAGCATTCTTGAACTTTCTTCCTGAAGATACCGGGCATGTCTCTAATCTCTTTTCAACAGGTCGGGACTCCCTAGAACCCTGTAGGAAGGGAACACAATAGGGAAGGCTGCCCTTAAAGTATGTATTTGCTCGACCCTGGAAAGAGACTTACTCTGACATAAAGGTTCATATAGCAGGAATTCCAAACTCAGGCTGACTCTTGAAATGGAATCACTGGAAAGAGAGTAGGCCTGACTCTGGTCCAAGGAATTTAAAAGAGCGTCCTGCTGACACCCTTTGCTTTTTCTGCATACCCTTTCACCATTCTAAATTTCCTATAGATTTTGGCAACTTCCAATAAGTCTGTAATTGACGCCTAAATTGGTATGTGCCCTCTGCTTTCTCACTGCAGACAGAAGAGTCTAAATAGATTTCTATGTCTCACACAGATATATGCCTAACATAAAATTAATGTCCTTTGTACGCGTAGAAACCTGCCCGAAGCTTTACTTGGTATAATATCCATTGAGTCCATCAGCTACCCTGCCGGATTATACCCAGCCCGACACCACTGGACTATTTCAGCACACCACACAGAGCAATGTCATTACACGAGAGGGCAAGCACACACTTTGATGGTTCTATCACAGAGATAGTTGCGCCATCCTGTGTCACAGACTAACACACATTACTCATTAACGTGAACAATCATGTGAGTGGACTGTTGTATGTCTCTGTTGTACCTAAACCTCCTGCCCTCCTAGCCGAGGATATAGAATGGCATAGTGTGATGGAGGAACACATGCCTTCAATCGTGATGTGTATTGGTACATGTACATGATGTATAGCGATTTCTGATAAACACATAGGCAGACCGTCCAAAACACTATGTTTATCACACGGACGTAACATGTATCAATAAATATAAGATACCAAGTGCTACATTCGTGCATCATGGTTAATGTATAATGTGAAAATCATTCTAATTGAGAATAAATCTTTCCTTGAATTTAAAAGAAAATAATATTTAGGTTAGTAGGACATACTGCCTATTTAGCAATTTTCTCAAAATGAATAGAGGATTTTTAGTTGCCGCTTCATTATATTGGATGACATTTCTATGGATTTCAGATCTGGTTACACCAGGCACCTCATAAACCCTGAATGAAATACTGATGGATAATACTCAACGTGACATACATTATCAGCAATAAGCCTACTACCTTTTTATATTTGAATTTCCATGCCATCCTTATAATGCGCATTATTGGCAATCCCTCAAACTATTGACTCTGTTACCTGAAAGACATCGTCCCATAACCACAGGACGAATTCATCCCTCACTATAATTGACAAATGGGCAAGATTACAGCTGTACAAGTGTCTCCTGATTGACCTTTACTCGATCCACAAATGAAACAGGGAGCCAGTAACAGTCCCTCCCTGTGGGTGTACTGAATGCAGTCTTGGTGAACTGAAAGGGCTTTTTGTACTTTGTCAAGAGAAACAAGAGGCACTCTGATTTGATGAGTGGCGGGTCGGCCGTGAAAACAAGCTGGCTTCACTTTAAGGATGTACTTTTATTTGAGATGGGGCTGATGGCTTCACCTCGCCCCACGCCATTAGCGCGGCCGCAGCCCCCTACCTCCCCATCCTCTCTTTTCTCTCCCTCCCTCCCACCCAGCTCTGCTCTCCCCCAACTCCCTCCTCCAGGGAGGGCGTGTAGGTCCTCAGAGGGCAGATCATTGACCAACTATAGGGTGAGCTGGCAGGGCCAGAGGAGGGGATGTGCATTGGGTGGACGGAAGGGAAAGGGTGATGCTAGCGGGGTGGGATTGGAGGGGGGAGGGGTTCTAATTACAACACAAACAGCCCCCTTTCACGTACCCATAACTCGGCCCCCAGTCATTACCACCAATATGATGTCATAACAAAAAGCTGCCCCGGCCAGATGAATGTCTTCCTGAAAGGTTTTTATTACTGCCGACAGAGCCGGTCTGGCCTTCAGGAATTATCGGTGCGCCTATCCGTCTCTGCCCTTTATTATCTAATATATTACAGGCTGTGGGGAAATGATCGTTTAATACCTGTAAAAAGGTGGACAGGTGATGATGTAAGGCATCTATTCTCACCTTCTCACCCTGCCCACCACCGACTGTCAGGGGGTGCCGTAGCCGGGGCCGAGGCGTAACATAAAATGTTCTGCCTCCCATCTTTTTCTTTCTTCAACACAGGGCAAATTACACGAATCGTTGTCTGTAATCCGTTTTTGCAACAAGGTTGCTTCATCAAACAAGTTAGTGCTTAAAACGTGCCTCTTTTGAGCAAAAGACGCTATAATGAGAATCTTGACCAAAAATTGGGAAAATTAATAAAGTGCGTTTGATCGTAAAAAAAACACTGAGCGATGGCGAGACTCCCAGGAGTGGATTATCATTTAATTGTAGGGTGCCTCATAAGTTATTCAGTGGTTTGAGATCCATTCAGGGCGAATTTTAAAGGGGATAGGGATGAGGAAGATGGGAAGGTCTCCTGATACAGTTAGGTGAGTGAGTGAGTAATAGATGTTTAACTCCATTTCGACAACTGAGGTAATATTCATGGTGAGAACTACATTACACTATTTCACAGAGGAATGTGTCAGTGCCCACGCATATGTGCATCACACACATCCGAGGGGATATGAAAGAGGAGATATAGTCCTTTTTAAGTGGGCTAGGGAAGTCCGGATACAGTTAGGTGGGGACTGTGGTTATGTATATGGGGTGTACTAAGCATGGGGGTTATTTGGGGAACAAACGCCACGTCTGTATTGTATTGATAATCCTGGGCCACAGAGCAAATACGAGTTGAGTGCGTCAGGGTCGGATCGATGGACATTTGGTTGGGGGTAGAAAGAGGAGGGGAGGGGTTTCTACCCCGCTCCCCACTCCCATCTCTGGTATATAAGTGATCCATTGATGGACTTGTGTTGGTCGACTGGTAACCCGAGCGTTCCGGGCCACCAGTGGGGCATACGTCGACGCCTGGACCAAAGCTGCTCTGAGCTGCTCGGACCACGGAACAGACTCCCCTGATGCTCCCCAAATGACTCACCCCTCCCCTCACACACAGCCCTGCCTCCTTAATACAATTAACACCGCACACGAAATTCCAATCAGCAAATAAAGGGTCCTAATTGGATTTCTCCACCTCATTACCTCAAACAACATAATTTCGCTTAAAACCTGTTATTTTGACCATTTCATCAATGGCTGGGTCGGGCGTACCCTACCCCTTCACCATATGGATACTATCTGCCCCTCCTATTAATAATCTTGGTGAACTGGGCTACCTTAATGTCCTGATCACTTCCTAAAGAAGGCCAAGAGGCAGGGTGGTGGATGACGGCCCTGCAAGATCAACTCTTGTCAATGAATAGACAATGCTCTAGTCATCCCCCTCCCGAGTCCATCACCTTTTATCCACCTTTCATGGGGTCTCTGCAGGTTGTCGACGCACGGTTGCGTCATCTTAGCACTAAGCTGACGCTATTAGCACGCCAATCAGATCCCCTCCTACCAGCCCCTGGAGGCTGGAGCTTGGTGTGGTATACTCCATTGTCCATATCAGCAACAACCAACTGCCTACCCAGGATGCTGGCAATGCAGGTCAATGTAGACAATGACAACGGTCAATAGAGCCCTCCATACACTATCTATCATTAGAGCGAATGGATGATGCATGCTGGAGGATAATTAATTTTCACTGTGTATAGTCTCCACACATGCATTTAATTACAATATTACTAGAAGAGGAGCCGTACGTATATGATCAGATTCCCTCACATTATGTAATTATTGAGTATTTTTTTTTTGTTTTATTAGTTCTGTGGTACATTCTAAGCATACACGTATTTCTGAAACATGTATTTACAGTGGGGGTTTCTGTATGGTCCAAACTGCAATGTGCTTTAGACTTTCTATTTTTTGTTTGTGAATGACTAAATCTAGGTTGGATAAAGCACCGAAATTTACTTATTGATAGCTGCTTCAAAGTACAGACTTACAGACGTTTTCAATTGATTTTTTTCTTAATCTAGAATTAGGACCACAAACATGGAGTATTGGTGCGGCTCTACCATAATAATATTATATGTAACCTGCGCCACACATAGGTGTTTTCCTTATATCTGTATATAACAATGGTTCCATTCCAACAGGCCCTGCAGCCTGCTTTCAGCTCTATGGCATTCCATTCCCTTCCATGTCGTTTACGCAACACTCCCGCCCTGGGGAGTTTGGATGGGTTGGCAAAGGGTGGGAGTGGGGGCTGACGGGGAGGGGGTAGAAATATCACATAAAACGGGATGACGCTCTCTCTGGTTGATGCACCCTGGTTTTGCCTGCCGTGCCGGCACTGAGTTGCTCGAGCTGCTGGTACCAGTCATGCCGAGCAGCTCAACCGTGGTGAGCGTCTGTGTTTGCTGAAATAATAAGTTGCGTACTAATTGAACCCGCGCACTGAGTCGTGCCGCCGCGCCGCACGTGTGAGCGAGCAGATAGCATCTGAGAGGTGGTCGCTGGCGCTGGGTCCGCCAAGCAAATTAGCATAAAGAGATATGTGCTCATCAGTGACTCGGGCTTTTTTTGGTGGATCGGTTGAAGGTGAGGGTCGGGTGCTGTCAGCAGGGATAGCTGGTGAGTTGTAGTTGGCTGATATGAGGGAGGGTTGAAGATGAGTGATAACGACGATGTGGGGTTGGACGCTGGGTTAAAATCTGGTCAAAAGGGTTGGTAGTGATGATAAGGCTGATAGGGACTGGTAGTAAAGTTGACAGATGGAGTATGAAGTATCTGAAGTTATTGTGAGTTATGAGACATATAATAAGCGCCGGAGGGATTTGGGAAGGGTTATGTGAGGTGTTAAGTCATGACAACTACAGGCTGACCCCCGGATGCCTGGATGGTGGTCTGCGGGCAGCAATCATAAGCAGCAGCTCGACTTGAGCAATATGGCCGTTACCAGTGGCCAAATCTCGGCAGTGGCTACGTTATCTGTATACGGCACTAGAATATTGTTAGTACTGAGAGATTCAGCTATGTGGCTCATGTAGTCGGGGGCTAGATCAACATTTGGCCTCTTTGTATAGTTTACATTGATTGTCTTTTCCTAATTAACTACATGCAGCTATTTTCTAAAATTTATATCCATGTATAGCAAATATTTTCAATTTTAATGAGATAAGGTTAATTTAGACCTAACAGTTCAAAAACATTAGAAATAAAACTCTAAAACTCCAATAAGAGGTCACATATCACTCAGATTAAGTACACCCAGGCCATTGTCTCCCTATCAAGCTAATCCACTCCCCTCACACCTGAAACAATAGCGAGGTACTTAGGGTGATTAAGATAGGGGCAGGGTGCAGCTTGTCTCCCTTATCAGTGTTATCAATCACCATTGTTCAGAGGGGTGAACAGTGGCTGATAAGAAATTTACCCAGAATGCAATGCTGTGGAGTTGGGGGCCTACCCATGATGCAAAGCAAGATGGCGGCCTCCATGACCTGATATGCTAGTGCCCTATAGATTCCACTCTATATAGATGTGTGGAAGCAGACTGGTTGCGTTTGCTATAGATTTACTAGAGCACACTAAGATGCATGTGTGCATAGGGCTACATGTCAGAGCTAAAATTAAACAGCACAAAGAAGAGGGAAACATGCATGGAACCTGACAGAGCTATGCGTGAAGCTATAAGATAAGACCCGAAATGGCTTTCTAGTGATACTTTGTGTGGGTATATAGAGATGGTCCTTAATCTTAAAAGATGAGCAGATTCTAGATTTTGTGCAACAGCATAAGAATCCAACATGACTGATGACTATACGGTAAAACTAGGAGTACGGATGCATTGTTCAGTGAGCAATAATGAGTTACTTTAACAGTTTACACATTTTCATATGACAAGGCATGAGTAGCTCATGGTGGTGGTATATGATAAAGGTCAATCTGGCCCCAGCTCGACCACTAGTGTGAGTCGTCTCTGGTACCTGGCGTTTGTGGGTAAAAGAAGTTTTTTCCGCTGGTTGCTGTAGTCCTTATTTGTAGGCAGGTACTTTGCGTAGTAATCTTCCCCAGAAAATGGGGACCATCATCCCCATACAGGAGAGAGGTATTCCCTAGAATCCCACCCGGGCGGGACTGGATAAAGGTATGTACTGGTAAACTTGAGACCAATGGTTAAAGGATGGTGTTAAGTCATGACAACTACAGGCTGACCCCCGGATGCCTGGATGGTGGTCTGCGGGCAGCAATCATAAGCAGCAGTTCGACTTGAGCAATATGGCCGCTACCAGTGGCCAAATCTTGGCAGTGGCTATGTTATCTGTATAGATTCCACTCTATATAGATGTGTGGAAGCAGAGTGGTTGCGTTTGCTATAGATTTACTAGAGCACACTAAGATGCATGTGTGCATAGGGCTACATGTCAGAGCTGAAATTAAACAGCACAAAGAAGAGGGAAACATGCATGGAACCTGACAGAGCTATGCATGAAGCTATAAGATAAGACCCGAAATGTGCAGCTTGTCAATGTTTAATGGTAGTTTGTGGAGTTAATAGCAAGTATCAGAAATGCATGTAACAACAATACATCAAATGAAAGGGGAAGTATGCTTTGTCTAGTGCACATGCATAGATCTACATGCTGATGTGAACTCAGAAAGAGTGACATGGATATCTCATAATTAAGTGTGGTGTTGATAGATATCAATGGTAACACAATGAGAAACCATGGTGAGGTGTGAGGTAATAGGAACATACAAAGTGGACGGTGGTCGTTGAGTACAGGGTTCGGGTACTTGGTAATGATTGTATATGATTGGGGCTTTCTAGTGATACTTTGTGTGGGTAAATAGAGATGGTCCTTAATCTTAAAAGATGAGCAGATTCTAGATTTTGTGCAACACCATAAGAATCCAACATGACTGATGACTATATGGTAAAACTAGGGGTACGGATGCATTGTTCAGTGAGCAATAATGAGTTACTTTAACAGTTTACACATTTTCATATGACAAGGCATGAGTAGCTCATGGTGGTGGTATATGATAAAGGTATGTACTGGTAAACTCGAGACCAATGGTTAAAGGATGGAGTAGTTGGTAGAGGTAGGCAGTCAGGATTGAGTTGTGGGTGATGCTTGGTGATAATGGCTGAGTAGTGGTGGGCATTGAGACTGGAGCAGCTGGTCTATGACAAAACACCCAGCAGGAGAAGGAGGTAGCAGGGCTTTGGATGTTATGCAGCTATTGGTATGATGGTCGAGTGGGTGGGTGGAGGGGGGAGGCTGGAGGGAGGGGGTGATCCACGAGTAGACACAGACACACAAGGCCAGCCACAGAGTCCACACACGGAGGCAAACATGCCTGTGCCACCCGCTGATACCGGCTTCAGCCCACAGGGGTCCGGTCCGCCCTGGTCTGTGCCGGTCTCCTGGGGCGGCTGGGCGCCGTCGCGTCCATATGGCATATCTCATTAACACCATTCAGATTAACATGTATCGATTGTGGCCCATCTAGCACTGACACTCGGCTACTCACCCTCATGATGTATGCCCTCCCCAATGGCAACCTACCAACAACCCAATTATAATATTTCTTTTCCATCGTCTATATCACCAATAGCGGCCATTACGTGAAATGATAAATCTCCATGCCGCACTCTACATGGGTTGATACCTAAAACTCCTTAGCGCCCGGAATGTCTTTATTAAACGGAAGGAAAATCAGCGAGCCATCTCCGTACCGACAAGAGGTAACTGGGGGCCACCGCTGCGTTCCTCTGGTTCTAGCATGCCTCGCTAGGTGGCGTGCGGCACGTGCCGGATATATTCCAGTGTTTGGGGAGGGAACAGGAAGCTAGGAGAGGGGGGTGTGGGAGGGTGGGGGTATTTGTGTGGGTGCCCCAATAATGAGTGGGGCCTCTGTGCTCGCCTGGTGCGTCCGAGTGGGCCACTGACTGTAAACATGGGTACAAATGAGCAGAATTCACATCAAGTCTCGATCTACATAGGTCAGCCAGCTGTAAAGCAATAATACTCAGGGTTGTTATGAAGGAGGGCCATACAACTTATTCGGTGTCGCACCTGTAGCATTCAAATCTTATCATATTCCTTAACAAAAACTATAACTGTAAAAGCCTAAGTATGGATTTAAATATGCTATAGTATAAATAGGAATCTAGCCAGATCTAAAGGAAGATCGCCATACAAATAAGTTCCACTAAAATGGTGTCCATCGTGTCGAGGAGTCGGTGAAGTCATGGGAAGGGACAATGCTTCTCATCCCGGGTTCTCATCTCTAACATTGCAACATGGACGTAAAGGTCTTCTTCTATATTCATATACATGTATAAACAAATAAATTTATTGTTAGCCATATGTAAGTGGACGTCAACGCATCTGTCAGAAAATGGCGTAGACTTGTGACCAGGCAAGCAAGAACACCCCTCTGCAGGGAAATTCATTATCAAAGTTCATCTCAAGATCTTTAAAATGAGACATCATTGGGTTAAATATTCCTATTAGTTATGTCAGAACCCCCCTTGAACATAGGTCGCTATTCATATCTGAAATTGATGACAAAGCTCTAAATACATTATAAACCATAATAATGTCTAAAACACAATAGATCAGCCTTTTGCATAAAAAAAATACATGATAATATGATGGTTTTTATCATAGATTTTGATCTAGAAGGAATTTCCATTTCTGTTTTGGGTGATTATCCCCAAATAACCATCCAAATATGGGCCATTTCTACCGAAAATGGTGCATTTTAAACGAGACCATTGAATTCTGCATCAAAAATTAGCTTCATTTATTTTTATAATGATTTTCGAGTAATGTTGCCCCTCCAATGCCCCCTGAATTAAAAATCCCCCGCGGATGGGTGTTCTCCCTTGATGGGTCACACTTATCTATATTGCTTTTCTAATAATTGTAACATCAATCACTCATATATATATGGCGATAGCCAATTAATTGTGTCCAGCAGCTGTGCGGCATACACTGCTGTTACCATACTTACACCATAGATTCTAGGTACAGCAGGTGGTTCGCCTTACCCATTGCACCCACAGGAGGAAAAAGTAGAGTAAGACATGTAGAGAAACACCTTGGAGGAATGCTAGCTGTCTACCTCCAGGGGATGCAGCAGGAGGGTAGATGGGAGGTAGGACTTACCCATATTTACCATTGAACTGCCTGGTACGGTTTGCCTCTCTACAATCATCATCATTACGATCTGACACTGCCAACCTATTCATCAACCCATCCTTTCCTCCGGTACAATGTACCCCATTCCTCCTGGCGGCCATGCCCGACCACCAACCCTGACCACATCCGTCACTACCCTCCCTCCTCGACTACGACTATCCTACCATCTTCCTCCCCTACCCCGTGGAGTTCTTGCTCCAGGGAGGCCCAAGTTTCGCCAAACCTTCCTTCAAGAATTAAATGAAATTTCACACGACCTAGTTATGATTCACAGCCCCTTTGGTGTGGCCTGGTCGGTGATTCTGGGATAACCTTCATCATAAGCTGGCCTACCTACGATCGATCCTCCATTGGATCCCTCTGGACGTTAACCTGGCAGTGGTATGTATTATGGTGAAAGACAAGGTGGAGGACCTTCTCCCCTTAGTTAATTTTATTTGCAGAAAGATTAACACACTTAAGAGTCTGTCAGAGGCACAGTGTATTCTCTGCAAATATGAATCATACCAATGATAAGATATATCAGATATCGAACAGTTGTAGTATTTTGCTGTCTGATGATATCTTCAGACGAGAAAAGCATTATTTCTCTAACTAGTCCTGATGTATGAACAATACATTAAAGTCTCAGCAAACAACCGGACGAGAACATCAGATTCTTATGTACATTATAGTAATGGGAAGGCATATCCCTGGGTGAAACCGAAACTTCCATACTCCTTAAGTATTGTCTATTTTTTTTCTCATTACGTCCTCTCTTCCCACGCTACGGTTTTAGTTGTGCCCTCTCCACTATTTCCAAATACCGTGTATAAGGCCTGGCTAATATGTCAAGATACTACGCCTTATATATGAGTACAACACGTATCAAATTCAAGCACCAGCTCTGCCTTATTGCCTTTTCTTCATTCCACAGTGTGCCTCTCCTTCCATATGCTACCAGTGTTTGCAACGCCTTTTTCTTTATTTCATTTACATCACGTATACTACGGTATTTACACCTAGTTTTCCTCTTCACAACGCTATTTCTATATACTACTAGTTTCCTGTCGTCTTAGTCTAATCCATCCATTTACTTCTTTATATATTTCATTCTACGCACTACTTATGCTAGCTTCCCGGCTCAGACCACTCTTTTCCTAATCTACGAACAATCGGTGACCAATCTTTCCATATACTACTTACAATGCTTCCCTTTATCACTTAATCGAATTGCATGTACTACTTATAGTTGTACCATCCTGTAACCTCTCTTTCCATAAACTACTAAGGTTGGTTTACCTGAACCATAATTATACTACTTACAATGCTTCCCTCTATTACTTTATCGCATTTTATGTACTGCTCACGTACTACTCACGGTCTGTACCATCATTTAACCCCTCTTTCCATATACTACTTAGGGCATTTCATGCACATTTCTGTAACCTCTCTTCCCATATACTATTGAGGTATGTTTCACCTGATCCATATACTACTTACATTGCTTCCCTCTATCACTTAATCTCATTTCATGTACTACTCACGGTCTGTACCATCATTCAACCTCTCCTTTCATATACAACTAAGGTCGATTTCACCTGATCCATATACTAGTTACACTGCTTAATCGCATTCCATGTATTACTCACGGTTTGTACCATCCAGTAACCTCTCTTTCCATACTACTAAGATAGGTTTAATCTACATACTACGTACACTGATATGTAGATCCTTTGGCTTTAATCGCATTTGCATATACAAAAATGTACTACTTACACTAGATTCCTTCTCCTCTCACATTTCCCTTTTACATACTACTTGATCTTCATCTGTAAGACCTATCCATGTGAGCAATGGCGTAAGTAGTATACAGAAAGTGCCGTCTTCAACTGACAAGCACACATTTATAAACCTTACAGGGACATGATTTAAGCCATTCAGTACACGTAGAACATTGAGTTAAACTCATTACCGGTTATTCAGAAACACAATATACGGTTGGGAATAAAGATCAGTTCTAACTTCTACATATTCCAGACCACGTCAGCTGAAACAAATCATCTCCTCTGCTTGGCCTAAGCTTCCAGCTGCCATATGTACATGGATTAAGGGGTTTCGGCATTCATTTGTCAGGATTACTTTAGGCTAGTAAGCCCTTACCTGGTTGTACATGGAGTTGTAGCGGGCGGCAACGACAGGTTTGTCATGGCTCATAATGCGGTCCTTGATCTCAGGCTTCATCTCCAGTACTGTCAACTGGTAGTTAAAGGTGATGAAGAGCTTGTTCCGCACCTCATCAAAGAAGAGGGTGCTCATGACTGTTGAGGGTAAAGATGTATCATATTGTATTAGGTTGTAGTAACGTTGTGTTTTATTTCTTCGTAATGCTCAAGGTGTAATGAATATTTTTAGTGACAATGAGACGAGAAGTTCTTGTATATTTCGTTTTCACTTTTTCGGCCTAAAAAATGAATATGTACCACATTTTCTGCACTTTTTGATGGAAATGGGAATGGCCGTCACTTCATTCCATTGTTTTGAAAAGATAAAGGAGGTGAGGTTCATTGTTAGAATAACACAGGCTGTGCAATATCAACCTATTCTGAAAAGGAAAAACAATATTGTTTAGTTATTTAGAAGTGATGTACCGCTACATAGGTCATTGTGATTATTTACAGCTATCTAGCAAATTCCGTGTACACTACAGCAGTTGGGAGGTATAGATAAATAAGTTTTCCCCCCATACATACTTTACGCCATATATTTTTATATCTCTAAGTGATTAATGGACGGTGAGCTCCATTACTATAGAGTCACTTGGCCCACACAAATTTAAAACATGCACAAATCCTCGTAGGGAATTGGATAAAACTCTACATTTCTGCTCCATGTGCATTTATTTTTCATACTTCTAAGAGATCAAGGCCGGGGGTCCATTGTTGGTATTATTTAGGCTAGGCTGCTCATACAGACTGGGTATACAATCATTGCCCCCACTCATGCATGATAAATGTTTCAGTAAGGACCCCAGGCTGACACTCAACAACAGCCCGCCTGTTACTATGGCAAATCCACGTATCCTGGGAGACGTAAGGAGGAGATGACAGACGTTTTATAAACTCGTTTATTCTTTTCGCCTTCAATCTTGGGATAAATACCCATGAGAATGCTTGTCAAATTAGCGGGTCGGCCTCTAGTGGCGGTCCCTTTAAGCCTGCCGTGTAGCCGTCCTGCGCGCGTCACACTCGAGCTTTTGTTCACACGGGGATACTTAGACGCTCCCTTGGATGTTTAGCAATGCATCATAGGAGTTGTCGACACAAATTACGCACCCATTGGCTTCGGCAGCTCCCCACCAGGGCTAGGCGCGACAGGGACCGAGGAGTAATAGCTAGTGCCGAGCATGGCGGCCGTTATGTATTGTCTCCCTGGCCACCCGCGAAGACCGGCCGCAACCCCGGCCCTGTTATGACATCATTTGTTTTGCCCTCACCGCGATCGTAAGACAATGAATGCCAGCAACAGATGATCGACCATAACTGAGGAGAGCAGCGGGCGGTGGCTGGTGGGTGGGCAGGAGAGGACAGCCACCACCAACACCACCATCATCACCATACTCCTCCAGCCTCTGTCAGGCTCATTTGTAACCCTCCCCCCTCCCATCCACCTTCCCCCACCATCCTCCGTCCGAGAATCCATCTGGACTGCCGCGGCTGCAGTTTCTTCTTTTTCCATCGTTTTTGTCTCTTTTTGCTCCTGCTGGAAAGGGGTGGCTATCAGTGTAATTACAGGCAGGCATAATGGGGTCTTTGTTCGGTCTGGTACACCGGGGAATGATAAGAATGTCAATAAGTAACGGGGGAAGGTACAAGCCCTCTCGGATTTATCATAACACTGTAGTTAAGGATTACCTCATTTTTCTTTATTATGTGAAACAATTAACGGCCACGATTAGTCGACCTGCCTGTAAGGAACCTGAATCGTCCCCCCCCCCCTTCTCACCATGTACAGGGGTCGACAAGGGCGGCGGTTTAATGCCACCATGGAACATTTGTTCTAGCCATGATGATGAGAACGAATAGGATATGTGTAAGAATAGATCCCAGGATATGACTATGATCTAAGGGGTAATTGCTATCAAGATAGGCTGGGCGCTAGAGGTGGCTCTCACAGCAACATGTCTCTAGCATGCAGTGTCTTTTAGCACCCCCCCCCTTCCCCCACCACACACACATCCCCATCCCCCATCTCACCTCTACCTCCACCCATCCACTTGCTATCTAACCATTACCACCTTTTGTTTCGGGACCATCCCCACTAATGCCACCACCACGCCATCTACCGACTGAGTAGGTATAATTACCACCCACGTTAGCACCATACGGGAAAAAGGGACGACTAGCTCCGATCAAGAAGTGGGAGGGGTGGGGGTAGGAAGGGGTTGTAGACTGCCGTGCGCGTCCGTCCAACAGCATGATCTATGCGTGACACGAGGATTGGCGGAGGGAGCCGAGGATTAAAACCGAGTATACATCACAACCATCTGCGCCCGCCGAGCCTCGTTCTCAGCCTGCGCATGGCCTCTTGGGAGTGATCAGCACTTCCGGGAGCCGAGTACAGCTCGGAGACAGTTTGAGTGGTTTCGAGAGGCGCTCTCTGTGGCCAAGGGGTGGCGTGGGGGAAGAACACTGGAGTATGTTCTGAGGGTAATTTGTATGCAAATGGTGCATAGAATGCCCCCATTCCTTGTCCCTCATTACTGAGGTCATGCGTCATCTCAGAATGTGGTTTACTTTACTCTTCTAGTTCTACTTAGCTCTTCGAGTTTGGTGTAGACATATGGTAAAGGGTTTTCAACTTGAGACGTTTGAGGGAAATGTTTTGAATCAAAGGCTTAAATAACTAATAAAGACTTCTATATTCCGTTTTGAATTACATGTTTTACATTTTGAATTACCATTTGATGAGCATGTATATTACATAATAGTTTTTACCCTTAATGTTCAGAAATTTTACAATAAGGAAGCTTACGACTATGCACTCCTCCAATCCTCCACCACATGCAATCAGTGAAGTATATAAGAAGTACACATGTGCAATAATCCAGCTACTAAGCAAGATGAAATCTATCTAAATTTATCTCTAAAAGCAGCCAGTTATACATCCGCAATGTAGCACTTGCAATATGTGGGCTAATGGGTCTAAGGCTAGCAGTGAGCAGGTGACTCAGCTCTGAGCTGCTCCTGACCTGATTGACTGTTTGCGTTTTCTAGGCTGTGCATTTCTACTCTGTGCAGGAGGCAGTCTTTAAGTGAGCAAATCAGACAGGGCAGTGACACAGGAGCTATAGCTTGAGCCCTGCATTACTGAACAGGTATAATAGTGAGCAGGTAGCGAGCAGCTCTGACCTAACCAGATCAACTCAAGCCCATGGGCAGGCTGACGAGCAGCTCACCACCGCCTACTGAATACATCACTTTAATTATGTCTTTACTGGTCTATGCAAATACATCACTATAATGATCACTTATGTTCCCCGGGCGGCTGGGCGAGCATCCATTTCTTTCTCAATTAATGGAGAATGATGGAGGGACAATAGACAATACACGGGTTTCAGTGAAAAATGGGATTAGAACAATGAGTGATTGGCTGCGATTGTGATGAGCCTCTGGGCATGCTGAGTGGCCAGGAACAGTTTCTATACTTACTGTGAATACGCTCTTTCACTATTCCTTTTATACACTCTGCAGACAGCCATGAGAGAATGCCTATTTTTTATACTGTATTTCAACAAACATTGATCTGTCTATATGTGGCTGTCACATAAATATGTCAGAAAGAATTGTCTTCACGTCTGCGCTATCCATCTGGGGAAAATGACCCCCCAAAGGGATGGAATAAATCAGCCAGCTGATTGGTTAATTGCAGCGTTTAGTGTGCATCGGAAGCTAACCCATAACAAATGTACCATGACTTAACATGACCATATATAAAGTGTGTTCTTTCTCACCAGGATAGGTCAGTTAATTGGTATCTTTTCATAAACGGTAACTGTTTTATAATTATTGTTAACAGCAGCCAAATATCGTTAGTAAAATATCCTAAGCCTCACCTTTTAATTACCATTTTGATAAACCTAGTTTTCTTTTGTACATTAGCACTATAATATAATATCAATGTAATAACTTCGCTACACTACTATACACAGGTGATTTGGTGCATACACATGAAATCATTGTTAAATATTTAATCATTGTCAAAGTCTTCTGCAAACTTCTCATGTCCAACTCAAAAAGGACATTGCCTTCTAAAGGTTCTTCCGGCCCAAAAAGGTCACACAAACGAAATGGGGCTCAAATCAACCACCGCTTGACGTCATTAGAAGGGTGGGTGTTAGTTGGTGAGGGGAGCCCTGGAGGGGATATGGACGTGGAGAACACACCTTCAGGTCCCTTGGGGAACATGCCGGCTAGGCGCTGGATGCACACCTGGAGTTGAACGTCCCAGATCCGCAGCACCTTGTCCTTGGAGAAGGAAATCAGCTGGCCTCGGCTCTTGTTGAACTGCACCTGCACAACGCTGGCCATGTGACCTCGCAGGACCTGGAAACAGAGAGAGAAGGATAGTAAGAGAGACTGAGAGTGTGTGTGTGGTGGGGGGGGGGGGTCAGAGATCAGAGGTCAATAGTCAAGGTCGTGCAGCGCGCGGCCGGAGGTTAATTGCATTTAAATGGAGCAGGCGGCTGAGACAAGGACGAATAATAATAGAGGACGCGGCCGGGAGCGGTGGAGGCTCATGTTCAGAGCTATGGGCCTGGGGTCTCTGGGGATTAGCACGGGCCTGTAGCGAAGATGGAGATTACCCCAGCTAATATGGTTCAATTTTCTGGACACTCGACCAGCACCGCAGGCAATATGGACTGGACGTGCAGCCCCAAAACAATGCATGCCCCTCCCTCTATGCGCTCCATATACTCATACCGCATACTATCCCCTTACCCTAGCCAAAGCTCAGCCCCTCCCATATGACAGCAACCCTGTAGAGAAAATTAGAAAGTGCTTCTAAAACAGCGTGTAATAATTAACATTACACGGTTGCTGGACACGCACGGTTCTAATAGCAAATAATGGACTCTGGGCGAGCTGGTCGGCAGAGACAGGCCTAAGTAAAGGCCGGAGTGCTATGGAGACATTCCGTGACTCACCCCATTAGGCTTGGAATACACATAAGGGTTCCACAGGCACACGTGGTGGTTTACTCCGGCCGTGGCTGAAACAGAGCAAACATAAAAAGTGACTCAGGTTACCCAAAACATTGGATTGGCACTGGTTAGGAAGCTTCCCATATTTGTGGATATAGATGTGTAAGCAGGTGTAGAGAACTTAGAATTATCACATAGCCATTGATAGTTTTTTGGAGGTTAAGATATGTTATGCTAAGTTTTACCTTACATTTTTTTATCGTGTCTCCTATTCATTGCATTTTGTACATGCAACGCAGTTTTAGTAAAGTCGAATCAACGTTGAAATCAACTTGATCAACTTGATCTCAACTCTCTGTGTCCAAGGGGCTATGGACCGGTATAAATTTGTCTTTTTGGGGATAATGATACACTGGGCGTAGTTTTTAAAATACACCTCAAATCTATCGTGTGAAATATACTGCAAAGGTGACAGGCTGCTGATTATTCAGAGGCAACATATCATAAAATATCCCCTGACGATCTAAAACACCTGTTACTCAGCACTAAGGGTTTGGTCCGCCGAGGTCAGGGCCATCCTCCAGATCAGATCTGCAGTGGAGGGCATGGGGGACAGGTCGAGGTCCATCTAACCCCCATCAAAGGTGTGACGGAGGCAGTTGAAAGGGGAATCTTTTAATTGTCACGGTGCATGACGGGCGGGGTCGGCTTCGGATTTATGCCGTTGGGCCGATTTGTTTGTGGGGAGGGTGGGGGTGACAAAAGCAGGAGAAGGTCGTGCAGAGCAGGTGCGTCCACGGGCAGCACGGGGGACGGGCTGTTTCCGGCCATTTTTTACACAGACCATCATGATCAATACGGTGCACATTGTCAGATGACAGTAGGCATCCATCGCTATGACCGGGCCATTCTTTGCCGCCCTTCCCATCTCCTTCTGACTGATATAACGAAGCCCAGCCCCGGCTGCCGTCACCCTTCTTCATACCCCCTATGCCATGAATAATTCACATCCCAGCCCATGTTACCATGTTATCAAAGACAGCTGCGGCCCCTTACCTATCAGGTTGAGCTTTTCGTGATAGTCAAAGGCGTTGACTCCCTGTGAGATGGAGAAGAGGTACCTGCAAGTAGAGAGCATACGGACAGGCACTCAGTACATACACCAGATGGGCCCTCCTTCATCAAACCCGACCTCCTCCATGGTAGGAGCCCACACGGGAGGGGTAAGGGGACACAGGAGGTCTACAAAGAGCACAATGGCTGTATCCAGATACACCACATATTTATCGTAAAATACATTATTGAACACACATGAAAATGGAAATATCATATTCTAAAAAAAAAAGTTCTATAACATGCCAGGTATACAATCTTGCAATTGTTTTACACAGTTATCTAAACAAATGACACCGATCGCGTTTTAACTTGTAAAAAGGCATGTTTCTTTTTTTGCGTGGATATTTATTCCTTATGTTCTTTTGTATCTATAGACATACGATGGAAGTCCTAGCTGTACAAAATAAACTCATGTTGATGTATTTTCCAAGAAATGGTTTATGAACCTCCACAGAGCTAATGGTTTATCATTTATTCATGACTGTCACTTTGCCTTGCTTTACCCTTTTCATTTGCACTTGCGCCGCCATTTACAAATGTTTGTGTCAAGGCAATTAGATATCAGTGCACGAGTGGCCCATCAATTGTTTCTGAATTTTTTATGTTTCAGTTGAGATATAGAGGGGTGCGCTGGCGCGGGTCTCGCCGGGGTAACCTCCCTGACGACCACCAGCGATGGTGTGATTCATTAAGCAGGTTTGACCAGCTAAATATGGCCGCTTTATGCTGCTCGATCAGGGTCAAAACAACGAGGAAACACGTACATATTCATAGCCCCTGCCACGGTCGGCTCTTAACGCCTCGTCCTGATTCTATTAGGACCAACCCCGAGCCTGCAAGCAATCCCAGCTACCCATAAATGATTCAAAGACTGATAAGCGTGTCACTAGACATTATGACCTGTAAGTCGATTCTGAAAATGTGGTACTCAATGAAATCTACTTTCAACAGACTTTTTATTTAGTTACATGATTATCATAGTGAGTATATGTGTTTAGAGCGTGAAATCAAGAAAAGAGACCCCATGCAGGATTATTCACAAGACTTGTTTACAACATGTTTATCTGATCTAGGCGTACATCTGAGAATCTCTGAGTTTATGTATGTAGAATTGTAAGTGAAATAAAATGTGAGATCCCATAAAGATACCGGTCTGAACCATATTACAAGGTGAGAAGACAGAAGAATAAACACGTTTACTCATTAAATACGGGTATTAGCAGAGATATCTCAATCCATACTGAGCAGATCTCCTCAGGAGCAAGAGAAACATGTATTTTGGATATACATAAACCTATTCTGGAAGTTGCAGACACTGTCCCGCTGAAAAGTATCTTTTTCATATGCTACTGGATGCTAGGTTATTATGGTGTGCAATTGTGCGGCAATTCTTTATGATTAAAGACATAGAGAGAAACACCAAAATCACATTCTACAGTCGTGTTAACACTGTGAAAATGAAACACAGTTCACAAGGTAATCCACTAGTAATGATAATAATTCATCTTGAAAATCATTTCCAATTCAATCATCAGAAAGACCAGCAAACCAGTACAATGAAAAAGAAACCTAAGAAAGGTGTGTACAAATTAATCAACGAAACATGTCAAGCAACTTTTTACAGCATTCATCAACCAAGAACCCTTGATTTACTGATATTGTCAAATGCTAGTAGTGAAACGGTAGGGTTTGCCTAGGGCTTAGCACGGTGTGTAGGTAAACAGGGTGGTGTTTCCTATACAAACATCAATGCCATTACTTCTAATAGTTTAGTGCTCTCATGGGATGTATGTGTGTTTATGATTGAAATCAAACTGGTGAAAAGGGAAATGTCTAAGGGGAGTTATCAAGCGTTGGATCAAGGTCATTAAAAGGTCATTTAGTGTCCCATATCCCAAGGGAATGTGTAATCTGAAAATGGTATGTTTAATGTGGATAAGAAGGGTACAGGTGGAGTCAGGGGTCGGAATGATCCAGGCGCTTAAATCAATATTTATATTGGTGGTGAAAGCCCTTAGGCAAGACCAACTTAGAGTAAAACTTATAAATACAGTAAATAAACAAGGTTGTGCTTTATATTATTTTAAAGGACAAGATGCATATTGGTATGGTACAGGTTGGGGTTCTGGAGTAATGGCCAGCAATTGTTTGCGGCTTTGGCAGACTCTCAGGCCAAATGTACTCACGATCGTAGAACCTTCTTGGGTGGCGTCGCCACGATGCCATCCCTGGGTGACCACAATAAAAATATAGATTAGTGACAGGCTCCAAGTGGGTGGGGAAGCGATGTAACTTGGTCTCATAGCATAGAATCCTGGGCAGGGGCAGGCTGGGTCGTAATCACAACTGGCCAGTGTTCTTCGAGTCGTGACCCGGCCCAGCTGCCCCCAAACGATCGGAATACACAGGGGAAATGATGGAGTAACTTTCATTTGCGGCATTATAGCTGACCGCCTGGTCTACTGGGTCGAGGGTAAAAAGTGGTTCAATGCTGAGGAAGTGGGAAACAGGATGAAGAAAGGGAAGATAGAATAGGGCCGTGTAGAAAAAGGGAAAGAAGAATCAGGGGAAGAGAAGGTGGTGGTAGGAAGTTGAGATGGAGGATGAAGCTTACTTCCCCTACGCCATCCTCCTTTTACCTCCTACCCCAACCCCCAACCTCTTCCCCCTCCGACCTGCACAGGTCTCGTCGCGACGTTGGTTGATGAAACATGGACTGTAGACGCCTAGATGAAGCTGGTGAGATGACTGAACAGTTTAAAAGTAATCTATCATAAGTCAGCCGGGCCAACCCCTCAGCTACGCGCGCGGCCCCCTACGCCACTGCAATGGCTCCCTTCCTGCAGTAAAAGACACACAATGAAGGTTCCCCTCCAACCGCCCTACCATACGTCTCAGGCCACATCGCTGGGGCCTCCAGGGCGACCTATGCTGACGGAGTGGGTGGCGATGGTGAATGGGGTAGGAAGGGTGGGGTGGTGAGAGAGGACAAGGCGGCTCCTGCTATTTACCGTTTATACCAGACAGACTCCCTACTTCCTGAAAACAAAATGACGGCCCGAGATGAAGTATACAGGAAGAAGCCGTCAGGGATTCCGACATTGATTCACAGCCGGATCACACCGACGTCGGGCCAGCTGCTGCTGTTACTGCTACTGGGGTAAAACCTGGAAAGAATGGCACTGACAGAGATTAGGTGAAAAAGGACGTGCTTATAAGGCCTATATGCTTCCATATTTTCGTGATCACACGAATGGCAGAGGCAGAGCCTAACTCACAAAACGCCAACAAATTGGCCCCTAGTCTACCCCACACTAGTCCTTTATTCTAGCTTCAGCCGCACCTACCACCGAATATGATGCCACCCTCCCCATTACCACTCGAATCCCCACCCCACCTCCATCCACCCTCCCATCCCACCCTTCAACATGACCAAGAGTGCAGTGCCCTTCATCCCTGCGATACCCCTCAAAGGAGCAGAGCTTTCACTCGACTAAGCCGCCGACGATAAAGATGACACAGCGGCATTGAGAGCAGATCATATTAAATGTCTGTTGGAGTTCCAGTCTGTTGAACAGCTCCTATCCGGCTTGAGTCCCTCCTCTCCCCGGTCCATTACGTCCGTGTCTACCCCACTGCCCCGGGTTCCCAGCAAGTGTCCCAGGCGGGCCAAGAGGACCCCCGCCTTTTAGCATCCCGCGCCTGGTACCTAGCCACCCTGTGCCACCCAAGACACACACTGTGTGTTATAATGTAACAGTAGACCTCGCCACATGATTGATCGCATTAGGCGGGTTCGCCTCTCCTAACAATGCCTGTCTCCTCGGTAAAATTGTCATGTGGCCTCGGGCCTGGCTTCTGGTGTGGCTTCTGCTTAGCCTTGTGCTCTGCGCTCCCCCACTGCGACCTACCTCCCCTGCATCCCCAATTCCGTCTAATATTCACCCTTCTTCTAATATTCAATCTGAAAATGCCCATTTATTTGATCTGACACACGAGGGAGGGTGTAATGAATACCTTACTTCCCCTCTCCGGACTAACCATCTGTTACAATATTGAATGTTGCAAACGGTGGATAAAATCAGTCTACTGCCCCCAAGCCGGATGTTCAGTTTGATAACGATGGAGTCATTTAGTGTCTAATATTGCTCTCCATCCTGACAAATAACCATGGATCTTAACCACCATAAAACGAGATTCGATTCAGATCCAACCTATCAGTGATGGATGAAAAGGGGTGGTTGTGCATGTGTTAAAAGCTCTGTAGATGGAGCTACTTCTGTAGATGGAGCTACACATAGCTGGGTGCTGACAGATGCTGGTTACGTGCTGTAACTTGAAACTAGTGAATCTTGTCTACTTCCTTGACGGTTCTATCCAGAAGGCATGAAAACGAATTTGGATTGGTGACCTGGTGGCCTTGCAACAATGTTAACCATGTACACAACTGTCAATGAGTGAACTTTTTTTTACTTCACTCTTTTCCGACAGACACGTTCATATTCATGGCACTAAAACTATATTTGGCATCAGTTTGGCAAATATATGTCTGCGTGCCCGTGCATATATATCCACAAGAAACAAAGAGGGAGTATAAAGAGAAGGTAAAGAGCCGTTCAAGATGCGCTAGGGAAGCCCCAAAACGTAGCACCTCTGATAGGACAAACTGGGCCTTGGCTTGCCAGATACAATTTTAAATGTATTTCTGAGTAAATATCAATCTGCAATTCCAACATCAGGAACAACTATGCTAGGAACCCTTAGAATGTGTCAAAGAGACACACAAGAATGTTACATACAATATGAAATAATGATAATTTATCTTCAATTCTTTAGGGTCTTCTTATGTTTACAAGTCTAGCGGTAGCAGGATCTTTCCATTCCGTTTAGTTGCTCCGAGCAATTCGAGCGTCAGGTTTGAGTCTCTGCTCACCCCTCTTTCTACACTAGAGCCCTTCCAACTCGGGATCAACCGCTGCTGACTGACCTTTATGCCGAAGTCATTCTCCGACAGTTAGCATGTGGTGGGGTGGATGTGGGGGAAGAGGGGGTGAAATGGGGGGGGGGGGACTTCCCGGCCGCGCCCATTTTTATGGTGGGTGCCGTCGTCCAATAATTCCCATTAAGGGCCAGCTCAGGTCCACTTGTGGGCCTGGCCGGCAATGCTGTGCCATCTCAGGCCATGTGAAACGACTGCTGGCCAGGAGATGGGGCCTGACCCACATTTGCACAGTTGCCTACCCTCAATTCACTCCTAAAAAAGGAATATTTTCATAGTGGCCCCTTTAACGCGTGACGACAGCGAACGAAGTCTGATAATTGTAACCTGAAGGATGTTACAGTATATATGGTATACACTTGTGATAGAGTAGACATGTGAAATACACTCAATTTTAGATATTGTGACATTTTATAGCTGAACAGAGTAGAAGATTGTTTAAAGATAAATGGTTATTCAACAGTTGACTAGACGGGTGGTGTGCCTGTCTGGTAGGCAATGGGGACAACCACCCACCCCCTCAACAAGAGGGGTCTTGCAGGGCGTGGCAGAAGAGCCACATCCACTTTGATTTCAGGCTTTCAATGTTTAGCCTCTATTCCCACTTTTTACCGCCCTCACCGACACCCCAGTCCTGGCACCCACCCATCTATATCCCTTGTAGGACTCATCATGGTCTGAAGTGGCCAACTGGGACCGGCTCCATATGGCACATAGCAAATGAGGCCCGGTCGCAAACTTCATTAGGTGGAGGAGGGCGCCAGCCGGCCCAGCTGGGGCGGCGGGCCCTTCACCCTTGGCTGTGTGTCCTGGGGGATCTTCCTATCATGTCACGAGCGCGCCCTCATCTGTTGATCCTCGGAAACGTGTCACCTGAGTAATTAAACCCGCAGACACAGCCCACTTGTAACACGTGCAGGCTACACCCCACCTCCTATGTAAGGAGGGATATTAAGAAGGAGGGGAGGAGGGGTTACAAGGTAAAAGGGACTGGAGGAGTACTTCAAAGACATTTTGGTTCAAGGGCCCACAAAAGGGTTCCTTGTGTAACCTTGCTGATACCCCTTTTCTTCCTAAGGCTCTCTAGAGTACTAGATTTATCTCTGGATGTTTATAGGGATTACCGTCAAGGGTAATATATCATGTAGCAGTACATATTCGCGTATCAGCATTTGGGTCAAATATATGTATCTGCTTCCAACAGATGCGTTTTCCTGGCTGAAACCATTACATCTGGGAAACTAAGCAAAGTGAGGGAAACCTTACCCCTAGATCTATTTCATAGCCGTAACAATGGATATAATACCTCGTGAGCAATGGCTCACAATCTAAAAGGTCAGATAGCAGATCATGGTGTGTCACTTATGGTCATTGGGACAGAATGACATGCATTAAGGCTATCATCTACTGTGGGAGTAGCCACTAAATGGACCGGGCCTCCCCCAACTGCTCCCCCCTCTAGCCAGACCATAATACCCATCTCCTTTCCCTGGAAATCATCTGCCCTAACACATGGCAGTGTGCTTGTATGTTGGGAGGCCATCAGTGGCAGGGCTTATGCCATATGAGGTAATAATTTATCTACACTACACAGTCAGGGACCCTGCACCTATGGCCATTATGTAAATGCCTTCATCTATAGGCTAAGCTCCGTGTTGCCACTTAATCCACCCATAGGGTCTGCCACCAACTGCACACAGTATCGGGCCCTATGCTAGCATATACCTGTTCTCTGCTATAGTTGACTATGGGTATAGATTTACCGACCAACATCCCTATAGAGGCCATTTGTTCCTTTTTACTCAGAGTAAGAAGGAAGTGACGGCAGTTGTTACCCTTGTAGTCGGAGCAACCCATCCAAACAACGACAACAACATCCTTCCTGGTGAAGGCGTCCCTGTGCTTGGTTTAATATGGGTAGTCCTGATTTGTCAAATGCTGGCTGCTTTCATCAGGGCCAGGCGATTGGTGGTGTATCTCTTTGATTGCTGGGGTGGGCTCTGAACGGCCCTTAGGCCGGACCAATGATCATGGTGTTTGTGTGGGAATGTGTCAGAGGGCTGTCTAATGTGGGCCCGCTTGTCGGCCCGGTCAGCCGGCTCACCCCTCTTTACCATCACACAAGCGGGTGCTTATGACCCACCAACAGGAAGAAACGGGGCCTGGCCGGCCACAGGTGTGGTACCAGACCCCCACCCTCTTGCCTCCCCCCCCCCCCCAATTCCTCCCGACTGGCCATTCAACGCCACGGCTACCTGTCTCCGTGACCAGCATACTGCCCTCCTGACCACAGCGCCCCACCAAGCACTCATCTCATTTCTTAAGTGCCCAGTTCGACCCACCCACCAACCCATCTCTCTTACTCCTCCTTCTCTCCTTATCACGCTCACACCCCTAGGTACCTCCGCCCCTCCAACCACCCAGGCAGCATCAGGGGCTTGCTGTGCTGGCGCAAATCTGATCAACCATCTCATTTCTTTAAGTAAGATCGGCGCCAGCACCAAAAAGCTAAAGACAGGCGTCCGCAGGCCAACGTTAACAGCATCAGGACTATTTGCGGGTTGGGGTCTCAAAGCCTTACAAAGATAAGGCCTCTCAGAAAAGGCAACCACTCGATACAAAGGAGACAGGTCTGACCTAAATAGTATAAGAATTTAACCTCAACTACAGACCCATTTTCTGCCACTCAAACGTGCCTAGGTGCCATGCTTTTGTTCCTTGAACATTAAAGAAAGAAATAGTAGGAATCAGCGAAGAAATTATTATTGCAAAGGCATTACTAAAACGGCAAGACACCGTAATGAAGAATATCAGTTCTTGAGTAGTAGTATACAGAGTTGGCGTTTTCGATCAGGCATCCTAAGTGTGCGCTGGACAAAACACTGTGACATACCGGGGGAAAATGACAAATGTATACAGTTATATAGGTGGAAGGTGACACTGTAAGGAAGACGGTCATACAATTACAGTTAATTCATATTGGGTCAAAACGTAGGAAGTTTCACATGATAAAACTACTAGATACGGAGCAATTGCCATTACACTGCCATAAGCACATAAATTACATTTTGAAAACAAGGCAGATTTGAGCCTCTAATAATGTGTTATTTAGTTTGTGTGCAACCTACCCTGATTTGATATGTGCGACAAAACGTCGTTAACTTTGTACATCTTCACTCTAAATACACCAATTATTTACAATTGGAGTTGTGTGATTTTATTCGTGCAGCTATTCTAATAGAACGTGCTGCATTAATATGTTTACTAGGTTTTGTCTCTGTATATTGTCTGTCTGTCTGTCAGTCGGAAATGGCACTGACGTGAGTATGGGCATGACGACAACAGACAGACTCCTATGACAACAGTGGGCAACAGTACCTGAAGTAGCCAAAAGCTTTACAAGATCAATGTTAGGGAGTGAACCTTACGTTTTCATGTCCTCTCGGGAAGAAGTGTGTTTTTCCATCCAACCAATGACGAGCGAATTGTTCCACGTTGTAGCACAGCTGATGAAACATTCCAGGTTGTGTGAGTACTGAACTGCAAACAAAGGGGGAAAATGATAAACACACAGAGAAAAATAGGCATTCATCTTTTGGCGGGAAGTTTTCTTTTAAATGTCGTCTGCTTTTAAGATCTTGACGAGTGTCAGATTTAAACACGGCGCCGGATTGATTGGCAGTGGAGCATGAATCTTTAATACAGCTGAGAATGAAGGTAGAGACGTCTGCCACTCGCACCGGAAGTTACCAGGGACGCTGCCATAAAAAGGTGAATTATGTTTCTGATGAATACCCGGTCCCGATGCAACTAGAGTGTTCATACTAGGTACTCCTGGTGGCCGGAATGCGCGACAATAAGCGCTGGATAACATTTAGAGACACGCTTTTAATCCTTGGATAATAGGGAGTTTAAGATCTGAACGTGTACGGCAACGTGTACGGGTAACGCCATAGGCCAAGTGGGGGGAATCCCAAGCTTGCAGTATACAACTTGTAGAGTAGACGTTTCTGACATGTAGATGGTGTTCTACACGTACATGTAGGGACAATTTATATATAAAATAATTGGATCCATGTATAATTGTAACAGGTTTGCTTAACTAACAAATAGATATGTGACTACCTGTTGTATGTGTAAATTGGTCCGAGTCTAATTATATCCCATGGTAATTGCCTTTTGTCAAGAGCCTTTACCCTATTCAGCTGGTAACACATACTTCCAGTGTGGATGGCCTGAAATAGGGTAATCCATCTTAACCACATGACCTGTACGTGTAAGGCAACCTGTACGTCTAGCCCTTGCCGTTGTCGCACAGGTAGACGTCGGTGGATCTTAAACTCTCTAATGCGAACTAAATTGGAAAAAGTCACCCTAGCGGAACAGAAGGGCAGAGCTATCAAATGGAAATACTTCCCCCGTTCTATAAATAGCTATTGATGAGCGGCCATTGAGGGTAAGATCAGCCGGCTGGAAGTGATATTATAGTGAAGAGGGCTGGAGGAATGTAATGTCAACCGTCGGCAGTCAAAATAATTGTGTATCAATTATTAACGTACACTTTCTAAGAAATCCTAATCTAATTGAGTAGCATTCCCTCGGGCATGTTGTGCTTGAGTCCCGAGCAGCTCGCTTCTGCTCGTGGCCTCTTTTATGGAGATTTCTAGTTATAGTTTCTTCCGGTAAGCTGTTGGAGTATCTGTTCTCCTCCTGAATTGTAGAAGTTACCAGCTCTTCAGGACGTAAGCCCTTGGTAATATTGTAATATGGCCACTTTTTGCGCCAGAGTTGAAATTGTGCATACTTTATTAACCATTATTAATGGAAGGCGAAAGAACACTTTGTGAATGGTCTATTACAAGTGATAACATTATTTTAGAGGCCCACAAGGGATTTTCATGAAATGTCACTCTGAATTTTTAGCTTTTGCCATCAAGGTTTTGAAACACACTCCCTTCTATTCCAATATTTAAACATGTGATTCAATCGATCCTTTCTGATTAATATAATAATTTTTTTATATTGAAACATCCAAGAGTAGACGTATTCTCTCGCGCAGTGTACAGATAAAACGGGAAAATGAATTCATGATGAAAAAAAATAGAGTAGCAGACTCCGGAAGCTGAATCATGTGCGACATAACCACAATGACTGCCTTCTTATCCTCCCACAAGAGAAATCCCTCTAAGGATTACAGCAAATGCCCGTTTATGCCTTCTGATAAAAAAGGAAGACATCCATTAAAGTCTTGATAGTCTCCATTGCATAGGTAAAGTATTATATTTTTTTTTTGTTTTGTTTTCCTTCAGTGTAATCTCCATCCCACCACGTGTCTTTAGCATGGCATTGCTAGTCCTAACCGATATCAGGCAAGCAATGGAGGTCTCATTGATGACTAATCAACACGAGAAGCCATATAGAAGCCATGTGGGGAGTCGCTACACATGTGAGAATCAACAAAGGCTGTGTATAAACATACATCACACAGTGATGTGTACAAACAGGGAACATGCTCATCACTTGCCTCAGTAAACATTAGCAAGTAGATATACCTGTTTTTTATGACTATTTGAAGGGGGCTAGTGCATTGGTGTGACAATGGACTTTGGGGTTGAGGTACATACATGCAACATGTGCAGGAGAAAGGGGGTCTGCGGTTGGACAGGTTAGAGACAGTGGTATGAGCGGCAGCAGCCCCCTCCTCCTGTGTGTGCCCGGAGGAGGCCGACCAGTGGTCCCCCGGAGACGTATCACTGGCGGACGGCGGTCGGGCCGTGCATCATTCATGAGCGACTGCGAGCTGCTCGTCCACACATGGCCGGGTGGTCACTGGGGACCCAGCCCTGCGCCGCCATCAGCAGCACCACTGTGCACCACCACTGTGCACCACCACTGTGCACCACCGCCACCACCATTAGGAGCTGCTCCCCCACCCCCTACCGACGATATGGCTGCACATGGCAAACTGCTCAGAGCTGCTCGCACGAGCTGCTCGTGTGGCTACACACACAATTAACTGTTTGCGGCATCAAAAGAGGCAAATCGCGGCCTTCCGGTATCAGGCACAGACCAGGGTGTGGGGAAGACCAGGATAAATTAGCACAGAAATGAATATCTTACTTTTTACAGCTGGTGTCGGCAAGAAAAAAACACCAACCGCTATTTCACCGTGGCAAAAAGAACCTCGGCTGATAATTTCCCCGATACCACGAGACACCGCATCGTTTGGGGATCAATAGAAGTGGTGGGGAGGAGGGAAATCGAGGGGGGTTGTGACCATTATAGTGCATAGCCCTTTGAGCAATTTACCAAATGGGTTTAAAAAGGACTAATGAATATTTGAATCATTTGCATGACAATGGTAGAGGATATACTGACACGTTCTGTGTTCTGAAATGTAAGCAACACCGACCTCATATACTGGGGCTTAGAGGATATGGCCTTTATGTGCCTGTTATTAGAAAAACTGTGCAGTATATTCATGGGGAGGTTTTGTTCCGACGTGTATCATAAGACCATAGTATTGGTATTCAAATAGATTGTTCTGAGAAAGAAACATTAGCCTACATGTTTTTATTCAATATTAGATCTATCGGTGCCGCTATGCGACATCATCCTGAGAAATAAATGCAATTCTATATTGGGTGACTTCTAAACATAAACTCCCGTGTTTCAATTTTGCTCATGCGATGAAAATAAGATATGTTCTATGCATCGTATATACATCCATCTTAGTGAAACATTATATAGCTCTCTCCCTACATTGAATAATTGCTGGCAAAAGGAGAGGACAGAGAGGTATTATTCACCGAGAGATTTTAATCGCGGGGGCGATGATATAGCACAATGTATTCCTCCTTCACTGTATGGAAATCAATGATTGTAAATTCCAGCAGAGACATTGACTTGCTTTTATAAAGGGTGTGTGGTAAATCTCACCTTGTCTGACCCATTCAGAATGGGCGTCATGTTTCACGTACTGGGCGTTCTTGTATTTCCTCTTCTTCACATGGGAGAGCTTGACATTTAAGCAGGGCTCTGAAAGGTTACGTTAAATCTACATCAATGTTAAAACCATCAATGTTAACCAAACATCATATATCTATATGAATTATAGATTCATATTATGAAATATATTGTTCAATACATGTATTCTGATTCTGCAAAAAGATAGTATTTGGGGTAAAGGGGACAATGATAAGTAATATTAAGTCATTAGAATAAGCCCTGTTGGGTGTACAAAGAGTCTGAAGCATTCGAATGTCCATCGAATTGTTTTGGCTATAATGTCTAAGCAAGGAAAAGCTCTCATTTAGTTCATTTTATGGCCCCAGTGAGCATTCCCATGCCGACTATTTATCGCATGCTGAGGGATACAGCCCTACCACAGGCATAAATTTGCGTGCTGGTGTGTGTCACGTGATAATTTAATTATAAGACTATACACATGACAAGTCTGCAATTCAATTTGCCTACTTATAGTCGGGTACGTGTCTCGCCCCTTGTCCAAATAGGATATGAGTAGCATCAAAGGAAACATCTCCTGAACGATACACTGAAAGCACCAAGGTCGTCAGACTGACGATACCCAAAACTACAACCTTAGGTACTCAGATTGAGCACCCAGGGTAGTCAACCTAATGGGTTTAGGTCAAGACACTCACCCAAGGTAGTCAAACTGATTACATAAGGTTGTTAGAGTGACAACCTTGGAGCTGACTACCTTGGGTCCTCAATCTGAGTACCTAAAGCTGTAGATTTGGGTATTGTCAACTTGAGCACCTAAAGTCCTCAGCGGTGAAGACCTTCAGTTGAAGACTGAAGGCCTGATCATCAAACATGAGTGGCACATACCTGCCACCTTGTGAGTATGTTACATATTGTCATCAGAATGCCATAGACTCATACTGGGGAGAGGTATACTGAGGGAATTCACTACCTGTAAGGTGCTGCCCCCTGTCTATACCTCTTCCGATGATTCTAGGTCCTCAATCTGACGAGTTTAAAGATCTGCAGGGTTTTCAGTGTAGTGCTACCATGCAAGTTGTGCTGTATAATATTGTCAGTGACTTGTTTTATAGATAACTTATCGTGTCCTCAATGTCGTGTTTATAGATTGGAGATTGGATTGCTGCTAACTGTGAAGGTGCCATACAGAGGACAGATATACGTAGTACTATTGGAGAGGGTGCTCTTGACGTGCTTAACTTACGAATTATCTTCCCATCTTTCACCGTTCTTTCCTCTATGATTATTGTGATATATATCAAAGTCAGTGATACATATTATTACATATAGTTACATGCATTACAAAAGGCTTATTAATCAGACGCATACATCTACTTTGCGATATACGTTAGCTTAATATATATAGTGCTTCATTATTTCATTGTTAGCTTCATTGACATACCTGTAAAAGCAACTAATATAGAACTAAGTAGCTAGTGGACTATGGAAATTGTGCTAGACTCCACTGTAAACCTAAGATCTGCTGTGTGGTCTACAGAGGCTTTTTGCAGTCACACTTACGCCACCTGATGTTATTGTAAGGAATCAAACATAGTCGACTGCCACCTAGTGTCGACTTTGGCAGTTAAAGGCCTTGCACCATTGGTAGTTGAGTGCTTGGTTGCCATGGTAACAAGTAGTATTTATAGCTGGATGGTTTCTATATGAATTATTAGATGTTCCCCGGGTTAGTTTGGTGCATTGCGTTCTGTACATTTGCCTATCAACTTTCAGCAGCAAAGAGAGTAATATGAAGAGGTTATGATAAGGTTTGTGATTGTGGATGGGTTCAGATTTTATAAACAGACCCTATTTTCATTCCGGAATGCTACCCTGGAAAACGAGTTAATTTTTTTCCGAAATGCCACCCATAGATAATTGGGGCCAGGTTCTAAAGCATAATCAACCTTCCTCCATTTTCTCACAAGGGAGGGAACTGTTCCCTGAAAGTATGCATATAATAGTCATACTTTTCGTTTTGTACATGCCTAGAAATGCATAAGGGAAATGAGTCAGTACTTGTACACCTAGGACCTGTGGTTGTATGTCTCGCCCACTCTGAAGGTAGAACTTCCACAAAGATACAACCATGTGCATTATTCAGAGTTTGTTCCAATTAATTACTCTCTTTGCATAGACTGAGAAAGCTTATGGCAAATACATAATGTATGATAGCTGAAACAATGACAATCACTCACCCTGCCATGCTGTGAATATACAATAAAATAATTAAAACTGTAAATCATACTGATAAGTTCCCCAGAAGCACTTCAAGTGTTTCCAGAGATATTAAAGAATACAAAATGAAAGTAATCTTCTGTCCAAAATGACTTGTGACACAAACAGAAAAGGCATGAACCAGAAATATGAAAAATTAAAAAAAGACTGTTCAGTAAAGAGGAGATATGTTGGATCTCAAGAAAAAGAAATATAATGTTAATTGAATTATACAATAATAAAACGAACACATTAGGTGGTTAATAGGGATCTCTCACAGAATTGTGTCAGCAAGGAAATGAATTCAATTCTTCATTTACGGGGTTTGAAGTGGACTGCAGGATACTAAAATAGATGGGCAATCACTCAAGAAATTCCACTCCAAAAATTAATGAACTAGCTACTGGGTGATAAATGGTTAGACCTACCTTGTTTTTCACCGGCTGGGGCTGGAGGTCGTTCAAACAAAGCTATGCTGGCTGAGTTAAAATGAATGGCGTTCACTCGACCTCCTGTGTCACCCCAAGTTAAAATGGCTTCATTTGTGTTCTGTGGGTTGGACCTGTAGGCAAGGGACAAACAAATGGAATTACAGGTATCACAGAACTATTACGATGCACCGTTTATACACAATGTTGGTTTATGGTGGTTCTTGTTTTTCATCTAAAAGATAAATGCTACCTTGCAAAGTACTATTATGTATCATTTCATATCGTATTACCTTTTGGTTACTCAATTTTGTATGTCGAAAGAGAAATAGAAAAGTAATGCTCTAACACCGTGTTCCCAAAGATACCAAATTCCATCACTAAGAAAGTGTGAAACTTTTCATTATAGGTTTTGGACGTTTTTGAACATAGCTTGAATAAAAAATCTGCCATATACAGGTCGAATGTTAGAGTTCGTTGGATCGCCGGACCATAGGGTCTGGTTGGAGGACTCCTACAAGCTCATAGGTGCTGCCACCTTGTATAGAACAATGTATCTAACATACTGAAACAATGCTGCCCTCAACTGCTGTGAGATATCATTGACTGAATGCTTACCAATAATCTAAGCAGATGGGTGTGTGTGATAGGTCCTGAACCTTGTACTGACAGTTAAATTCTAATTTAGAACTCAGGTCATAGAAGGCTGTAAAATAGAATTTAATACATGTGTAAGAGAAATCCCAGGGGTGAGAATGGTTTAACCTTAGGGCCACATGGGCTTTAATAAACAGAAAAATCAAAACTTTGAATGAGCATAATATTATTTTCTAGTCTTTTGTATGGTGCAATTATGTAACCCATGGTGTCATAGCTATATTAGACCAAAGGTCTTTCTACAATAGGACGTTGTTATACCATAATCCAGTTACTACCTATCATGTCGTTTTAGCATTCTAGATGAATTATTTGATGATTATATATGTACAGCTCATATGGTTTCCTCTTGAGCATACATCTTACCAATCTCTTTGCTGGTGAAAGCTAAAGCTATCTTGTTGATATTCTGGAGGGCGACAAAATGTGTAACCCACAGGTCACGAGTCCTACACGTATCTGTTCCAGTTTTCAACGAACGCTGCAGCTTCAGGTTCTGGTTCCACATCGACACACACCCTTCCTGTAAATACACAGAGTGAGTGAGTAATAGATGTTTAACGCCATTTTGACAGCTAAAGTCATATTCATGGCAAGAAGTACATTACACAATATCACAGATGAATGTGTCGGTGCCTGTGCATATGTCTGAGGGGATAGGAAAGAGGATGTATAGACCCTTTTATGCCACATTACATATGTACAGTGATGCGCAGGTATACAGCTGATCAGAAAAGGGGCTTCTTGATTACTTGTCTTGGTTGCGACAGACATAAGCTTACTGCTGAGGTCTTTTCAAAGGTGAACAAAAAGCGCACTTCTACTAAAACACACGTTCATTTAAATGGCATATAAACCATAATACATATACAATAGGGGTATTGCACAGAGAGGCCTTTGGTATGACAGTGGGTCTGGAGGACAGAGTTGTTGATTCCTGTTATCTGGGCCATGGCTATGAACAGAAATACGTCATAACATGGGAGATCGAAGTGCCTGGAACACATAAGAGACCACTAGTCTATGGTATAGACCTAGTACTCCTGATGGCTCACACGAACTAAGATACAAAATGTTATCTTGGAATAGCTATCCACCTGCCTTAAAAGTGAAATCATACATAAAGTAGTCCACTGTACACATCTCTACCAATACAAGTAGTGGTCAAAGAGTGCACCAATCAGTTTCCCTCCCTCAGGAAACATTGGCTGATTGCTACTCCAAAGACTGAAATACACAACAGTGCGGAACCCTATGCTCAGACAAGATTTCATCTCACAAATATCATCTTGTTAACTGTTGCGCCACCTGGACTGGAGTACACGAACTGGGCAGCTCTGAACCACCCGATACCTGCCACCTGGTGTAATGACTATGAACTATTTGATAATGATTTCTAATCCAGTCATAGAACTAATCAATCAATATTTTCTTCTAGTGCACTGCATGTAAGGTCATTGTGCATATATTGTGATTCTATTATCAGAACAGGCGGATTGACCATAAATAAGAACCTTTGCAAATGCTCTCTGGAAACTGACAAGTCAATTAACTGACCCTCAGAACTAAAACAGGCATATGGGTTGTACGACCCAAACAGCATTACTTTGGCTTGAACGTGTTCAAACTATCTTCGCTCTTTCCTATCTACACAGGTTAATTTCCAGATACCTCTTAAGGTTGTAGTAACAACTGTCAAATTGGCATTTTTGTAGTAGTAACCACTGTCAATTAGTTCTTTGTGTATATTACTTACAGTGATACATGTAGTAACCATTTTTGTATCCTAATTACGGCAGTAGTAACCACCAACAAATTGCCATTTCTGTACACTACTTACGGCAGTAGTAACCACTGTCAAATTGCCATTGTTGTATCCTACTTATGGCATTAGTAACCACTGACAAATACCATTTTTGTATCCTACTTACAGCAATAGTTACCACTGACAAATTGCTATTTTTGTATACTACTTACGGCAATAGTAACCACTGATAAATTGTCATTTATGTATACTACTTACGGCAATAGTTACCACTGACAAATTGCTATTTTTGTATACTACTTACGGCAATAGTAATCACTGATAAATTGTCATTAATGTATACTACTTACGGCAATAGTTACCACTGACAAATTGCTATTTTTGTATACTACTTACGGCAATAGTAACCACTGATAAATTGCCATTTGTGTACACTACTTACGGCAGTAGTAACCACTGACAAATTGCCATTTATGTATACTACTTACGGGAATAGTACCTACCAACAAATTGCCATTTGTGTACACTACTTACGGCAGTAGTAACCACTGACAAATTGCCATTTATGTATACTACTTACGGAAATAGTAACCACCGTCAAATTGTTATTTGTGTATACTACTTACAATCTAGGACAATTAATCTGGTTGGTCAAAGTTTCTTTTTCATTTTGAAATGCACAAATCGCTATTTCTATGAGTTAACAATCCACCATACGCAGTTAGCCTGATATTACACCACATCATTGTCTCAAATAATTTCATTCACAGTCTTTGAGTGTTAACAATCATGGTCAGAGTTATGGAAGTGAGAGACATAGCTCTCTAGGCGGTATATCTGTACATGTTTAACCTCGAATTAGTATCTAGATATCAGGGGCATAGGAAAAGGGGGGGGGGACAGGGGGGCCCGGGCCCCCCCCCAATCATGAAGGAGGTGGGGCCTGAATATGTCTGGGCCCCCAAAAAGGTGGGAAAGTGAGGGGTTTGAGCCTAAAGTCAGATCCAAATTCACCAAAAATTACTTTTCTCTACAAATTCTGTATACATATGTATACATGTAGACGTCATTGCGCTTCAGCCGACAGTTCAAGGTAGTCGCAATGGGGCCCTCGCTGCCCCCCCCCCCCCCTCAAATGAAGATATGCTTCCTACGCCTCTGGATATCAATGACAATGGCCATTCCTGTTGTAGCTTTTCTTGAGTAACGTTGATCGCTGGTGTGCACTTTACTGTTGACAGCAACTGATACCGTACTGAACTGTCAGGGCCTAAGGCCAGCAGCTATAAACAAAACTTCGCATTTAATGATAAACATTTACCTTTCTCAAACGATCAGATGATCTCTTGAGCATTTCAGCTGGAAAAGAATATGCTTGGGAATGATATATCTTAGGGACAGACATTCATGGTGGAGGATAGGTCAACTGGGTTAAGGGCGGATTGAATTATTTACTTCACATGAGCATTAATCCACTCTGTCCACACCACCTGGGACAATGTGATATCATTTATATAATGGAGAGAGGGGCAATATCCAAGCACTAAGAGCATGATACTAAGATCATGTCACTCTATCCCTGTGCTGGAGCGCCACCTGGTTTGTCATAGCAGTACCAGCAGGAACCCTGGGTGATCCTTCTGCCATCTAGTCGACACATGGTGGAACATCTGAGAGGTCTCGTACACCTACTCTGAAACCTCGCCTCTAAGACGCACGTTAGATTCATAAGGTGCACTTGGGTTTGATTTTTGAGGGCCACCCTCACTTCAGATAGATACACGAGGGGGTAGAGCCGTGCCTTATAAAATATGCAAGCTTTCGATACAAATTGATATATAGCCCAACAATCCAAAGCAAGTGCTCAGAACTTGGAAGGCTATCTAAATCTATCATAACTCCCCTGATCCAGCTTAGTCCTATAAAATACTAAGCTGGTGTTGACTGTCAAAATCTTTTTAAGTTGGCTGGCGGGATAGATTCAAAGTTGTTGCGTTTTCACCATCTCATTTTTGAGATACACAAGCTTCAGCCTCATATAGGATTATAATCATCTGGCATTTAACGACATTAAAACATGGTCTCTACCATATTTCTTAAGTTTTGGAACATCAAAGTAACTGGAAAATCATTTTTCAACAAGTGGTGGAGGGCAGGTACAGATTTTTTTCCGAGTCTCTAATACCAGCTGATTCAATAGCTACTCTGTACGGCATTTGTCTCATAATCAGAAGGTTGGTGGTGCGAGTCCAAGCCCTACCACCTTGTACTGATACAAACATGCTTAGTGTTCACATGCACAGAAAATAAATTACACATTAAAAAACATATGAGGTCCGCCTTCCACCTTAAGCAGGGGTAGACACTAAATTTTTCAGTCATGGGCCACCCGGGCCCGTAGCTACAGAATCCTATGGGCCCACACCAACATCTGTGGGCCCAGAATGAATATTCACTTTTATCAAAAAGAAAATCATAACTTTTCCCGATTGAATCACATAAAGATGCAAATAAAATGACCATTCTCCTGATGATTTTCTCTATGCAACGATATACAACATGACTATAATGACTTAGCCAATACCCTTGGAATCTTTCTCATTATTTCCTGTGGGCCACCCGGGCCAATAGGAAGGCAATTCTTTAGAAAACTGTTGGCCTGGCCATTGGCTCCCGGGCCAGCGTTTAAGCAGGCTCTCTGACAAAAAGAGAAAATCGCTATCCATAATTCAGATTTCCATTTGACAAGGATTTTTTTCTCAATTATAGGTAAGGTGCTTTCCAACTACTATGTCACCTTTATTACCATCGCTGACCAGTTCCGTTATATTTAGCAGTATAATGTTACAAGACAACACCGTTTTTATATCATGCTGTTTTCAAACTGAGTTACTACTGGCCACAGGCTGAAACAATGCAGAATACTAAGCTGCTGATCGAATATGTTGGGTGTAATGGTGAAGGTAAAACACTCTGGTCTGGGTCAAATTGTTCCACAGTAGGTGCCCTGGTGTCTATGCACTGAATTTACTTTTTTTTCCAAATAATTTTTGGCTTTTTGTTAAAGATTGCTAATTCAGTGGCTCCCAAGCTACATTATGGGTAACACTTTAAATGTTGTTGTTGTTGTTGTTGTTATTGTAGTAGTATGCACTCAAATATTACTTCTAGAGTAACAAACCACTCAGAAAAGCCTTCTTAGTGGCAGCATGCTTGTTTTCGGGAGCTAGGTTGTCCCACAGTATCTTCGCCCTGTAGAGAGGGATTTTATTAAAGATTTCACGTCTCGACCTTAAATGTGACCCCTGTTCCCAGATGTATGTGACTAGGCAACATGGTACTTTCCCCACTTTCTTCTTGTAATCTCATTAAATAGCTCACAGTTGTTTTCAGAGTTCTTTTTGTCAAAGGATATTCCCCGGTTCTTTCAAATAGCGCTGATTCCACCAAAACCATCGATTTTGTCTGGCTGTTAATGGGCCGATTTCTGGGATTTCTAATATCTGCTCCCTGTCTGCCCGAATTTTTGTCACGCAGACAGGGGGTATTTCTGTGAGAAAAAGTCACGATTATCGGGCCGATTTTCATAGAGGCAGATAGGTGGCCAATAAAATCAAACTGATTTGATTTTGTCAGCCAACTATCGTGAGCATCGATTTTGCATCAGCAATGCAAAGCGATGCATTGCCGATACAAACTGATGGCAAAATCATTCATGATTCCACTATGTGATTTTTGCCAAAAATCGGAGCTTTTCTCACAAAAGCAAACACAGACACAGATTATAGAGTGGTATTTGTTATTATTTCAAGGTGTAAATAGAAGATTGAGAGAGCTTTTTGTTTACATGGGGAAGGCTTTGTGTACAATCTCAGGCATATCTTTGTTGCCAAAAGATGTTTTTGTTTACTAAATCAAGTTGACCTAATATAAATTTTGCAGACTTTCACACTGATGACTCTCTGCAACTCAATATCAGACAGGTTTGATTTTTACAGTACAAGACCCTGCAATCTGTGTGACTGCTGTGTTGTTATTTATATTTTGCTGTGTTGATGTTTATATATTGAGCTCCCACCCTATCACAGAGTCTATGCAGGTGCAGGTTAGTTGGTAAATATGGCACACAAGGAGAGAGATCACCGATATAATAACCCCTGAAATCTCATGTTTACAATTTTGAATCTCATGTTTACAATATAGGAATGTCAACACCCTATACCTTAGGCAATATAGGGACAGAATTAAGTGAGAATGTATCAAAACATCGCGTAGTAGAGCCTCACCTTATGAGATAATTTACTGCGCCAACATTGTTTTTGTCAAAGGATATTTCCCGGTACTCTCAAATAAGTTCTATTTAAGATAATACTATAGCATGAAGAAATAATTTACAGCGCCAAATAAACAGTGTTATACCAACAGGTTTCCATAGTTGCCTCTTTAATGATGAGGGATCAAACTTTCTGCAGTCTACTAAGGATATTACGTGAAGAAATATTCTTCGTTTATCAGTGAGTGCCATTCTGACAGTCATGTCAAGATTCGAGCCCCACACCCCAATATTTCAAAATCAATGATTACAGGAAATATTGCTATTAATCAACATAAGCCCAGGGCAATACTAAGTCATTGCTTCATTCTACTTCCTTTTGTCAGGCACGCCCAGTCAAATTGAAACAAACGATTGGGATTTATTTTGTCTGGACAATCAATTGTGCCATATAAGATTGAGAGACCACGTCCCATGGGTTGTGCAATTAATATATTTTTGTGGTGATTTATTTTAAAACATGCGACTTTCAATAATATAAGGTGGGAAGCTCAGAATCTGATTCCTATCAGATCATTCGATATACTATTGAGGAATCACTATATTAAGTCTCTTATAAATGGAATGAAGATCCAAGAGGAGATCCAACTAGGCCTGCTTAGGCTCTACGTGGGATCATTCTCATCTCTTCTCCATATTTTCCTAAGTACCAGCGGCATTTTATGACTAAGACTAGAGAGGCCGCGATAACAGGAGAGCGGGTTATTTTCTCCAAGTCTGTGCCGCAGCACTAAACCTAATCTTCACTCTCTCTCATCCCAAGGAGAGAGCCATGCTCTTGATAAGGGGTATCTACACTTTGGCAAACAAGCCGGGAATAAATTGAAAATTTTGCCTGGCCCTATGAGGTAATCACGCTGGTTTATTATGTCCCGCCATAAAAGTAATTGTCTCTACTGGGGCCTTGCTTGTCGGGGAGGGTGTTGGCAGTGGCTGGTGATGGGGTGTGCAGGGGTGGGGCTGGTATAATTCTGTTCTTCCTTGGTTGATGATGAACTTCCCATTCGCGTTAATGGGCTGGGACGGGTGATGCCAGGAGCAAGAGGAGAGGTAGTATCCTTAAAGGCAGCCTGCACGCAGATTAGATATCTGCTGGGGTGAGCTATGGGAGTTTATATCAACATTGACGTTCTGAACGATGCACGTGCACAGTCTCTCTGTATAGAAGCCAGATTACATCAAAGTTTGCCCTCTTCCTCTACCAGGGGCGCTGTGCAGCATCTCCTCTAGCTCACCCCATCCCCACTCCTCACTGGTTCAGTGGAGATCCACTATGAACATGATGAATATGCACTTTATCTCTGTCAAAAGACGATGTGACATGGAATGCGCCTGCTTCCCTCACAATTTAAAGGGGTCCGTTAGTATGGCTAGGAGGGCGTTTTAATCATTGTTGCATGGTGTATTTGCTGAGTGGTCTGACCTGTGAGAATGCTTTGACTAGTGGCTTTCACTGTGGCTTTCACTATGGCTTCATGACTGAGGTCAGTGGCTTCTCAGACTGAATCACTGATTAGCGGTGGGTGACTCAGCCAATAAGGACATAGTTGTGATGATGGATCCAGTGGGCCGCGCCTAGATCCACAGGGATGACCCCCTGCCCGCCAAAAGGAGCCCCAAACTTTGTTATGGATGCCCTCGGCTGCCACACAAAACACTGCCTTATCCAATCGGTTGTCATGACAAGTTAGTGGTTAGATTCATCACGCAGCCACCACTGGTATTACCAGCCTACTTTTTCCCCTACCCAGTAGAGGTCGTGGCTTGGGATGCGGAGAGCTAGAAGACCATTGAGTGGCGGTCCGGTGGAGATTTAAAATTGGCCCTGAGATCATTAGTCATCGTTATGATCTGTACAATGTTTGTATTGTATCTGACAAATAAATAAAACAAGTACTAGGATATTCCTAGGTCTATGAAGGACAGCCCGTGCCGTGGGGGCTGGTTCGGGACGGTTTAAGGGGTTCTGCTAATGAGTGAGGCCAAAGGAGACCTGAGCACTGCAGTAGTTTCATGGGGATACACTATTTGCCTATATTAACACTGTCGGGGAGCAAAGTGATATAATTAGTCCCCGCACCCGTGACAGATTGCCTGAAACCCTTGGAGGCCAGATGCGTAATGACAAGAAAATGAACTAATTGTCTCTGGCCATAATACCTTGGCCAAACCACCGGGACCGGAAGTCCATCGAGAGACTGGCGTCCCCGGGAGCGGCAAAAGACCAATGGAGAGGGGCAAAAGTCAGATGGTAAATCAGGAGACTGTGGGTAAAAATGGTTCCAGTAGGCCCAGCTGTGTTATCTCAAAGTCTCCTGATTATAAGAACGGTAGCACGTAAAACAATGGACGCCCAATAATTTGATAAGTGAGATTGCATGGCTGCATCCCGTTGTCATAGGGGACATGTGTGTAACAGAATAAGGGGAGATATTGAGTATGTATGTATCGGAACATTATGGGTGTATTCTAGTGCTCAAATATAGAGGTTGTACATCTGTACCAAACAGATTATCCTGAAATATTCAAAATGTTTAGGGCACCATACAACATGATCTGTATACCTTGTAGGTCAAATCTGGTTAATTCATTAGTTATCTTTAGAACTCTTTTCAAGATTCCGACTTTAGCTCGCCATTTATCTTGCATGAGTGAAAGACTATGGATATTACACACACTCATTGCTGAAAAATCAACTAGTTTTAGTTGTGATTTGATTTCCAGGGAAATTGTTCGATGCTGGTTTCTACCACAAGTTTTGTCCGTCCTCTTGACCTGTGCCTCTGATTCTTCTCCTCCAACATGTACGTCTTCTCACCCTATTCTTGTCCACCCCAGTCTTCCCCTAATGGAGACAAACACACGTTGAGGTATGCAACACTGTTATCCCCATACTTTCCCTAACACAGTCCCAGATCTACCAGATCCTGTGGTGCTCATGGTCTCCTCCATTTCCGCTCGGACAAGTCGATTTGCCTATCAATCGTTTAGTGCCTACACTCTCAATTATTAAAATGAAACTGAACAACCGCAATTGGCTGGGTCAGGCTTAGATTTCGGATGGATGCAAATCAAAAACCCTTTAGAATAAAAATGCAATGTCTGGGAAACAGGGACTTAACCCTACGCCCATCTATGTAATGGACAGGAGGATAACTGATAGAGAAATTATGACTGTGATGACTATAAAAAAGAATAGTTAAATTCAGATGAAAGGGGGGACACTATATTCGGAGGGAACCTATAATAATGTAGAGCAATCTTGGAAGGAAAATGTATCGGTATTTATTTCATGTTGAGAAAGACCGTATCTATAGTCAAACGTAGTGAGGGCCATTTTCCGTTGTGGCATTATCAAATTAGCCCCAAACTGCCTCGTGGATCTCTGGTGAGAGAAAGAGAATTTAAGACGAGGGGACAGTGTGATAAGATATCAATTTTGAAAGATTTTGATCAAAGACTACATGGACTATTGTAGATTTCAATTAAAGATATAAATTCAAAGATATTATGATAGCTAAGAATATACAGCACAGCTGTAATGTCAGTCGGTTATTATAGATTAATATCTAAATATGATTGTTCGTTGGTAATCAAATTCATATATACAGTCGGCCCTTGCTTCCTTGACCCTTTGATTCCTCAGATCCCTCATTACCTCAGACATAGGATCTGCAACTCCCTCTACATATATTCTATTATACTTGGACTTGAATCCTCAGATAATTTGCTTCCTCAGAAAATTTCCCTTGCATTTTCAAAATCTGAGGAAGCAGATCTAGATACCTTGGATGGCTAAGGAAGCATGTCTGCGTTGCTTAGGTATTCATGGTCTTCATGATGCGTTGCTATGGTATTAATGGTACATTGCCTAGGTATTTGTGGTACATTGCTAAGGTATTAATGATGCATTGCTAAGGCATTCATGATGTGTTGCTATGTTATTCATGATGTGTTGCTATGGTATTCATGATGTGTTGGTAAGGTATTCATTGTACGTTGCTAAGGTATTCATGATATGTTGCTAAGGTATTCATGATGCATTGGTAAGGTATTCATGGTGCATTGCTAAGGCATTCATGATGTGTTATTCATGGTATTCATGATGCATTGCTTAGGTATTCATGGTTTTCATGATGCATTGCTATGGTATTAATGGTACATTGCTAAGGTATTCATGATGCATTGCTAAGGTAATCATGATGCATTCCTAAGGTTTTCATGATGTCCCTATCCATAGTACTATGATGATAATAGAATGGAGGGCAATGGAGCCCAGCTCCTACCTTGACGGCGTTTCTGTAAGAATGATACCATGCAAGTAAGGTCATCATAGCATACTATAGCTATCCCTATGGCTAAATGTCAAAGCTCTTAGGAATGATTCATATTAAGTTAGATTTGATATTAGACTTGTTAACTACCTATTAAGAGGATTAGTGGTCTCCTAGTGGCCAAGGGCTATTGGTTTTCCAAGTGTTTTCATGTTTAAGAGTCACAGATTATATGAGTGAAGATTATTTGCTAAGGGCTATGATGACCTGTGCAAGTCTAAACATCCCAGAAAGTGAAGAGTTCTGTGTTGGCTAGAAATGGCCAGTTGGCTATGGCCAACTGGCAATGAAATGGGACAGAATTATGATGGTGAAGACCGATTTTGTACGGAGCCCTGGAAGTGACATTTTGAGATGCACTTGAGAAGCCTTGTTAAGAAGCCATATGGGATCCTTGATTGAAATGATGTACAATGTAATCGGTTTTATGTATATTCCGGTATTAAAGATGCATCAGGATGGTAATTCTTACAAGAGTAGTGACGATACAAAACAGGGGAAGTAGATCTGTGTATAGGAGTTAATGGTGAGGGCTAGGTGAGCAGTGTTTGAGGGTCGCAGACTGCAGGAGATGAGGGACAGGGGCGGACAGGAGGGACAGGAGATGAGGACCAGCATTGGGTGCGCGGACGGCGACGGGGTGTTCCAACCAGAGCTGCCGTCCGTACACGCGTCGGAAGGTCATACGACGCGCAGATCCACTCCGAAGGGAATTTGGCAAAATAGCACGGCAGCGACCAATATTTGAAAAAGCCTGGGGTAAATGTTTATCCGTTCTCCTGGCGCCAGAGCTTCTGACAGCATCGCCGCCAGGGCACGGTCCTGGCCAGGGATGGGAAGCTGGGTGGGTTGTGATGAAGGGCGGTTGTGGGCGAGGGAAAGCCAAGTTGCGTAGCCACATGTTAGAATGACTTTGGAGCAGGGTATTTTAACTAAGTGGACATCATTCCATATGAAAATATTTGGTTTGTCCGAAAAAGAAAAAAACTACACGTTATATGTTGATATAGCGGATGGCCTCTGATATATATCTATAATGCCACCGATGCATCCTATTCCTTCTTCCTTTCGGGGTTTTTGAGCCTTGTGCTATGACCCTTTCAAGTCAGTCGCGGCTTGCCTTTTCCTTTAAAACATTTAGGACCAGCCAAACACGCCTCTCCTTTTAGGCCACACAACCACTGTTCAGATAATGCAGTTGCTCTCATTCTCAATTTTCTATCCTCGTATTTTTTCCCATTTACATTATGTCCTTTACTTGGTCGTTGGTCCCTATCAGCATTGTGGAAGGTTCCAAATACGAGATCAAAGCTACAAGTAGTGTGGGGTAGAGAACTGGTAGACTTAATAAACTAGGGTGGTTAACAGGCAAACCTTAAACTGACCAGTACACATGTGGACTAGACACTTCCAGAGTTAAGCTGGAAGAGAATTTCTGGCTCCTATATTCAAGAGAGGGGGGCAAAATATGATAACTTAAGGAGCCATTTCGTTCAAGCCTATTCCCTTTTTACCTTATCATGTCCCGACGTAGGCCCTACTTAAAATAGTCCACAATCCAATCGAGATAACTCTATAGGGGATGACGTCTATACTTCTTGCCTTGGGGCCGTGGGCGTATGGAGGCGGTATGGGGGTATTGCTACTGTTTGGTAATATCAGGCTCGGATGGTATGTTAATTAAATCAAGATACATGTTCCATGCATGTCTGCAAAACTGGTATCTCTATGGGTCTGTTCTAGAGAAACAGTAACTGCTTTTTAGTGTTATGATATCACAGATCTTTAACTGATCTCGTGGAGCTAAATAGATATATTTTCCTAATTACGAGGTGTGGCATTACAGGTGTTCATTGTGGTATTTCATCACTTGGTACAGGTGAACCTTGTATACTGCTAAGCCATAAATGATATATCCATACCCATCTGATATGAAGTACTATCCAAGCATGCATTATGAGAATAGATCATATCACATCGTACATGTAGGTTATTACAAATTCTATGCATGCTTCATTCTCAAACCTATCACCTATATCACCAGTTCCCTCAGCCATCCAAGGTATCTAGACAGGCTCCTACGTCCCCGCCTCTCGTATTTTATGTTGGCGACAGGGGTAGCTAATCTAGTTTACAAACTGTATCTAGGTTGGCACTGTTCTGCTCGAAGACCTATAAAGGTGGTTGTAGGTGAGGAGATCCCTGACTCGTCTTGGTTGGCTGGCTGACAGACTAGATAATTGGGGTAAGGGGCGAGTGGGTGGCAGCTGTGTGAGGTGAGCAGTTGTGGGAGTTGTTCAAATCGGCTCAGATCAGCTCAGCTCAACTCCCAACCAATCCCCAACCTAAAATGACCATTGAGAATCAATTGGTGGTGTCTTGGGGCGCCTGCCTCGCATGGCCAATCAACCTCCCACCTGCTCGGGCGAATTAGTGCCCCAACCACGTGGCTGATGCCAATGGCCTAAGTCACTATTGATTGGTTGTAAATTTACTGGGCCAGCGTAGCAAATTGAGACAATGAGTGGTGTTGGCATAGTGTCTTATGGCACCCAGCCAGTGCTGCCACCTACACTGAGCCAGCTTGTACAGCTGCCAATTGACCTGAGATAGATCTATCATTAAGGATGAAGCAAAGGGAGAGTGCATTTTATTCTATAGCATATGGTGTCGTCAAATGGTGGTTGATCCCTTTTCCCATGGGATGTTTGGATATAATCCCATCTCTATCCTGCGTGGAAGATGAGATCAAGGAGGGATATTATATCCTGTCACTCTTCATTTGATTTCATCTGACCGAGATACCACGAACCTACCTGAAACCATTCATTTGTACTATTGGCGTACACAATTGATGTTTTATCATCACACAATTAATTATAAATAATATATATAATATATTACTCACTCGACTGATACCGATGTAGCGATTCGTGTTCTTCAAATAGGACACGCGCTCTATAACTTCTTTGTGAGGGCTGAAATAAATTAAAAAAAAGCAACATAATTTATATATAGCAGGATGGCATTTTGATTTATTTAAGTCTATATTTTAATGTCAGGATAGTGTGTACCATTGATATATCATGACAGGTTCATGAATCCAAATCAGGATGAGGCAATATAATCGTAAGAAAACCTTACGTGACATTTAATTGATTTACTGGGTAATATGAAGAAACCAAAGTACATGTACATGAAAAGCCAATCTTAAGTGAAACATTACTGCTCGAGCTTTTTCCTCCAAGGGACCTAATCAGGTTGGAAGCATTTACATGGAAATTGGCCCCTGTACATGTAATGATATGCTGGCAGTTATGAAAAGAACTGATGAATGGTGTTACAAAATTGAATCTCTGATGCAGAGTCACTATCTGACATTTGCCATCTAAAAGTTAAAACAGCCTCAATTGTGCCTAGCACCCAACTGCCCATACAAAAACCAGGACTTGAGTCTAAGGAGCCACGGACCAGCCTGTCTGCTTCGGCTGTGATACATATGAACTGGGAGCATCTCATAGCAGGTTTGTAATTTGTTATTTACTGACAGTATTTTGCATGGATATACATCATCTCTGATCGAAGCCGTCCTGACTTGAATGAAAGCAGTTCTATATGTTTTAGCTCTAGCCATAATATGCACTGCTGCAATAACGTCCACTGGATGATAAAAAAAAACGTTCAATATTTGTTCCAGCCTTCTTTTTCCCCCATTGGTGAAATGCCCATGTAAATGACAATGAGAGGAAAAAACATGCTGATATTAATCAACATTTACAGCCAATTACCAGTCACTTTCATTAGCTACCTATTTATCCCGTATCCTACATACCTTATCAAAACGGGATTGGCGGACAGGAGTGGAAAGTGGATTAGGGCGACAGTCCTGGGGATTATCAAGAGTAACCTTAGCTAATCCCTTTCAAATCCTTCTCCAGGAGGGATTCCAATCAGCAGGCTGTCCTAGTATACAGAGGTAGTAAACGTATGGGACAGAGCATCATCTTGTGGGCACCTTTTCCCCTAGTGGGTCACTATGGGAACTAGTTTACACGCGAGTGCCACTTCCGGCGCTGCAGGCAGGAACCTCAGGCGATAATACGGGAGATAAGAGAGGGCGCTGCGAGCGTCCTAGGCGGGTTCATCTCATCTGGTACCAGATCTGGTACCTCCTGCCTTCGTGTACCCCTCTCCAGGGGGAATCCCACGCTTCCGGACCCAGAGTCACCGTCATTTCCCAAGGGCACCCTATCGGCTTAGATATAGTGACACAATAATATTGGTGGGAAACAAAAATACTTTATCTATTACACTCAGTGCCAGTTTAGATGACACGGGCACATCTCATTTTTCACCTGAGCGTCATGGCCGCTGCTGGGGACCATTCAGCCCCCCTCTGTGCTGTCTGGCGCGACCCTTGACGTCGCCGACCGCCCCGCCCTCGAGCTGCGCCATTGCAAACCTCCCCCAGACGCAAGTAAATGCCAAACGGCATTGGTCCAAAACACTAAATCTAAGAGATGGGTAGAATCTATATGGAAGAAGCAGGGGGTGCTGCAGCAGCCAATGCGGCTGCGCAATCAGATGCATTAGCAGACGTAGGGTACTTGCACATCCGGGGCTCTGCCGCTGATGCCTTTACAATATAGGGATTGTTTTATGGAGAACGAAAAGGTACTCAATGTATGTGGGTTTGTAACTAAGGTCACCATTGGACCATTCTGACCAACCGAAGAGATATATAAACCCTGGGATGTGTTGCCCTTAATGTTGAAAATAAGCAGTCGTTTTATTCAACCCCGTATTAAAACCGTACTTGATATTAAAAGCATGTGGCATAGAGAATTCTAGAGTGTCGATTTTCCGACCGATATTTGGTAAATGGGATAATGGTGCCCAGGTGGAACTTCTACAGGTGAACTACATCATTTTCCCGTGACATTTAATGGGGAGGAAAAAATGCTGTCGCTAAAAGAACAAAACTCGGTCAACCGGCCACCTAGCTGTTTCCGCAAAGCGATGGCGATGGCAAGTGGACAAGAATGGAGTGTTGGTGAGTGGATAGGATTTTTGTTTGTTTGTTTAGTTTTACGTCCGGGGGCCATCGAGGAACTCAGACATTCAAAGTGGATAGGAGAAGAGGGGAAGCAATGGGGGGTGAGAGTGTGGACAGTGACGTGTAGGTGGATGGTGAGCTGGATGGTGGTGGTAGCGGATGGGGTGGGGAATAAAAAAAATGGACTTGATAGGGGCTGGCCTCAAAGTTAAAACCACCTCTAACACTGCTGGCATGACCCCCCTCCACCCCGCCTCAGTCTGATCCCCCAGTAAGACCCCGCAACACGGGAGGTTAATTCCCTGCCGTGTCAGCGTCATGACACTGTGAAATGGCTGACCTGCGCCTGTTTGGCCCTTCCCTCAGCCCATAGGAGACACCCTCTAGGGAGGGCACTGTTCTCCCAATCTTGGTCCAACATCCCCACAAGGGCGGCCGTGATTCGGAAGGTCAGCGCCATATGACCTTGTCATATCAGTCTCATTCCGGGGGCGAGGTGGGAGGGGGCACAAGAGGGTGGGGGACTGGGAGAGTTGGGGCGGTGGTTTTCCTACTATACCCGACAGCACAGCGCTTCCTATAGACGGAGGGAAGCTCCCATTTCTCTCCCCGATCTGTGGGGACCTGTCTGATCAATGCTTACATATTCAGCAAGGGGAGATGGTTGAAGGGAGTTTGGGATGACCAACCCCTGTACACAAAGGACAGAGAGCTGTGCGACGACCCGACATACGACCGCTCGAACTGAAAAGGTAGAGGGCCAGTGGTCCGTACCCTGCTGTGAAATTGGGCCGGGAAGTGCCTGGGTGGCCATTCGTCTCGGCCAGGTTAGGGCTGAAACATGGAGGTATGGTACTAAGTGACATGCTGTGACCACCGATGAGTCCCCCACCCACCCACTCCCACCCTGCCACCCTCAGGGCCTCCCCACAACAGGAAGTCACTAGCGCCACAGCACTGCTCCACAACTAATGAAGCCACAGCGACTTGACAAAGCCAGTGGCTTCAGAGCGCACGTCTCTGAGAGTTGGTCGTTTCCTGTCTCAGGGGCCCCATCTCAAACGCCCACTGCAACAGCACAGACAACAACTCGGGAGCCAATCAAGTCTGGTGTCGCCTCCAACAGAGGTACTCAGAGCTGCTCGCAACCAACGGCCGCCAAGTTATCGCACCCCACCCCCTGACTGCACCCTTCCCAATTTTAATCTCCATACCCTGGGAGAAGTTCATCTCATGGCTGTCAGGAATATCTTCAATTATTCTGTAACTGTCAGACGCTGCAGTGATTTCTGGTAGAAGTTAATACAGATGGAGCAGAATGGATCACTGACTTGAACCAAGACCAAGTGGTCCCATGTGACATGGGTTTTCGATAATAAAAACAGTTATACAAACTACATAGATATCATGTTATTTTTACCTTGGGAGGTGCTTCAAGTCTTTCCATTGGGGCACTTGGGTAGACTTTACTCGATCGTCTTTCTCAAAAAATTCCAACAGCATGTGAGATGCAAACTTGTCCCAATCGACATTGCCCTCCTTGGTGACGTCAATCTTGTCGTACAGCTCTCCATACTGAATAGAGAAGGGCATACAATATAGGTTATACAAATGACCTTTGATCAAACGTAAAAGACATTATATCACAACACAGAGCAGGTATTGAAATGAGATATAAAATAGTGATTTCTATTGCAGGAAACCTAGGTTGAGGAACTGAAATACATTTAAATCACAAGAAAAATTATTGTTAGCCTCTTCTCCGGCAAAACCCAACAAATATCAACGAATCCGGGCTGGCTTCAGGTTTAATTTTCATTATGTATTTCGTGGTAAGGTTCCCTAATTCCATGAACAGGAACTTATCCTTGATAAGCGATGTACTATTCTAGATAGTAGGTAGTCTTATATCTGTCATAGAAACCGGGACAGATAAGCATGTTTGTCGATGCACCAATCAATAGCTTGTCAGTGCGTCCACTAGTTAGTTAGTCAAGAGTCGTAAAGCATGTTACCCAGGCACAACAGTTTACCACTACTTCGTACGTTCTTTCCATTTTAAGACTGATTTTCTCAATTTTCTGAGATATTTTAGCTTAACATAGAATATTACGATCAGTGTTACAGGCTGAGGAAAAACAAAAAGAACATACTTGAAAGTCTATGTATCCGTATAGAACAAATCATAACTCAAGGCCAGGCATTTTCTTTTTTAGTTTTAAGCACATCACTCCGCGACTTTCCCATCTGTGAGAACGCTGAAGACATGTATGCCTTTCACTGTGTGTTTTTTTTATATGGCCACTTCTATAAGTCTTGCAATGGGATGTAGAATCGTAATTTTTGGTCTTGAAATCGTAATGGTCGTAATAGGCGTCAAAAGTCCTAATAATTACGAAAAGATTGTAGCACTTTTCACCCTGCAGAACCCGTAAACTGTCCACCAGTCATCGGTCTGTGGCCTGTAAGCACACTCACCCACTTGATCTAGCCGAAGACTATATTGTCTGACATGGAGGTCCTATATCTTTCTCTATCCCATTTATAATAATGGTCTGAATATGTAGACTAGTGAATCACACTGCGTTTAGTAATTACGATTTCTTAGATACAGTTGTGTCCTACACTGTTAGACCGCGGGAAGGATTTTGCAGTAGATTGCTTCTATTTTTGGAAAACAGTGGTAGTTGCTGTCAATAGAAATCCAATGCCCCAATGTAAGTTTTACTGTACCCAGCACAGTGGTCTTTATAGCCCATTTACAATTGGGGCTGAGAGTGTATTTAATCGGAATCAGTTGTTTCAGTACAGTAAACAAAAATGGGTGTATTATATGGTTCTTGTATTATCTACTAAAAGTTGGAAAGTGGACAGGAGGACATAACAATGTCTTTATTCTGAAATCAGATAGGCACCAATCATCCACAAGACATCGGGTAATAGAAGTAATTGAACATGGGTGATTGAATATTCCAAAAACATACGAGAAGACTTCTAGCATCTAAACATAGATAAGAACACCAATACTCCATCAATGTAACAACCATCAGGCATAACACGGCTTACGTCCTTGAAACGCCTAGTATTGTCTCAACAGGCCCAAGTGATAACATTTTACTATCTTAGCACTGGAGCTGTCTGCCTATGACAATCTGTTACCGTCTCTGTCCAATTACTGCAAGCGTACTGATTAATAAATGGAATAACAAAAAAAGGTTGGGGAGTCCTCACAAAATCATCAATCCACCAATCTAGGTTTCCATCCATCATCTATGTGTATGCCCCATCGACCAATCTTAATCGTAGCATACTGGGTATCACTGAATTAGCTGGCCTGTTGGAAACTGTGACGGCTAGCCTCATTACTGCCCCATTATCCTTCCCTAGTGGTAATCAGGAAACAGACCTTTAGCATCAAATTAATACCTCCAGGTTGAAGAGACTTTGAGTCATAACTGATCCGCATTAATAATTCCATTTTCAAACGGAGGTTCATAAAATCAACAAATTACTCCAAGTAGCATTTCACCAGCTTTTATAAATGAATTAACACAGATAGCCTGACAAAAAGAGTGATATTTCATTTCCTTATTCAAATGAGTGCTGTTAAAAAGAGGCCGTTCCAATGGCTTTCTTAGCATTGATTCGCCCAAGCGATAACTCAAATGCGGCGGTAAGCTTCCCTATCACTTTGATAATAATTATACTGATAACGATCTTATATATATATATATATATATATATATATATATATATATATATATATATATATATATATATATATATTGGATATGCCGGTAGTGTTGCTGGAGATCTTATCACTTTTATATGCTTTTATAAATGAGACTGGTTCAAAAAAGGCCTGTAATTAGCGGTGTGTATTGTCAATAAAGTGTCAATTTAGTGGGACACACGGTCCATATTAAACCAATCCATGCCCTTTATGGCAAACATTTTATGTGGTCCCTTCTTGTATGCTTCAGCCTTGGATAAACGCAAATACATTTAGCGTTTTAGGCTGACGAGTAATATCACATATCAAATATTTAAAAGAGTAAATGTGTACATTATGTCATTTTTCCGTGTCAATTTTGTATAAAAAGATGTTCCCAAGCTATGAATCGGAAATGATAGCACCATAATTATTCTTAATGGACCGTCCCTAATACCTAAGCGCCCATAATTTACATATTTTCAACTTCATGAGTCTGAAATCAGAATGGTGTGTGTCTTGTTTTAATGAGGCATCTGCAGTAATGGTAACCATAAGGGGATGGTGTGGACTTTGTCATGGATCGTGTTTGCAGACAGGTTATGAAAAACAGTAAAAACAGGATTGCAAGCCAATGTCCACATAACTCTGGAGTTAGTCGCTAGTGTTTGGGACATCTGCCCATGAAGGTAGTGGGTTTCTAATGGTATTACACTTTTGTTAGGTACTTGTTATTTGTAAAAAAAAAAATTATTACGGTATATCTGTACAATAAACCTGTAAAACCGCAGACGATTCAGAGTTAAAACTATAACTGGCCAATACCAAAAAGGCTGTGTTGCAGAGTATATGGTAGGGACACTTAGGTCAGCCATATATATTTTTTTAGTCTATTTTCAAACAATTTCTACAGACTGAGAATGTAGCTAGGGTCAGAGATACAAGCCGCAATGCTAACTGGCCAATCATGAACCAGAAGATTGCGAAGGTGAAGCAATACGATTGTAAAGACCTACCCCCCCTCCCCAAAAAAATAAAAAATAAATAAATAAAAAAGGAACGAAAAGGAAAGAAAAGAAAAAGAAACGGATGATAACTGGAAACACACGTGTTGTTTTGATAAGTCATAAGCCGTTTCTATACACAAAATTGATCATGGTTGTTTCTTTTCCTCGTGTGATTTGCTTTATCTATCACTGCTATATTTAACGACAGATATGTCCCTTTACACACATTCCTAGTCTATCATTCTTTGGAAAATTGACTGGACCTTTGTGTACCAGACACTTGATTAAATTAAACAAACATATTTACCACAGTACAAGAATGGCGCCTGGGTAAACTTAATTATAGAGAGCAGACTTTGGCCATGACGCCTCCAAGCGCCACCCACAAAAACCCACTGCCTTTACGGTGGGACCAGCATCGTCGGCAGTCAATTGGGTCTAAGAATGTGCACACATGTATTTCTAGGATTACATCGCACGCATGAATATGATAAAGATGGTCTGGGAGATTTGAAGCTGGGGTCTTGAGGATTTTCCATTGCTCTCCCCATCACGGCTGGCAAACACCACGACTGTCGCCGAATCCATTTGGGCCGCTCAGCGTCATTTGCTCTTCTCGCGCGGCAGGCTGTACTGGTGGAGCAGCTTCACGAGCAACTCTCATTCAGAGAGCAGCTCGCTTCGTGTTTTGTGAATCCATACCAATTTACTTGAGGCCAGCAGAGCCATGCTTCAGCAATGAGTCCCCCTCTTCCCCTTCAGCCTGGGCCTCTTTGTGGGGGGTGGGGTTTCCCCAGAATAAACTTATTTTAAGTGTGGGAAGAGCTGACTGGGTAGTCGTCGTCTGTACTACATCAACCGTAGAGGTGCACCCCACCCCCTTCTTCTGAAAAGTATCTATTTTGTACCATGGTCAAGGCCATCTATGGCAGGTAGGACATAATGGATGTTATCACAACGGACTGTTTTATACTAATTGATATCGGGTATGGCAAGTTTCAAAGTGACATCTTTAGGAATTGCATTTCTCTAAAAATTGTGTGGAGTATCTGAATTTCGAAATAGCTCAATATCTTAACTTCTATCGCTACCTCTTTACAAAGTAGAGTCACATGACACTATTCTGCTTCACAATCGATATGAAAGCCCCAAACAACTGAGGCATGATTCATGACATTACTTTTTTCATGGACCTTTCTTGATCAATCACCTAGAAGCTTATCCATGGCATGTTCAGCTATCTGAAGAAATATAGACAGCATGGGGCGTCCCTGGTATATATATGACAAAAACATATCCCTTTCTTTTACAATAAGACCACGTTTCAATAGCTCTCTAGTGGCTAGATAGGATAAGAGAAAAAACAATACTCAGTCATGCCAGAAATGCAATCTTGGCTTTATTTGAATACCTTCTCCTTGTATCGCGATACCAGACTTTATGAAGGCGTCGGTCGAGGCTCCTTTGAGATCAAAATTGAATAAGGGGAGCTATAAAAATGACCGCGCTCCGTAATCCCCCAGCCTGGGGCTGTGGTGCCGTATGGACGGGCACAGCAGCGGGCAAATAGTTTGATGCGATATCTGCAGTCATCCTGAATGTTGTATTTCCCTTGCCGCTTGCCATTTGACGCCCCGATCGCCTCTGACTTTGCGGACGCTGCGATCCGGAAACACCCTATCATGGCTCAGTTCCTATTCCATTTCACACTTAACTTCTTCCACGGTCCCCCCACAAGTGCCCGGTCCCTCTTTTTGGCCCTGCAACCTCCGACCCCACATGCCTGAGATTTCTCAATTCTTCTCGACCAATGAAAAAGCGGTTTGCATACAGCTCTGGTCCGCCGCCATACAATCTCGTGACAGCTTATTGGATGGTCACTGGTCCCACATTTATCTCATGGCGAACACAGGTCTGTACATGTACCCATATTAAAACATGCTAAGACCCAGCAAGCTGTTTTGGTATCTTTGAAGAACCCACCACGATGTCCTTTAACCCGGCCTTCTATCCATCTTTCTTTTGTACGTGAACTTGAGTAGCTCCTGGTTTCTTGCGTTTTCGATATGTGGTATACACTAAAAATGTGTTTTTAAACACTTTTAGTGCTTTTAGTGTTTAGATGACGTAAATGTGTGTAGGATTTACGGTGTTTAGGTAAAATTTGTTAAAGTTTAGACACATTTTTAAAGTGTATAATCCTATCACATTAAAGCGTGCTGTTAGTCTCAAAACCTAAAGTTTATTGCATTGTGTGCTGGGTGTCATAAATGTTGGTGCTGGGTGTCATAAATGTTGATGTAACACCAGACGCCGGGTGAGGGGACGAGCTATCTATGTTATACAACTGGCAATAGGGATAGATTTTAGACCAATGACATAATTCCCTGCATTCACTGCTGAATCCTTAGGGGGCAACATCTTGAACTGGGGGGGGGGATCTTAGACCAAAATTTTTTGAGTACACCTCCAAAAGGTGCTTCTCATCATGAGAAACAAGAATCTGGGGTTTGTTTTAGATTTTGGGCACTCTAACCCCCCCCCGGGACCACCCCCTCCGAAGTTAAAAAGTTGGAAAATATTTAATTAATTCATTTTTATTGTATATGGTCCATCTCAGGCCTCCCACTACTCTGGAACACCCCAAAATGCACTTCATTTCAACAATAAAAAATCAAGAAGTCACAATAAGATTATTTTGAATTTTTCGAAAAATCCAATATGGCCGCCAGGAGTCAAAAATGGATATTTTAAACACACATGGACCCCTAATTCAACTGGCAACACTTGCAATATGCGATTATGAGTAAGATAAGGTCTAGGATCATAAGGAAAGCATGCTGAATCTGATAAAACTGTATTATACCCCTATCTGGGTCACATTATTACATATACAGGCTCGTAAAATAGCGATAAATACAGATATGCTTATTCCAATTGCATATCGTATAATAACTGTTTTAAAGTCATGGTAAATGGGTGTTTTGGTAACTGCTACTCATCAAATAAGTAACATGAAGTGCACAGTGATGTCAATATAGAGGTGTGACATGTTTGACAGATCCAATATGGCTGCCAAGATATCGCTCTTGCATTACATTGTAGAGAATAAAAGTAAACAGAAAATACTAGAAGTTAGGTGCTGTGAGCTATGCCTATTTTTACAGGGTAGAGTTTGAGAACTGAATGGGAAATGGGGAGTAGCAATGTGAGAGAGCTGCCTCAAACTAACTTGGTGTTGCAAGTAGTACCTTAAGGTATAACATTGCACCGTCTATCTATTTAATTAATTACTTTGCATGAGTGCCAGAGTAGCAGATCTAGCTGAACTAAGAGACATATTTCATCCATCAAATCCCTCAGAATCCAATCAACTGTTGATATTTCAAAATGTATATATTTCATTGACAGAAACTACTGTAAAACCCAAAGTAGAAGCCACACCCATATAGAAGCTGCACACTGTCTTCGGGAGAATACTAATCTGCAGCTTGGGCCTGACATTGTTCCCACTGCTTAGTATAGTCTGTGTATACAGAACTCCTTGTATAAGCTGCACTCAGAGTTCAGAATGATCCTAAAAGGTATGACAATGATCTGAAATGGTCTATAGGCCATTGGCTTGTATACAGGGTGTATGATGTGCCCTCTATTCTTTAGATGGTGGTGATCTTTAGGGCTGCTCCTCCCACTACCCAACCCATGAATGATGCCTATCAGCTCAAGTTTAGCTAAGGCTCCCCAATTGATGGCGTATTAAGCATTTGTAAAAGTTATGAACATACAGCAAATTAATAGACCCTGCTTACTTGTAATATAGAAATATCAGGACCTCTGTTATGAGAGGACCACTGATTTAACACCCATGCCCCATTTACCAGTATCACCAAAACCTACAGACTTTAACCCTTTTAGGGCAGAACAAAAATTGTTGCCCCGGCCATGGGGAGTGAGTGAGTAATAGAGGTTTAACGCCATTTCGACAGCTAAGGTCATATTCATGGCGAGAACTACATTACACAATTTCACAGAGGAATGTGTCAGTGCCCACGTATATGTGCACCACACACATCCTGAGGGGATAGGAAAGAGGAGAAATAGACCCTTTTAAGTGGGCTAGGGAGGCCCGACCCCGGCCATGGGGACAGCCTCTGAAAAAAAGTATAGTTCATAGAGGACGAGCCTATTTTCAATTCCTATACTAATCCTATATAACGAGCGTTGACTATAGTCGACGCTAGGCCTGCCATGGTGTCGACTATACATGGTGTCGACTATACATAGGTGTTTTCTATACATGTATACAATTACCCAACACCATTAATAGATACATGATTGCTCAAAATAAACCATACATTGTCTGTATGATGCACCAATGCAGTGGTCCTGAGTTTACTTTCCTCCATTGCTGCTCTTGAATATGTGCTGAACTTATGTCAATCCAGTCAGGTTACCATTGTGCACAAATGCCACACTGGCATTACACTCAGCAGGGCATTCAGCATCACAAAAACAAATGGCTGGAGTGCAATCAGGCCTTATGTAGACCTTGAAATGTCTATGATGTGCAACATGAAGTTAGCTCTTGGCACATATTACAAGGTAGGTACAATGGAACAAGAAGAATTTGAAGCTTGATATAGAGCAAAAGAGAGGAATGAATTCAACTTTAATCTTGGTGCCATCAGCCATTTTGAAATCTTCACTAGAAGAAAAAGTACTTATTATTACTGGTTTGATGTGTAACGGTTACCAAAACACCCATGTATTATGATTTAAAAACAGTTGTTATCCTATATGTAAGTGGAACAGGCTTATATCTGTATTTACCGCTATGTTACGAGACTGTATATGTAAAACAGTGACCCAAATAGGGTTCCAATACAGGTTAATCAGATTCAGCATGCTTTCCCTATGATCCTAGACCTTATATTACTCATAATCGCATATTGCAAGTGTTGCCAGTTGAATTAGGGGTCCACGTGTGTTTAAAATATCCATTTTTGACTCCTGGCGGCCATATTGGATTTTTCATAAATTCAAAATAATGTTATTTTGACCTCTTGAATTTTTATTGCTGACATGAAGTGCATTTTGGGGTGCTCCAGAGTGGTGGGAGGCCTAAGATGGACCATATATCAATAAAAAATGAATTAATTAAATATTTTCCAACTTTTTAACTTCGGAGGGAGTGGTCCGGGGGGTTAGAGTGCCCAAAATCAAAAACGAACCCTAGATTCTTGTTTCTCATGATGAGTAGCATCTTTTGGAGGTGTACTCGAATTCCTATAATCAATTTGACTGAATAAGCTACCCCCTACTTCAAGTTGAACTGGTGAACATCTTGATAGCAGTTATCGCTACTTATCTCGCCAATACCCGCTTCAGCAATGGCTGCGCTGACTTTACAACAGGGTTTAACAAGTGCACTCTCATGCTATTTTGCCTCCTGTCTCGCCTAGTAGGCCACTGAGTATTTACCTGGGTTTGTAGTTATCGTCTTAATCATACAAGATGGTTCAGCGTATCGTTGCAGCATTTATGTTTATACAGTCAAGTCTCGATATATCGGTCTTAAAAAAAACGGTTGATTCACTTACCAGCCACTAATCAGTCCTTACAGATTTGCTCACAGCCATTGAGTTCTATCATAATCATGATTCAGATAACTAGCTGATTCAGGAACCAGCCAAAATTATCTGAAACGGAGGTGGCCGGTTTATAGAGACATGACTGTAGCCAGGTAATATATATTTTCCCTTTCCTGTTGGATTTCATATACCAATGACATGATAGTGGCACTACCACATAGCAATTCTATAGGCAGTGACATGTACTTGTATTTGCAATGTTTGTGGCTGAGTACTTACATCTATGATTATATCTGTGGGTTGACAGATGGATTCTTTCCTAAGCTACTCTTAACGTCGTTTTTATGTGGGCTGTATGAGTACACAACTAAAACAGGCCACTTGTGAGCAGCTCGTGAGCGTGTCTCAGACTGCCCCACTGAGGGCCTGGAGTGTTGGTGGTGTGTATGAGGAGGGGTGAGCTCTATGGCTTTGGACATGGATGTGAGGTGGGAGGTAAGAGGTAGGGGTGCTGGGGATGGCTCGCCTGACCTACGCCATTTGACCGGGCTGCAGCAGAATCAGCAGCTGATAAGGCGGTGGGGGTAAAGTCCTCAGTCTCCATCAGGCTGGTGTCAGACACAATGCTACGCACACCGCCCAGAGGCCATTAGTGCCTTCATCCATTAACCGGGGCCGCCCGGCCTGGGTGGAGGGTGACCAGATTCCATCAGGTCTGGTGGCACCAGCCGGCCGCCGTCCCACACCACCCCGTCCCCACCTCTGTCCAGCCTGGCCGCCGCCGCCTGGCACACACAGGCCCATAGGCATATATACACACAGGCCAGGAGGGGTGGGTCTGCACTCACCTCCCCCTCCTCCCCCAGTCTAGTCTCTACCCCCTGTCCCGTCCACCACTATTGACATTGCCGGCGTCCTCCAGCGTCCTCTAGGAGGACGTGGGACCTGCACGACAGGCCCTGTCCATGGTCCCCCTGTCTCAAACCAACACTGGAGAAGGGCGTGGCTAGTTTACTCTGATTCTCCACCCCTTTCAGTTTGTGGCAGTGACTAATTTGATTTACAACAAGCTATGGACCACTCTGTGTAGTCAGCACAATGGGAGACAATAGATGGCCGTTCCTTTGTCTTACCCTCGTTTAAAAATATCTTCTCACACACAAATTCTTCTGACACTAATGTCCTACACAAAGTGTTCTTATGCTTGTGTCAAACACAAATTGTTATGACACAAAAGCCATACACATTATTCTGACATTTGTGCCATGTACAAATGGCAAGCAAGGACTACCACCGGTATTGATCATGTATTGTGTCATCGCAAGCCAAGAACGCACATTCTACTCAAATATGAAACCATATGATCCAAAGTCATCATTATGATATCTACCACCACATCCATACGTTCCATGTGCAGCAAATGAGCTATTGAGTAGAACCGGACAAAACTTACTCAAAGACGTCTATTCTACGACGTTATAGTACGCCATGTGCAAATCGACCATTCCTATACTACTACCACACAGTATTAGTTCTGAGGCGCAGTGTAAGCAGTATATGAGATGAACCCTTGACCCAGGGTTTGACAATCCTGTAGAGGTGTACATATATAATTTAGGATGAAATGTATAGGTCCCCAACTGACAAACCGCTGGCTGGATATTTTACCCTTGGTCTACAGATGAGAGGAAGTTTCCTCTCGTAGCTGTTCATGCATTCCAGCTTCATTTGATCCTATACTCTATAAAACGCCTCGTCTTGATAACCCCCCTCTTCTCTGGATGCCTCCCGGGTCAACCTTTGTGGATTTCGTCCTGTAAAGTCAGGAGGAATCTTTGAAAGACTTGCTGGGATCCATATTTCAACACTGTCTTGTCTGTGCCTCACAGGGGATGCTCTATACACCAGGCCAATACAAGCTCATCGATATTGGCTTATACAGGGACAGGCCAGTGGCGGACCGATATGAACTACTATCTGCACTATTTGCACACTCGAGCGGCCATCAGATAGACTATACTGGCTAGGCCTGTATATGACACACCCTATAGTCCCACAACCACCACAAGGCTCCCTACCTCCTTTAAGCACCGCCTCCACGGCACGCTTCCACTCTCAGATAATCTTTCCAATTTCCTTGTCCTGCACAAAGTCAATACACTTTGGATTTGCGGCATCTTTGCCCACTCCACTAGACATCAGGACATGGTATTGTCTTTCCCATTTCGGACGCCCTTGATCAAGCCTGACAATCAGGTGGGTTGCCATGGCAATCCAATGACCTTGGGCTTGCCTCCCTTGGCCCGTCTCGGCTTCCCTTGTGACCTTCAGCGTCTCTGCTAGGGCGGGTCATTTGTCGGCCGTGGGAGGACATCATTAGTGCTAGTGGAAGGTTGCCCTGCCACGGCCAACGTCCAAATGTCGACTCCAACCGGTGGTACTTCTATCAAAGCTAGGTCAGCAATCTAATCAGGCTACATTGAGAATAAGTTTACTTCCTAGTCAACCAACGAATAACACAAATCAGCAAGAAACCACGGGGCAAAGACAAATGGCTATGTGAAACGTGCATTTGAGACAGGATGTGCTTAACTTTGTGGCCACGTTGGTCAATACAATGTCATGGCTATCGATTGTCTGTATAGCTCGAGCGCCATAGAGACCAAAGTGAGAGAGGGTGGTGGTTTACTTAGGTTTACCGCCCGGTGGTGGGCATTGGACCACATCTGCTTTATCTTAGTCTCTCCCTCTACCTCCCCTGCTCCTATCTCTGTAGGCCAAATCCCTGGTTGGCGTCCGCCTCTTGGCCAAGCCTGGATTAAGAGAATTAGTGTATCAATCATGGATGGAGTATTCAGGCGCTGCCGGGGAACTACGGGGTTCTGTCTTGTTGTAGCGCGGGCCCCCAACAACTGACCTTTATTCCAAACACCTAATGGCACTTAGCCGCTGGTTGGGGGATGTTCCCTGGGGCCGACTGCTCTCTTTATGAGCCATCTTTCGTAGCAGATTTGTCGCCCATCGCTTTCATTATCCGGCCATCGCACTGCCGCGCCCTCTTGTGGGAGAAAGCTGCATCAGGGGCTGATTAACCTGAGACACCGGACACGATTAGACGCTGGTAACCGGCGTCCCGTCACCATAGAAACCGTTCTGTGCCGGTCGGCTTATCACAGTCGGACATACAAGGAGGAGGGGATTAATCAGTAAGGGTGCTGGGACTCTGGGAGAGGCAACACGACAAGCTCCGACCGTGTGAGCATGGCACAGATCCACCCCACTTAGTTCCTTCTAATGAGGAACTTAGGCATGGGCACGTGATGCTCGCTACCACACCATTATTTAGTTTTACCCGAGACATCACTGCAATCTATAGTATTTTTTTCTTTTAGTTTTTTTTTACTCGCTTTGCTACAATAAGGGTACGTTTTGGTTTTCTGGATGAATTGACTCGCGATATAAATACCAAAATATGCCTACCCTCTACATTGTCTCTTGACCTAGATATGGAGCAGCTTGTACTCTGAGGTAATTGCACGCACATCCAACTATCTCTTCGTTGGGAATACATAGTAGGAACATGCAGAAATGTATGATAGTCTCATGTCAGCAAAATGATACTGCATGTAAGTCAGTCTGGGTTCGTCTACCTAAAGCTTGTTTGGTAAATACAATTTTCTAGCCTCTGTGCAAATGATGTTGCGCTGAACCTGATGTGATTTGCAATTGCAGTTATGCGCCATATAGTGCCACACCATTAACTATTATCAGTAGTAGTTGTTATCCCATTCCATTCACTCAGATGTAGATGATGTCAAAGCCATACCATTATATCTCTCTATATTTTCCAAATGAAATGCAGAATTTAAAGAAAAAAGAAGTAAATGCGGTGTAGGCGTGAGAACCCCACGTTTAAATGAACTATGGCGTGATTTTGAAGAATCAAACGATCAACAGGTATAATGGAATAGACCTATATGTAGGCCCAATACGCTTCTTATGCATAACATCGAGAAGAGGGATGGGTCATTTCCAATGTTTTAAGGCATTACACAGATTCGCTTAAGTCATTTAAAGCAAGTTGGTGATTTGCTCAGTGTACGGCCGAGCTGCTCACTGGAGAAGGGCCATGCTTAACGAGATCGGACTTTTTTAATCACTTTAATCTTCAACGTCGGGATTATCCCGGCGGAGCTGCCATTGATCCTTGGCTAAGGGGTCTCCGGGCCGAGCGGTGTCAATAGAAAGGCGATTTGGTGCCACGTGGTGTGGGTGAGGTGTGATGGGATTGGGACTGATAGAGTCTTTAGTTTGGGGAAGGGGTGTGAGCGGATTGGGGGTGCTATATACGGTATGTAAACCTGATTATGGATATCATGTGAATACAGCTTATTAATTGGATACGGCTATAGGTAATTGAACGTAGGCCTACATATGACAAAACATAAAGGGGAATAGATTAGCCAATCTTTACGCTATATTTTTTCTCGTGATTGGATGTACATGTATACATGTAATCTACGCCAGTCAGCGGTAACGAATGGAAGAGATTGGTGTCAAGTGTAAGTAGGTAGTTCGTAATAAGACATTTCCTTGCCACCACATTTTGCTGACCCCAATTTTCACCGAAGTCTTCTTGATATTTCCTTATCACCTAGTGGCTTAGAGAAACTCCATCATTTCCAAGTGACAGCATTTGGATTTATTACTCTCACAGTGGGGAATAAATTGGTTTGCAATAGGCATCAATTACAGATTAAGATTAAAACTGGGAAGATCTTGGATATCACGCAAAGTAAGACTGTGGCAGGGAGCCCACCTCATCAGTCCATACACTGCAAAAATGGTGTTTAGATTTTAAACATGTTTAGGTCTAAACACTTTTAAAACCTTAACATATAGTTCAGTTAGGTGTCATATCGACTATACATTGAGGAAATGAACACTTTTATTCTAACTACATAAACATTTACACTAAACATGTTTAGATGTTTAGAGTTGAGACAGTTGAGTAATAGGTGTTTAGATTTAAACATGAATATGTTTAGATACTTGGATGTTGAATCCACACCAGGTAGCAGCACTACCTTTGAATGGACCTTCTGCACACAGTTATAATCAATTGTTGTGACAAATGTCCCCAAATCCCATGTTTATCATGGTTTCATTTCATAGAATGTCATGTGAATAGAAAGGGCAATAGAAAATTTACTAGATTCACTTTATGCCACCATCATTAGCATAAAATAATCAATAAGCTCCATGACTGACACCTATTTGATGTTATTCTGGAATAGATAAGGCAATGTCCTTCCTGCCAAGCTGTTGTACTTTCTCAAGTCTCTCATTCTGACGCAGTGTGTAATACATGTACATGTATATAGCTGTGGCTGACATCTTTGGAGACTTTAACAAGTAAATAACTGCTGATGCCTCCCCAGTAAATGAGAAAACAAACAAAATATATCTCTGTTTTTTAATGCATACATCTCTGCAAACCTTAACTCTCCATCAAATCATTTAAACATCTAAACAAAAAAAAATCATAAACACAAAAATTCATATATCTAAACACAAAGTTTTAACCTAAACACCTACATTTCTAAACACTTGAACTAAGCACATTGTTTGGCTAAACATGTTTAGGAAATTAATGTGATTACAAAAACGTTGCAAGAATGTTTAGAATTGTGTTTAGGATCTAAACACCATTTTTGCAGTGTAGTGTTAGGTTCATACCATCAATCAAGACTGGCCCTACACAAACATGCTCTACGTGGCCTTCAGCCCAGTAGTGGCAGTACACACATAGGGAGGGGCACACTCACCCCTACACACATGATCCAGGGAAAGTAGGGGGTATGGGAAGGGAGGAGGGGGCTGGTGATTGAGTGAGTGTGTTCATGAGTTGCTTGCTAGAATGGAGGAAAGGGAAGGGGTGAGAGAGGAGCAATGCAGAAGAAACAGCGGCAGATATATGAGGAACTAAATCAGGAAAGGTAGAAGATGACACTGATAAATGGAAGGAAAAAATGGGACAAGGGGAAGAGAGGAAAAGATTATGGCGACTAGCAAATGATCGTGGACTGTAGATATATTATGATTCCTGATAGGGTTATATTGCACATGTCCTCCTCTTCTACAGTGCACTAGCTGATAAAGAATGTGTCACCACTGTAAAATAACTCTTTATAGAAGGAAAGGTCCCAGTAGCTTTTAAATACAATGCATTATAGTAGTCGGTAAAATATTTTTTTCTTGATCAACCATGGGAATGAATGCATATATATCTCCTCAATCTAATCCAGAGAAAATGAGATTATCGTGTCAATTACAAGACAATATCCAAGTTCATCAGGAGAGGCAGTTTACAAACGGTTAATGTCTGGATAGCTTAATCAACCCTATTGACCATACAATGCCTTGGATGTTGTACAAGGTTAAATGTGTGATTTACATCACAAATGATCCTTGGTGCAAAAGTAATTGGATTGACCAGCTCCAGGAGTGTGACTAGCCCATGCTCCTTAAACAGATAAGTGGTATGGATGTTGGATTTAAGTCACAATTTAGCGTATTTTTATAGTTTGCTCAGCCCTAGACTGATTCGCATTATATATATTGTAGCGGCTGGAGGCGCTCACATATTCTGCCGATCAGTCACGGTAGAGGACTCGTAAACACCTGTTGTGATCGGAAGGGCCAATCGGATGGGCCGGTTCCCACCAGACCATCCGACCGGTCCGACTGGTCCGATCGGAAGGGAGTTTAGGGTTCGGAGTATAAATAGGGGCATGTGACATCATATAGAGCAGATTGTATTGAGTCGCCTTCAATAAAGGATCGCTTGGTAAGCCTATATGGACAGCTGTTGTATCGTCATTCCATACGTTCAGATAGTTGTTACAATATTGTTGCACCACTACACCGAGTCAGAACATCACAAGGTGAAATTACAAACAAAAGTAAACTCACAAAGGTCAAAATATCCATTTTGAAAGTTTGCTGCAAACTGTTTAAAACTCCAAAGCTGCTCCGGATGAGCACGTCACAGACATATCAGAGAAGTCCAACATGCTCAAATTTGACTGTCCATGAGCTAGGTCCCATGTATCATGTACGTTCAGTGCAATGACCCTATAATAACCCCAGACTGCCCCCCTCCCCACATACACACTTATGATTACTGTAAAGCCCCGCGTAGAAGCTGCACCCCAAAGTTTAGACAAAGCTCCATTTATAAGCCGCACCTGAGGTTTGAAAATATCAATTTTAGCACTCTTCTATAGTATCAAAGCCCCTCGTATAGGCCACACCTTGAGTTCAGTGAGTGAGTAATAGATGTTTAACGCCATTTCGACAGCTAAGGTCACATTCAAGGCGAGAACAACATTACACAATTTCACAGAGGAATGTGTCAGTGCCCGCGCATTTATGCACCACACACATCTGAGGGGATAGGAAAGAGGAGATATAGACCCTTTGAAGTGGGCTAGGGAAGCCCGGCCCTTGAGTTCAGGGTGATCCCAGTAGCCACACCAGAGGTCTGAAATTGTCTATATGCCGCGGCTTATACACGAGGTTTTGTGGTACCAGTGACCGCGAGAGCGGCCATGCGACTGACATATGATCACATGGCTTAATCACATGCCCCGATGTGTCCCCAAAAGGGCGGACGGGTGGCGAGAACACGTCGGAGGGCTGGGCCAGGCACGAGACCAGCGGTCTCCAGGGCGCCGGGTCCCTCCCCGACGTGTCGGCAGAGGGGCCACCCTTCATTCTTGATCATTTGGGTAATCATTCTCAATGAATACTGAATAGAGATTACACGCCAACCACCATCCCCTGGATGGCCGACTTCTCATAGCAACTCTGCTATCTATAACTGTCAAGGCTTGGCTGGAGCTGGGGAGTGGAAGGGAACAAGGAGGTCCACTTTGACTGCACGCAGAAGACTCTGACACTACAGGGGGGGCCCCGCCAGTTATATTTCTCTCCCATTTACCTTCTTCTGGCTCCCCATCCCCTCCCCATGAAAATGATAAAAACACCTTCCTCCTTCTAAATTCCAAATCTCAAGAGCAACACACCATTCATTAAATGTGACATGTACTGGGAAAAGGGGTCTTAGAACCCCCTGCACTAAGCCCCCTTTTCGCAGATTGTGTCACAAATCCATTCTCGGTTTAGCATTTCCAATTCAAGGGGTCTGCTCATTATACGAAGTGAAAGTGTTTAGTTTTTAAAGCTGTAGTCGAACCCTGGGCTGCTTTGTAAGAGTCATGAATTAAGCATGTCTCCAAGGTGGCATCATCTCTGGTCGTAATATTCGTGGAGGCTTTCTCCCCTCAGTAGAATTACTGATCTTTCGGACACGAAACAAATTAATGCTTATCTCCTCCACGCGATTGGAAGTGAGGGAATTCTTGTTGGAGACTGTGAATTTTGCCCACGTCCCCCCAAGGGGGCATTTCGTCATTGGTGTTTGTCCTCCACTTGAGACCCAAGCCGAGGAGAACAATGCATCACCAGCACTCCTTCTCTCCGCACATGCTCATTATCTAACATAATGGATATGTGATATTGGCTTTCCTGGGAGTCGGAAAACACCACAGCTTGATGATTAAAGTCATGCAGGAGGGCGTAGATGTTATTTTGTTTGTACATTTTTTTCGTTTACCTCAAGCCATAAAAACACCTAATATCTCAGTGATGACATTCTTTCAGCTAAGATGGCTGACATGTTCAGCCACGTGGCTGTGCACACATCTTCTGGTAGTGATGGTGGTGGCTGCAGAGGGAGAGTTCATTAAGAAGTTCTATGCCAAAGAAACAGTGTCGCGTAAACGCGATTCTCATTGACGTTTTTCTACTCGGTCTGGATTTCCATCAGCAAATGAAGCCCACAGTTTTGGGGTGTGAGGTGTTCATAGATTTCTCGGCACGAGCAAGTTGGACCAGTCTGAACAAGCCAGACCGTGGTGCCCTCTCCTGGCCGTCACTTCAACTTTGGGTGAATATTATAACCCATAAAGTGGGACATTCACTGAGTAATTGATATCCTACTTTATACATATTTTCCCTATCAAATTTTATTTCAAACTGCATCCACGTGAGCAAATAGAGGCAATACTCCTATTTCTTTACACTTTTTGGACAGACAAATCTCATGGTGATTACTCAATGTATAAATAAAGCATGTTTGTGTCTGCCTGAAAACGCAATATAATTAGATTTAGCGTTAAGCCTTGTTTAATCCAACTTTATCGGATAAAGTGGATATCTAGTTGGATCCCATGGAAGATCCAGTTAATCCCTCGCCCGAGGTGAGCTGGTTCCACTCCCACCGATATCACATTCACGTAAATCCACACTGCTCTACATCCATCTAAACACATTGTACTTTTATCCCTCAGCATCGACTGAGAACATTTCAGTTCAACAATGATTCTATTTTCGCATTCACATTGGTCCTACGCCAAATAACTCCCTTGGACGCCTAGCATCGTAATGAAAAGGTAAATTTATACGTAAAAGGGAGAGTTGATCTAACAGTGCTAGCTTGTGCTTCAATACAAGGGAGTCCATGATTGTGTGCATGTGTAATCGTGATAATTTAGCTTCATGATTATTCTTACAATGCACACTTATGTGGCCGGGAAGCCCTACGTGCCATCATCACCAAACATCACTATCCATCCCGAAGGTGTGTGCATTCTATTCCCCTGTGTGATTAAGCGATTATGGGATAGCGCCACATGCTTAGGTTCATTTCCATATGCTACTTACTCATGGACACGCGGCGTACTTCATCTGTTGTCAGTAGGAAGGGAACTTCCCTGTGTTCCCACGGGAAACCATTTCCTTTCTCATTCCTACACAATTATATAAATAACAGCTCCCCTTGCTCACATCTATCTGTAACCCCTAAATAACAAATGTAGTGATACACTACCATTTACCAGATACCTTACTGTTGTTTGTGGACTAAAGTGCTGAATTACCCTCACACCTGTCTGATATCTTTCCAAATACATATATCCATATTAAACATGCAAAGGCGACAGAGATTTTATCGTATGTATAGGAAAGAACTTTAGTCATGTCCCTGGGGATCTATAAGCTTTTGCTTTAATGGTTATGGTAATTAATATTTTACCGTGAGTGGTGTGATATTTCCTAATGGCTGAAGTTTATGTTCAATTAAGCTAGATCCAGGAAGTCATCTTCTTTTAAGTACTACACCAGAGGGGTGAATTTCTACTGAGTCAGAAGGATGCTGAGACATCAAGTACCCTGTGCCAGGACTAGCATTTTTATAGCACTCAACATAATCATCTCTGGAGTCACATAATCATAATCCCATTTTACATCAACTGGACTAAGTCATGAAAATGTCGACCCACGTATAATCTTATATACCGGAAGATTGTATTTTCCGTCGGGAGTCTCAACACGGTTTTGCATGTCCTCCGACAGAGCTATAGCCATAAGCACAAACAAGCACAACACATCAGTCATGCGCTTTCCGACAGATGAATGGAAATTACGGGATATTTGACAAATGCAGACATGAGCGGCGCACCAGTGGGAGGTGTTGCATGTTCATGAATGAGTTTACAAAGGGAAGACATCATGGGGAATCCTGTTCAGAGGAAGAAGGGTACAGGGAAAGTATATCAGTCACGTTAGTTGAGCAAAGAAGAGGAAATGTGACCAGTTGTCTCTCAGGTTATCACATTGTAGTAGGACCTATCGGTACATATTCACTATAGTAGAATTCACTGTGTGTCTCACAGTAGAATCCACAATGTGTCTCACAGATATGGTAACGTTGATAAATCTGCACACTGGTACACTGTCTCGAGCATGTCGTTTTGCTCGATTTTTGGATTCTATCAAGGAATTCTCTTTATCTCTATGATCCTATTGGCTGAATGAATGTACCCCGTGAGCTTTTTTATTACAGATTCGTGAGTTTTTATCTTCCAAAAATTCGCAAATTACACGCACAACCCTCTGTGTCTTCTATGTTACCTAGTTTCGGAGAGCAACTAGTGTTCTTAACATAGTGCTGCAGTGAGAATTTCGACAGGTGAAAATCTAATTAAAAAAACCAAGCTTAAAACTTCCTGCACTTGTTGAGTCATAGATTTTGTGCACGTACAAAACATAACGGCATTGATTTTACATTGGAAACTCCCGGGTGTTAACTTTCCTATATTTTGAAACTATAAAGGTCACTTCGATAAGGATGTCAGTACTTCAAGAGGCATGCAATGTCAAAATCCAACGTTCACCGTTGGGTTTTCATGGGAATGAGATTGGAGAGCTGCATAAAACCAACAGAATCTAACAAGTCAAAAACATGGCCTCAGATTAATTGCTTTAAAAACAACCACCCAATTATACTGGCCCCTTTCTTCATGACAATACACTCCATCAAACCGCTTTCAATTTTGGCAGAACTAATTGATATTTTCCCTAATCTGTTTTTCCATCATTTTTACGCTTATCAAACCCCTCTTTTCTTTGCAATGCTTCAAAATACTCAAATAAATCCAAAATAAAGCAAAAGACACCCAATAATAATCTAATCATGGACTGACACGTATCATCGGGGTTCCCTGTCCAATCTCTGGGGCATTTTTGACACTAATTAAGAGTGCCTAAGAATCACTCAAAACATACGAAAATGTTTCTCTTCCAGGACATAGCCCCTAAATGAATTGCATAATCTCTTTGGAACACAGAGTCTGGCTTTCTCAAGCAATATTCTCTTATCTTATTAATGGAGCAAGTTCCGAGCAACTCGCACATAGATCATTTCAATCTGTGCCGACGGCCCGACTTCCCATTGGCAATCAAAGGATGGATTGAAAAAATAAACATCAAATTACTCATTACATCAATCTGAACGTTCCGGCAATGAAAACGGCAGAGCATTTAAATGCTTTTGAATTAACAGTGGATCACCTTTCAAAATCTGGTTTGATTAAGGATCTAATATCTCCTCTTTTGGATAACCATTCGGAGAGAAACATCATGATACTGTATTTGTATGAAGAGGAAATACTTCAAACGAGAGATGAAATAGATTGAATGCATGGTTAATGCATTCTGTGCACATAATGTGTATTCCATATGTGAGAGAGGACGTCAAAAAGAGTCAACATAGAGCATATCCTCAGTCTCAGAATATTTCTTCTTGTAAATGACAGTACCATGTTTGATTCCATAAAATGTGGCATAATGTAATCTTCATGACGTCATTCCATATACAAAAAAAGCAGTCGATTGTGTATCCCCAACACCCACACACACCTCACCAAATTGGTTTCTTTTTAACCATCAGTTGCATACAACTATATGATAGTAAGGCCGGTGTAAGGTACTGCCCCCTCCCCTCCCAACATGTAGTTATAATTTTATGATGCAGCACACGAATCTATCTATCATACTGGTTGATTGCAGGCGGGTTAGTTTTGGTAATACTTGTTGATTATTATTATCATTATCGTGTCATTTTGTTACTTGTATCAATATTGCATCACACTTACCTCATCCAGTGTACCCTTCTTGAGAATCGTCTGTAGTGCAAGGCAGAACTGGTCTCTAGACAATGTGAGCCGATTGTCGTAGCCATCTCCTTCTTTCTGCAAAGCAACAAGAGAGGATATGGTTTATCTTTTTTTTTTTAATGATTTACCTAATACAAAATCGCAAGGTATCTATGAGAGGTCAATAATCTCATACAAAATAAACATCAGTTGTATGACCCAGACTCCCCTATCCTCTTTTTCGTCAAAATGGGACCGTCCAGGGATGGAATCATGACCTTGAGCAGTCAGAGGCAAACTTGGCTGATCTGGTTGTGATGTCTAGTTTATGGCAGCCCTATGCCCATGCCCGGTCTGCATCACCACAAAAGGTATTTTCCTAGCCATTGGTGGGTGCCAGACAGTTGGCATTTGGTGGCGACCGACTTTGCAATGCTTATCGGCATTATGTAACCAATCGAGCGAAGTAATTTGCATATATTGCACCCTGGGTGAAGGGGAGCGTGGAGATTTGGCCTTATCAGAATGGACCACGCTGCCTGGTCGGTAATGACTTACTTAATCTTGTAATGGGGCTCAGGATGTCGCCTCTATGTGTGACTGCTCACGTTTTCAACATATGCGGATCGTCGTCTATCATGCCCGAGCAGCGAGGCAATCCTGCATTGTCACCAGCTTATATTTGTAATTATAGAAAATGCATCTGGTCGTACCCACGCTAAACAAACGCCACAAATACCCTCTCTACATCCTGTCCCTCTTTGCCCAGTCCTCAACTCCATCTCCAATGCCCATGGACGAGGCTCAATCACTTCTTTTATGAGGTTTTATTTCACACGGACAATACCCTCTCCATAGGGGACGTGCATCCTCTTCTTTTTTCTGTCATTTTGCCTACTCAGCATTTATTCTAGTAGAATGACCATGAATGAGGGCAGCCTTACAGGATTCACAAAGTATTCAACCCCAGGAGCGTGGCAGATATAATCTATCTTCGACAGGGGAGCACTGATACGCCAATGACATATACATTAATGATTATTGGGCGGGGAGAGGGATGTGCGACGCACGAGTGTATCTGGGGAATAATCATCAAGAGTATGGGTTGGTTTGCACAATAAGCTGTTTCTCGACGAGGGGACACCATTTATAGGAAGTCTCTGTTTATAATGCTCTACAGTGGAGCCCCTGTGCTGATTAATACTCAAGGGCTCTCTTTGGGAAAGTTTTTGTCCATTACCCCATCACATCTCCCCTTTAAAGATATTGTGTCCAATATAAAAGGCACACACAAAAAGAGTCTTCAGTCAGAGGAAGTCGGAAATTGGATCAGAACGATGGAGTGCACTTCAGTGGTTTTGCAGTGGGGTAAGAAAGAGGCTCTCAAGTTCAAAAATGTTCAAAAAGATTCTGAAATAAGTGTTTAGATTGCTCTTGCATGTCAAAGTGAAATGTGAAACCTGTTGATAAAAATATTGTGTGTGCGGAAATATAACATGCACACATCTGAAATACCCATCAAGTCAATGCAATAAACGACTCAAATAAGCACTCATCCCATGAGATTTACCGTGCTATATATTGCATGTCCACGCCTTTTCTTTTTCAGCGAAACGTGACTGAGGCAGTCGGGGCTTAGCTCGATATGAAGAGGCTCAGAAGTGAAGTCAGGACAGATGACTTCGTGTTGACTTTTCAAAATCATTTATCATCTTTGCTGTAGTAATTGTTCGGGGATATCTTAAAATTGATTAAAGATTTGACAATATATCAGGGACTGGGGGCATTTATATGATAAAGTAGGGGGTAGGGGAGATTTACCCCCGACAAGCCTCACGCAGCGTCCTCCTTGACGCTAATTCAAACAGATAGTCGGCCGTGGGAAACCGTTGGAAATGTCATCGGCGCGCATGAATATTCATCGGCCATGGGCCTGGTCTTATAGCAACCCACCAGGGTGTGATTGATAGGACCAAATTGCTATCATGCTAAGCAAAATTGCGTATGTCTCCACGGGATCCGGCCGACACCCGCTAAAGTATGCGTTAAACGGACACGATTCAAAACGCGGGCGGGCCGAGGCATATTCATAGTGCAATATGAAGTGATACATGTGGTGGCCGATAGAACCAATAAACCGGATAGTAGCGAGCAACTGGAGAGAAGAGTGCATGTTAATGTGGCTTTAATATATTGATTACGACTGGGTATTTACTGTCTCTCATCTGATGTCCCTACGAAGTACATTACCAGGAGGCTTTTTTTGCTGAGCCTCAAGTGTGCTGTTAGGGAGAAGAAGAAAAAAAAAAAACACCTTAAAATTAAGCCCCAGCGCTTGATTAAATTTGTTATTTATTTCTTGTGGGTGGGGTCTTAGGCGTTCTTTTTACTCGACCATAAAATGTGTTGCCGAATCGAAAGTAAGAATATCATTTGCATGAAATATGTATACATGCGATAAAATCAGTCAAAGCTGACGGTGACTCTTCATACTTGATCTTTTCATATATTATCTTTTTTTCAGGTCAAGAAATACCAAATCAATCGAGATGGCTCTGGAATTATCTGTAAGGCTGTACATGAGTATGAATATGAGCATACATGAAAAGATGCAATACTTGTTTGGCTATTATGCATGGAATATGACTTACCAGAAATAGTTTTTCTATTTCTTCCAGATCTTGAATGTTGAGTCGACTTTCGGGACGCGCTGCCTTCTGACTGAAATTGAAAAACGCGTAGAACGTGGTTACCCAATGGGATTGACATGCATACACATATCTCAAACACACATAATATTCTACCGGCACAATTCCTTGTAGAGGTTCCTTTTGTCCCGGGCTTTTATCACTGAGTTCAGTCATGTTACGTCGGACTCTAAATTTGTCATGCTTTCTGAAGGCCAGCCTAGTGAATTTGAGAAAGAACAGAATAAATGTAAGTAAGTTGAGTAGCTGTTGATGGAAGAAAACAGAAATGGGACATGTTGACAAAGAAGAGAAATCCGCGGTTAAAATAATGAATGCTGAATGGGACAATGGGGAAGTAGAGCCCGGGAAGTAAGAGCTAAAACCTATACTTTGTAAACCATCTATCACAAGAATACACAGCCAATGTGTACATATGTCTCCCGTTAAGTTATACCACCCCAGAAATGATTACTAAGGCAACGGGGCGAAAATAACCACCTTGTTTTCCTCTGTTTGCCTTAAGTTCTTCATGACATGTGGCTTAAGTTGGCGGTAGGCTGGCTATTCCCCACACTCCCATCCTTCACACCGTACCCTTTGGGAGAAGGCGACAGGGAGGGAATTTATGTATGCAGCTAACAGAGTAGTATAGTGAAATGGGGCGTGGGGCCAGGCAAGACAAATATACAGAGATGAAAATGGACGCTCACGATCAGAGCGTGGACGTACAGGGGACTGACCTGGAAACCTTAGTCGTCTCGCAGTGTAGGTACAGAACATTGGCAGATTGTCAGTCTTACAAAGGACGTATGAGGGATGGTGTTTGTGTTTGTTTATGCAGAATGGTTCTTCCTTATTCATAAGGCTGTGGAGGTTTTTGACACTGGAGGAGGTTAGCCTACACCACTCCTTGTCACCATACCCCTCTCACAGCCCCTGTCCACATGGCGAGCGTGTCCATGCGTGAGAAGAGTTTGCCTTGATCATATCAGTAATCCTAAGCTTTATGTATTTGTATGATGAAAGGGCATGACTGAGTGTGCGTGCGGTACTTTTATTGTATACTGTGGAGAGCTCTAGGCATAATTAATATGATTGTTGTGATGATACATATGCAGGTAGCTGACTTGTCTATCCCAAACCAAACCATCTCTTCTGAATCAAAGGGGAGTGGCTCCGAGACATTTACACTTTGTCCCGAGATCTTTACACTTTGTAAGATAGGTTGGGACTGAATCTTCTCGATGACAGATACACTAAGAGCCAATCTTCTACGAGGGGAAAAAGGGTTAGGATTTTTTATAAGAATGCATTAATGATATTAAGGGAATATTTTTCTTAGAATATAGAGGATATTTCTAAATACAACTATAGAATTTAGGGTATGCCATCTTTTATCTGGATATTATTTTATAAGGGGATTGCATCTATATATATGATCATAAGTAAGGAAGTAGTGCAGCATAGCTGCAGTGCCATCTTTCTTTTGGGTTTAATGTTATAAATTGCAAATATATAATTTATGTGATTTCATTAGTGTATTTAAATATATAGACATATTTTGACAAATTGCTGATCATTAATGAGTGGTTACTAACAAATATTGACTAAATGCTGACAAATAGTGCATTTTACTGACATGTATATTGACTAACTCCTGATATATAGTGACTAAGTACTGACATATACTGACTAATTGCTGATAAAATGTAAGTCATTACAATGGCTATTTCTCTGTTATATATTGACTATTTGCTGACAGATTGTGAGTAAATACTGACATGCATTGATAATTGCTGATATATAGTGACTAAGTACTGATGTATATTGACTAATTGCTGACAAATTGTGAGTAAATACTGACATATATTGACTAATTGCTGACAAATTGTGAGTAAATACTAACATATATCGAACAATTGCTGACAAATAGTGAGTAATTACTAACATGTATTGACTAATTGCTGACAAATAGTGAGCAATTACTAACATATGTTGACTAATCGTTGACAAATAGTGAGCAATTACTAACATAAAATTATATTGACTAAATATTTCCCACGCCCCTGTGCATTGTAAATAAAATCAATATAGCAAGGTAAAAGGGTATCTATCTGGCCCTACAAATTAATATACAGTCTTATTGAGTTCCTAGCGTCAATGCACCACTATAGTAAGATAGAAGGATATCAGTCTGGCCCTACAAATTAATATACAGTCTTATTGAGTTCCTAGCATCAATGCACCACTATAGCAATGCAGTGAGTGCCAATACAAAGACTGGGCCGTGTTTTCGTGGCTCAGGACGGCACTACAGGTGATGTGGTCTCTGGGAGTTATATAATAACAACAGGGCATCTTAGGGCCGCGTTTTCATGCCTCAGGACGCTTTGTTTGTTTGTTGTATAGTTTTTATTGGCTAAAAGATCAAATAGTACAATTCGCTGTTCGCTGTAGCCAAATGAAAGATGAACAAGAACAAGAAACCATGACAATATCATTACACAAAATAATCACAAAGGCAAAAATGGTTCATTTAGCAATCAGGGCAATGTCAGTCATGAAGCAGCAAAAACTACTCCTTTTTCATTTAGATACAAGATCGAGAAATTCCCGTTTATGTGCACACTTTTGCAGATCTGGGGTCAATTTCGCCCATAGTTTTTCACCCCTGTATAAGGGGCTTTTCTCATAGCGCAGTTTACGCGCACGTCTAACACATAATTTGACTTTCACATTACCTCGCAGTAGGCGTATAGGTTGCACAACGTTGGATGGACATTTACTGTATTCATACATACTACAAAGGAGTTGAACATTACGCCTTTCTTGGAGGCGCTTGCATCGAGCTCGTCTAAGTAGTTCAGCGCGGGTGATATCATAGGTGTCCTTATGCCTAGGCAACAACGCAGGCAGCTGTTTTGAACCGTCTCAAGCTTCTTCCTAAATGTACCATTAGCTCCATCAACAACAATTGAGCAGTAGTCGAAAACTGGTATTATCATGTGCTTATATACAGTCAGTGCTAGTGACTCAGGCATCCACTTTTTTAGTTTACGAAGCTTATAAAGCCTGTCTAACGCAGAGAACCTCTTCTTGGAACAAAACTCATTGAACAAAAGGTGTTTGTCTACATATACCCCGAGGTAACAGAAGTAGTCAACCACTTCTAAGACAACACCCTTTAACAATATGTCTTCATTTTCCAGATTCAGGGTTTGTTTGTTGGAATACAGCCACAATATCTTAGTTTTGTCAGTGTTAACTGTTAAACGACGCTCCGAGCACCACTCACTTATACAGTCAAGGTCGCTCTGCAGCAGTTTACTTATAATGCTTTTGTCTTTACCGGACATGTATATCACCAGGTCATCTGCGTACAGGACAAATTTGCAGTTTTCAATCACATTGATAACTTTGTCAATATAAATGATAAACAACAGAGGACCTAGGACCGATCCCTGTGGGACCCCACAAGTGACCATGCTCGACTCCGAAAGCTTATTATTTGCTCTAGTCTGCTGAGTTTGGTTACTCAGGTAGGAACTGAACCATTTTACTGTGTTGTCAGTTGCACCCAGTATTTTAAGCTCATCCAACATAAGAGTATGGCTTATAGTGTCGAAAGCTTTCCTCAGATCAAGGAAAGCAGCGACTGATACTTCTCCTTTATTTCTCGCCTCATACACATCTTGTAAGAATGAAAATACTGCACCAGAAGTAGACCTCCCAGGTACGAACCCATACTGATGGTCAGAGATCAATTTGTTAGTCAGAACATGACTAATAAGTTGTTTATGTACCGTTTTCTCTAATAATTTCAAAATTAGATTTAGCTGACTCACTGGGTGCCAGTTTGTCAGTTTGCTTAAATCGCCACTCTTCGGCAGTGGGGTGACAATGGCACTCTTAAAGCATATGGGTACTAAACCAGCTTTAAGAGAGCTATTTATTATCGAGCTGAGAACATCTGGGGCAGACAATTCATGATGCACAAATGAATCAATTACAATTTCTCAGCTGTTTATTGACAGATTCCAAAGTGTAATATATCGATTTTAATGTTTTTAAGCAAACTGATTCTATTTTTTTTCAACTGGATGGATTCAGAGATAGAGTGCATCATGACAATCTGGGCATGATAGACCAATGAATCAATGCACTTTTCTCTGCTGTTTGTCAACAGATTTCAAATTGTAATAGTTATACCAATTTTAAGGTTTTCCACCATGCCAATTCTATTTCTCAAAGTAATAGACCCATTTTCCTGATATTTTCTGAATTAGAAGCTAAGATGCAAGTTAATGCACCAATGAATCAAAAGATATTAATCTTTTTAATATGAACACTTAGACACAAGGTGTCAGTAGTGTACACTTGCAAGCATATGAATTCTATAAAGGAGCAATAGAACATGTCTATATGTGAGCCAGCAAGCAGAAATGGGGGTTCCTGCGGGATTTAGTACCTGTTTTAGCCACCAGGGGGCACCACTATGGGCTAGAATAGGAAAAATATGCCTAAAACTGCTATAGGCTACTATTTTTGTGGAGAATTCAAAGATTTTTGACAGAACATTCTATTTAGGGGGAAAGGTTCCATATTTGGCATTAAAAAGAATGTTTTTGGGCCAAAATAGTCATTTTAGTTGATTTCTGTTGCCATGGAAACATGATATTCATTCTAAATAAGAAAATCGATGATCCTATTTGAAGGAACATTTCATAAGGTCCACTATGGTAAAAACAGAATGAAAATATCATTTCTAGATCAAAAGTTATGGGTGAAAGAATGAAAATATATGCTAATTTAGCTAATTAGCATAAATTATGCTAATTATAGTTGTATCTCATGACCATGGAGACGCAGGGCATATTGACATTCACAAAATGGTCATACCTACCCATATTTAGCAAGCTATTCCTCCAAAACTAAGAGGAGTATCCTCTCATGCAATATATCACTGTAAAGCTAGTGATCTGAATTTTAAAGCTGACTTTTAGCACGGAGCACCCTTTCTCCTTGCCTCTACACATATGGCCTTGATCCCTGTGTTTCCGAAAACCAATATGGCCGACACACATGGAAAACAATAAAATAGGGTAGTTGAGGTGTCCTTATGGCTACTAACATCCACCTAATAACTTTGAAAAATCAAGATTGATCATATATGGCTAAGATCCCTATGTTTCAGAAAAAAAATGGCTGCCAAACACGGAAAACAATAAAATCAGGCAGTTGAGTTGTCCCAATAGATAGTAATATCCACCTAATAACTTTTAAAGATCAAAATTGACCATATACGGGCAGGATCCCTGTGTTTCGGAAAAAACAAAATGGCCACCACACACGAAAAACAATAGAATCAGGTATATTAGTCCCAATGGTCACTAACATCCATCTGATAACTTTTGAAGATCACAATTGACCATATATTACCTGGATCCCTGTGTTGCCTAAAACCAAGATGGCCACCACACATGGAAAACAATAAGATCGGGTAGTTGATATTGGGGTTGATATTGTGAACATCGATGACATCCCTAGGTATGACCCTATCTGCCGTCAGCCCTCTTGAAATAGATTTCATGTATACTTTATCTCCATTGGGGAACCTGGTAATTCCCTTTTCAGTCGACACAGTTTGGTCAGAGCTGGATACGCAAGCTTCCTTTCAACTGCAGATGGCATTTGTCAGCTACATAATCACACTGTAATAGCAACAGTATAATCATCTGGCAGACAAAGGTACAGACATATAGCATGGGAAACTCAAAATACTTTGAGCACAAATACATACATGCATTACTCAGATGCTGTGTTAGTCCATCCCCAGTGAACAACAAATGTTTAAAAACATTCAGAAACGTTTCTGTATGGTTTGGACGGAAACATTTCTATCTAGAATGTTGAGAAACGTTTTTAAAAGTTCTAGATGGAAACTTTTATGTCCAAACCACACTTAAACATTTGATAAACATTATATAAACATTATATAACGTAAACAAACTTTCCCTGTGTTTCCTGCATGTCCTGTTAGATGGCAGCACTATACCAATATGATATCCAAGTAATTACTCCCATCGTCATAGAGATATGATAACGGTCAAAATATGATAATTTGTCCATTCTAATTGTTGCATAATGTTTCACCATAACATTCAATATATATATATATATATATATATATATATATATATATATATATATATATATATATATATATATATATATATATAAAAATATATATATATATATACCCAATTTTGAACACTCTGAAAATAAGTGGAATGGTCGGACAGCCTATTATTACTATAGCCATACACGTACCTGAGGTACTACTGTGGCAGGTGAGGGCAAAGAATGATAATTTCCTTTTTTATTAAAGCAATACCTCTTCCAGAAGATTTGTAGGTAAATGTATGAATAGATTATTTGTACAGAACCTGTGAATATCCATCAGATCATTTCCGTTTTTTTTTGTTTTTTTTTAAAAAAACGTTTTTCAAGCTTCAAGGAAACGTTATTTTGAGGTGAATTAACGTTGTTTTTTTTTGTTTACTGGGTCTTTATGTAGTGTGGTCACTTATTAGCCGCCATATCGGTTTCTATGTCTATGCCGTTTTCAGTCATGGCACTGTATCCACAAACATTACTGTTATTGTGGTAGGGCCTCATTCTTTCATTTCACAATTCAAGTACCGGTTAGGATCATTTCAGCTCTGCAAGCACACAAAGATGCTATATAGGCACACTCCAAGTGAGTCAAGTGAGTGTCAGATAATTTAGTGCTCTCGATATACAGCTGTGCGAACGCCAGTGTACAGAACCACCCAATTTGTCTAGTCTACATGTCACTTCTGCACATGCGCCCTACTCAGTCTGTGTCACCAGGAATCACACTCTCCTACACGTACATCATGGCCCAAAACAGCTCGATTCCTAACACGTAAATGCATATGACACAAGTCTATGTTTTATGCACAGTTCAGATACATTGTGCATATACAGAGATGGAAGTCGCTAAGCACAAAAATCCCTGAAATAACCAAAATGAACCCCTATAAGGCAGAATCTGTATAGAAAAGTATAGGTCTTTGGAACTTCAAAGTCCCTGAAATCAGGGAAATCCCTGAAGACTTCCATCCCTGCATATAGAGTGCATGAAAAGGCAGTGTGAATTAGTATGCATATGACCGATTCTTGATATTATGTATGAGTATGAATATTTATGGTTGTTGGGAATATAGTGCAGCAATTGGATCTTAATTGGCAAATATTGTATTCTCTATCGAGGGACATTAAGGTTTACTTCAGGAAGCGAAACCTACATCATAGAATATTTTTCTTGGCTATTTACATTTATGGATGAATTACAAATGTATATGACCTTATTCGATGTACCCTGGTAGCATTGGACCTGTGATGATAAATGCGATATGCTGCAACTGATGGATACCGAATTTACAGTACCCAAATTTCATTGTAACCAAGTTTAGCATTTTAGGAAGATTTACAGTTTAATATACCTGGTATATGTATTGTAGGTTCCATTCTTGAATGGTCCATTGTGGGTATACCCAGCTAACTAAATTACGTTATCTTACCCTCAGTAAATTTCAAACATTGCACTCCAGTATTGAATTCTGTTCATTTGCCAATGGAAGTATTGAAGGGCTAGAAATCTCGTGTTCTTGCACACACTCCCCCATGTTTCCTGCAACTCATACTGGCTCCAAAAGCTGTGAACACTCTCCACAACCTCCCCTACTTAAGGGGTGTGATAGGGCATCTCTGCCCGCCTCTATTGAACCCCTAGCAGCATTAGCGGTCTGAGAGATCTGAGAGGTGGTATAGGGGGTGTAATAGGGCATCTCTGCCCGCCTCTATTGAACCCCTAGCAGCATTAGCGGTCTGAGAGATCTGAGAGGTGGTATAGGGGGTGTGATAGGGCACCTCTGCCCGCCTCTATTGAACCCCTAGCAGCATTAGCGGTCTGAGAGATCTGAGAGGTAGTAGGGGGTGTGATAGGGCATCTCTGCCCGCCTCTATTGAACCCCTAGCAGCATTAGCGGTCTGAGAGATCTGAGAGGTGTTAGTGGGTGTGATAGGGCATCTCTGCCCGCCTCTATTGAACCCCTAGCAGCATTAGCGGTCTGAGAGATCTGAGAGGTGTTAGTGGGTGTGATACGGCATCTCTGCCCGCCTCTATTGAACACCTAGCAGCATTAGCGGTCTGAGAGATCTGAGAGGTGGTATAGGGGGTGTGATAGGGCATCTCTGCCCGCCTCTATTGAACCCCTAGCAGCATTAGCGGTCTGAGAGATCTGAGAGGTGGTAGGGGGTGTGATAGGGCATCTCTGCCCGCCTCTATTGAACCCCTAGCAGCATTAGCGGTCTGAGAGATCTGAGAGGTGGTAGGGGGTGTGATAGGGCATCTCTGCCCGCCTCTATTGAACCCCCTAGCGGTCTGAGAGGAGTTAGGGGGTGTGATATTTTGTTATAAACAAATTCCTGTCAATAGCACCTTATTCTAACCAAGTTTTATTACTATAGAAATGTATAGGAAAGTTTTGTGATAGAGTATTTTTGTTTGCTATAACCAAATTTCGTTATAAGGAAGTTTGTTATAACCAAGTTTCACTGTACATGTATTAGAAATGGGGGGATGTTACTGAGGACATATTAGCAACCAAATTGTTATGAATACCTGCCCACTCAACAACAAAAAAAACGTTATTTAACGTCAAAAAGACCATTTTTAACTTCTTTTTTTGACTGGGAGGTATATATATCCTGGTTCTATTCAGGCTTAATAAGCTCACTTAAAACAGGGTATTTCACCTCTTTCCCATCCCCTCAGATGTGTGTGGTGCACATATGTGCAGGCACCGACGCATTCCTCTGTGATATTGTGTAATGTAGTTTTCACCATGAATATGGCCTTAGCTGTCGAAATGACGTTTAACATCTATTACTCACTCACTCACACTCACTGGTTCTATTTGTTTCAGTACATATGCACATGGCAAGAAGTAAAGAAATAAAAGATAGAGACTTCGGAGTGGTCGTCAATGCCCCACAAAATCACGCTCACAACCATGATGGCATGGGGTATCACAGGGCATTAACGTCCTGGAAGGCATGGGTCCTCCAGGGCATGACCTGTGGGAGATCTAGGTAATGAAGCTATCAGGGCCCTTCTGACATAAACAATTATGCATACACTGTCTCACTCTGGTATACCCAATCCTTAGTCTCACAGGCCCTCCGCTATATGAGCAGTGATCCATTTTGATATATATAGCCGGCTTTTGTCTATGTTTGTATGTGCAATTACATGTACGTGTGTGTGAGCGTGGGCTGGGATCATATTATTCATAGTGGTATTGCCGATGTGGGCTGGACGGAGCTATACATCTTCCAGAATATTAATTTGTCGAAGCCAATGTCAAACTTCCCACATCGATATTATGAGCTTTGCTTATCTACAGTCCACGAGTTTCTTTTTTGGGCAGCGTATAATTGTTCCATCATTATCGTCTCATAAAAATCAAAGACTCTTGGATATTGAAGGGAGCAAGTCGGTCAGCCAGCTAAGGTAACCCCTATCACTAAGCTATGTTTTTTGGTGATACTTAATCACACCCGTCCCAACGTCCAACTTTCTTACCTCTCGCAATGGTTTTGAAAATGTCTGTATCGCTCCAGCACTTTTATTTGGGAAATATGTGAGACTTTGCCTCTATAAGTAACTGTCTGGGGACAGCCACTGATCACTCCATAGGGATTTATGGAGTGAAATCGTGGTTCACATAGATCCAAAGGAGTTACTGTAACTCCTTTGGCTGATTCTGATAGTTTAAAGTATGCCCTATGGGGCTCACACCAAATTCAAAAAGGATCATTGATTTACTTATTTAGAATGAATATCATGTTTCCATGGCAACAGAAATCAACAAAAATGCCTAATTTAGCCCAAAAATATTATTTTTTAATGCCAAATATGGAATCTTTCCCCCCTAAATAGAACGTTCTGTCAAAAATCTTTGAATTCTCCACAAAAAAAAGTAGCCTATAGCAGTTTTAGGCATATTTTTCCTATTCTAGCCCATAGTGGTGCCCCCTGGTGGCTAAAACAGGTACTAAATCCCGCAGGAACCCCCACCCCCATTTCTGCTTGCTGGATCACATATTTCAAGTTCCCAAACCCAGTCTGCAGTTGTAAACACTTCAGCTTCAAGCAGTTTCTATTATTGATAGTGATTGAAATGAACGGGCACTTGTTAAGTCATTGCCAAATATCCAAGTACTTGTAGGGAAAGGTGAGCAAATGTTCACCAATACTAAGTGGGATAACGACCTCTCCCTCAATAACTGCTGGTTGTTGTGATTCCTTACATAGTGCACTGTTACAGGCAGTCATCAACTCTCCAAACAGAGAGCTATGCACTCATTCAAATATAATGGATCTAAGAATCTGTTGATGAGTGACAGAGGTTAGAAAAGGAGCTTGGGCAGCAGTTATAGTGCAGTAGGAAATATGTGAAAAATTTCTTCAATAGATTGGCTATTAATTTGTATTTTTGGTATATTGTCATCAGATACATTAAATTCTATGTTGTATATCAACAAGGTAAGTGGAAATAGATTGATATGAAATGGAAGTGATGGTATAGAGTGTTTTACTGTGTTCACTCCACGTTTCAGCATTGAGTGATCTCAGTCTCAATTTGCCAATATTTAGATGATACTCAGTCTACATGAGACTAAAGTCCAGCTCAATTTTCACTCAGTACCACTTCTCTCCCCATCTTCCTATCCATCATCTCCATGTACCACACAGACTATTCACACAGTCCTGCCATTTATTTGCACGACTCTACGGCAGTTCTCGTTATGACAAGATTTAGGTATGACAGACATGTTATATTTCACACTCCCAGCATTTTTCTCACAGTAGGACATGGAGGAAACGACCATTACAGATGGCAGAGGTTCGATGATATCACTGCTACTACATACAAGCATGCAATCTCCTGCCTCTTAAATCATGAGTTTTGTCAATCTGATACTGCATTCACTGCTATTGGTTCCAGCTTTATGACCAACACAGTCCTGAGAGGAATTATCCATACATGTGAAACTCACAATATAAAAGAGAATAGCAAATCAATAATAAAATAAAAGTATGATAGGATGCGCTCAAGATGGGGTACACCTACTCTGAGATGTGCATCTTCTATGCGAGGATTTACTCATACTGTAAACTATGGTCACACCTTAGTCTTAGAACAAAAGATTGCTGCAGTGAATACATCACGTACGCGAGCTTATAGAAATGCTTCTCATCATTATATTAAAATTTTAATATAATCTGATAATCGCATTATCTTACGAATACATAGACAGTTTCAAGTTGATCTGCTACAGTACAATTCAGCTGCAGCTGACTTCTTAAGATGATTCGTCCCTTATTTGGAAATTACTAATAGCTAGGTACTTATTGACAGGTTCGGTAGAGAAATATCATCAACAGTAGAAATTTTATCCAAAAAAATCTTACCAATATTTACTATATTGGCCCATTGGTGACTCAACATGAGAATATAGGGTGAGCTTGGGTATTTTCGACCAGGGCGTGAAATCTGTCTTAAAAAGGAGATTCACTCTAACTCATCTCGACATCCCATGAATGTGTAAATGGACTAAGCTACATATAATAGCCTCCAAAGCCCTAGCATCTCCCACCCACATGTCAGTGGTGCTGGGGAGGGCTACAGTTATCCATGTGACTCTCAGTAATCTATGTTGATTCACGAGACACCAAGGCAACCCCACGTGGTCCCCTCATCAAGGGGTGTGCTAGGCAGGCATGTCGCAATCCACTCTGTCAATTTGAGAACATGTTTGCCTCCATGTCTCCTTGCCGTGCACGTGCTGGGGGTGGATTCACCAATATCCTTGCAGGCCATGTTTGTGCTGCCAAGCCAGGCACAAGTCTTTGGGGATCCAGGGCCTAGAAGGTGGTGAAAGTATTGGGTCTCAATATTGGGTGGTAGCCCAAATCATGGCCTAGAGGAATCTTGTTTTTTCTATCATCTGTGATTATGTTCAATCATACTGCATGGGGGAATTCCATAGCAGCTTTGTCTATGCTGTTGGTATGATCGATATGCCTTTAATCACAATTATGAAATAAAAGGCTATGTCAATGTACTCCACATAACTTATATAAATGTAATTCACATAAATGCCTGACTATAATGACTCAGAACGAATGGAACACAATTCACAGGTGCGAAAATAATGTAATAACATTTTTTCTTCGCACATACAGTGCATGACATTGACTTAGCAGTGATAATTATGTGTCTGTACCTGAATAGTGCAGCTGTATGTAGAAAATGAAATATGCTTGTGGAGAAAGATTGATACATTGTAAAATGATGCAGATCGATTGCAAGCTGCAATGAGATTTCTGGCCATAATACCATTTTTCTCGGTATATACTATTTCAGGTGCACTTCCCTGCCATGGCCTATTGAGGATAGACAGATGAAATGATAATAAGGTTTCCCTTTCCAACCTCAGGTTGAACAATGAAACAGTTTTGTTCTCTTTTGTCATCTCGACAAATAACAAATTGTGAACTCGACATATCAGGCCTTGTCCAGAAATACTGTTATCCTATTTTTGGTATTTATGGGTTTACTTGCGTGTCTGTAACTGGCAGGTTTTTCCACTTTCTTTGATGAAACCAAGACTTTGTTTATAATGGTAGCTTACCATTTTAAAATGTATATTCCTTACGGTGTATGGATTGTGATACCATACCGATGATGAAGTTAAAAAATATAAGAGATTCGAGTGATTATGAATGAATGAATCAAAACTTGGACAATAGGAGGCTTATTGTTAAAGTTCACTTGGGACATGGAGTGGGGGAAACGAAGACATGTGTCTTTGTTCGCCCTGTTTAAAGTGCATAGAAAGTAATACTCTTAAAGTAATTCAATGGGGAAAATATATTAATTCCAAACAATGACACATCCAGGTATGAGGTGGGTCTTTCGTGTCATATTCATATATCATGCACATACAAAATTTTTGTTGGTGCTTCTCAACACATTACCTCCTAATTTGCGTGTTCGTATCAGGAGAGTGATACACAGCTAACATGTTCCACCATCCCAGCACATGTATCTCCATCTCTTCTCACCCCCCCCCACCCCACCCACGATGATACATTACGTGGTTGACCTCTAAGCTGAGCTGAGTTGATCTTAAGATGCTCATGTACCCCTTAGGGACCTGCTCACTGGCAGTCCTATGAGCAGCTCAGGGTGGGTTACAGAGGGGTAGACATGCAGTCAGGGGCAGACCCAGGGGTGCTCCGTCACCTACCACCTCTCCATACCAACCAGTCGACAGGGGCAAATCGCAAGTGACCGTTTCATTGATCAAAGGTGGGCGAGGGTGGCCTGCTTCATTAATTGACCTGTCACTGATGTATGCCGCGCTCGCAGCGCCCCCTAGACGTATTGCTGTGAATCATGACACATGCACTGGAGCTCCTAGCCAGTGTGCCCGCGGCAAATTATTCATGGAATCACTGGGAACCAGAGGGGTTTCACTCCCATTAAGGGTCTCTTCTTTTTCACAACAAATTTAGATCCTACTCATCTGAGTATAAATTACGTTTTTTTTTGTTTTTTTTTATCTTTTTTTACTTTAAAATTTTTCGCACTCCATGTTTTATTCTATACTGTTTACTCCGTCTCGTACTGAGGGTGTCTAGCTCAGCCACTGCTCATCTAAGATGGGACTGATATCAGACAGCATGTCAAATAAAAATAAATAAAAAACAGATAACCAGAAAAAAAAAACAACAACAACATGGGAAGCAGGCATCCTCTCCCGCGGCTGATAGTGTTTACCTATGGAAATTGCAGGCCTAGAGTGTAGAAATTATCCCCCCCCCCTGCATCTACAGAAGACAGTATGAGAGGCATCAATCAGCATCAGTTATATTGGCAGGCGGCCCACTGGAGTGGTCCTGGAATTGCTAAACTCTACCCCCTACCAACCTTTACAGCAGAGTAGCTGTTGACTAGGCAATCGTATTAATTATATACGGCTACAATTACCACAGCTCTTCACAAGGCACCTGAAACTTTTAACAGCGAGTTACTGACTTAGATATGTACAGGGTGTAATAACAGTTGTGGGAGGGACTGTGCAGGCAAGACAAGATCACCCGAGTTCGGTATCTTGATCGATTTGGCTATATGCTGTTTTTTTTCCACTCCTCCAGTTTAATTTGATATCCATCCGCACATGATCTTATATAACTTACTGTTCTAGACTTGAAATGAATGGCATCTAACAGGCCAAATATATTATGCTGCTCATCAATATTTGAATGCAATTCTGCTCTAAAGACTAAAGGGATGTACCATATATACAATGGGTTACTAATGGCTAGTCATATTTTATATTTTGACATCAATGTACTGAAATATTAAAACTGCTGCGGGTTAGAACATGTAAACAGTAATTGTTTGGTCCAGCATCTAATGTTTATGGCAGCAACATGAACTCACCCGCAGGAAATGTTATGGCAGTTATGTGTTAAACTGTATCCTAGCATTTGTAAATGCCATCAACAAATGAAGGGAATTTATTTTTGAAACTGTGTTAGAGTAGGCGGGGTAAACTGTTTTGTAATTCTTGTCTCGCCCTAAGGAGCGTGAAGAAAAAAAGGCGGGGTAAACTGGAAAACATGTATACGATTTGTTATGTGTCATATAACATGCCACAAATACCTGCAGTCAGAAGCTCGGGGAATATTTTGCTTAAATATATATAGACTATAGTATAGCTGTATAAAATGATTGGCCTGGTGCGCATGATTCCATGAAAATAGGTTATCCAGTAACGTGGTTTGCCTATTGAATCTTCTTATGTAACCTGGTTAAACCCATAGTTTATCTACTACATTTATACGTATACGTAAGAGGAATATATGTAAAAAAAAAAAAAGTACCTTCAAGGGCCCGCCTCAAAAAAAAAAAAAAAAATCTATTTCAATATCAAGGTTTTACAGAAAATGGTAAACCCTTACTTTCAGTAGATTCAGTAGATTACCATACTCTCAAAAGAATACTTCAACATTCAATGACTCAATATAAAAATTTCTTTTAATAACATAATGATAATATTGTCCATTGGCAATTATAGACCCGTCATTGTTCTGTCCTGAATCAATCTACAAAATTTATTTATACTCTATAGAATAGAACTGATATGATTCAAATACATGTATTATGCAAATGGATCGAAGTACCGGTAATGGTTTGATCAATGTCTCATTTGCTATTACCCATACATACCAGTATTATTCTGGCTAGTTATACACTCCTATCAACTGTTTAATAGTTTTAATAGTGGATTCTAACCTGTCAGTTGGGAGTTAACAATAGATGACAGATACTTATACAAGGAATAGTGTTTTAGAAGAATAATGGTCAGCTATAATTGTGTGAGTTATCACATACTACCGGTATATGCGTGTACAGAAGCTTTATACTTCCCTCTTGTTGTGCTTGTGTAAAAGGAGAAACCCATTACCCGTGCCTCCAACTCTCTAATACATACAACATGTACATCTGGACACATTGACTCAGTAATCTTGGTAATGTGTGCCCAGTGGCGGATCCAGGGGAGGGGGACAAGTGGCCTACCCCCCCCACGGCCCCCCACCACATAAAAAAAAAGAAAAAATGGAGAGGAAAAAGGAAAAAGAGGGGAAAAAGAGGGAAAAGAAAAGTCTAGAGTAGAGGGGCTCCCAAACAGGGGGCTTGCGGTACTCAGGGCCACATATATGATACCTCATCAGCTCTCACCAAGTCTTGCCCCCCCCCCCTTCTAGACAATCCTGGATCCGCCACTGGTGCCCTCAAGGTAAAAGTAAACTTGTATATACAAGTCAAGGTAAACCAGATCTTGCCGATTGTTTACGTAGGAGGTGAATGTGTATGGTAGTCTTGCAACAAAGAAAATGACGGGCATGAACAAATGCAAACGAATAATAAATGGTTCTATACTATAGTTATCGTTATGGGGAAAGACAAGCCAATATATGACTTTATCTCCATTAAGTGAGATTCTATCTTGACCAGTACGTTAAATTAAACGACTTCAATGAGAGTAATTGAATATAGGCTTCTATGAGTTTACTAGTAATATTGACTCTAAGTTAGCGGCAATGGAGGTATACTCCATGAATGATATATATATATATATATATATATATATATATATATATATATATATATATATATATATATATAGTGTATTTATAATTCTTTAATCGGGTTTATTTACGTCATCCTAGAACTAGGATTAATGCACACTGTACACGTATTGTTATCTACCGATACAAGCTGAGTCTCAGCTTTATATCAAACAAAAAATATAATAAATCATGTGCAATTTAAGACTTATCCAAATGTATGGGTCTTGTAGATCCACCTAGGGCTATGATATGCCTGTAACTGTTGTTTTTTTTTCAGTCCAGTCTCTCGCTACTTGCATTTTGATCAGATGCATATTATAGTACACAATAAACATTATTAAACTATTAATAGATAGTTAATGTTTATTGTGTACTAGCCAGGCCCGGTCTAGATTAGGGCATTCATGTCTAATCATGAAGTGTAGACAGGAAGGCTTGACAAGTCACAATTGAGGCCCTATATGCCTAGGCTTCATGACGCAAGAATTAATTAATCATCTACATACCCAGGTTCAGATGTTTTGGTTGGTGCCTTGGAGTCGGTGTCTGTACCCCTGGGTTCACTGGTCACGGCTCGGGTGTCACTGGTTACTGCCCGGGAGTCATCCTTGATGTCCAGTCGAGACACCCGGGGGCTGGTGGCCGTGGAAGCCGCCAACTTACCCTCGGCTGCAGGAGCCACGTCCACAGGTGGGTTCTCTGGTTGCATTGTGTAATTTTAGTGCAGCATTCCGTAGCACAGCAGGGTAAACTGCCTGTGTAAGTATTACAACTTAGCCTGGATTATTTATGAATGACCTGGCTTTTATTACCTGGCTCGACTGAGGCCTGGTGCTCGTGAGTGTATTCCCTCGGGCTCGGCACTTCACCTGCTCCGCTTGGGTGGATCATTCACTGTGTTCCCTTGTGGCCATAATCCGTGTGTGCTTTCAAAACCTCGCCTACAGTAGACTCCCCTCGATCATTTTCATTCCAGACCTTGTATCTGAACGTTGTAGGGTTTCTTTTAGAGACCCTAAAACCTCCAGTTTAAGCCTTTGGACCTTGTTTACATCGAGATCACCAAGTGGCCGCCATTTGTAATCAACTGCGTTGCCCAGCAACTAGGCAGGTGCGCCGGCTGTGATTGGTCGAGAGCGTGACCCCTCAAGGCCGCCACTTACAAACGCATGTTTCGCGCGTCCAGCAGGTGCGCGTTCTACTTTTGGCTGCAGAATATTTTGGTTTCCCGCGGTGGCTCAGCCTACAAGCCCGGCCTACACGCAGATAGGCCTGTACCCCTGGGCCTACACCGTAGGAAAATCTGGAGTCGTTCCCTCCATAGGCCTCTGTTCCTAGGGCGGGGGTTTTGTCACACACACAAAAAAAAAAGATTCTGAAAATCTTAGAATTAGCAAGTTCAATGCCTCACATCATTTTCATTCACAACCCCGTCCCAGGGCTGAACTTAGTTGCTCTGGGTTTGTACGGGTTTATCACAAAGTCACAGGTGTGGATATATGAGTCTATTGAATATCCACAGAAAATGTCTTTCCATTCTTCTTCCTTGTGCCTTCAATAACATAAACTTATTAGGTGTATTCTGTTAAATCATATGCCAGGTTGAATTGTAAAGGCTTTATCATGTCAATAGTCATTAGAGGCACCATCATTTTCACATATAATATAGGCTTTTCCATTATATACTTACCAGAAAACTCCTCATGCAAACCACACTGCCACATGGTGTGAAGAAATCTACTACCCCTTAGACAAAACTATTACCCCTTAGAAAAAGTGACAAATTTTCTCTCTTGGTTAAGTCAAGTCATCTTGCTTGAATACATTAGTGAATACTACTAACATGTTAGTAAGATTTTACTAACATGTTGGGTTTTTTGTCTACTTGGTGGTTTTGTCTAAGTTGAATTAGATTTACCAACTTGGATTTTTTTCTGTGACTATATGGTTAAATGCATCATATCAATTGACATTATCCCAATGTAGAGTGGGATGGCAAGTACTCACAAGGCTGCATTCATGCATCATGTACGGGCTGATACACTCCCGCAGCTAGGGTCGGCACGATGCTCCAATAAAGTGCTGACGCTCTTTCATTAGCTCGAGTTGCCATTTAAAGGGTTAAAAGTGGAATGATTGCTTGATATTGATAGTCACTTTGACTATAAGATCCTCTAGTAACTTTGACTAACGGATAGACGCATAGTGTGGCCTTTACAGATTAACATCTGACTAAGATTTTGAAACTAACTTTCTTAGTCATAAGTCAGCTGAAATGCCTAACTTTGTAAGCCAAGTTGGGAGTTTGCATGTGCATCAACTTTTCTTAGGAGTTTACAGCTATATAGCTACAAACTAGTAGGAAAAGTTTCTAACTTGCCTGATTTTGCCTAGGTTTCAAAGGCCAATTATTCCAATGCCCACTATCATTCATAAATGATTCCGAAACTCAGGGTGAAACGTAAGGTGGGTCGCAGTGATTTTTTTTTTTTTTTTTTTGCGGTCATCATCAGTAAAAAATGTTCTACCTGACCGATTAATTGACTTAACTGCATATGATGTAAGTTACAAAGGTAATTGATAGTCACAATTATTAGGGTGTCGCGTACAGAGAAGTCATTTGGCTGCAAAGAAAGGCAGACTATCAACAAGAAAAAAATATATATGTACAAGGTATGTACAAGATGGGTATAAACAAATGAGTGAATGAAGGTTGCATTGATGGGATTTGGTCAAGGGACCTCCCTAGGTAAAATAATATGGGGCGTTAAGCTTCCTTTATTGGGAGGTAGCATAGGGATTATCAAGGAGGTCTATTTCTAAGAGCCCTCCTGGCTTTAAGAATCAAAGTACCTAGATTTCATTTCTTTTCTATCACATGTACCTAAAAGCAGTCAGTGTCCCTTCAGTATCAGAGTATGAAAAGAAAAGCTACTTTTTTTTCGATAATTAATTTTGAAAAGTAAAAGTATTCTCGTTTTCACATAAAAATGAGAAAGATATTCACTCAGATTGGCGTGTTTTTTCCCCCTGTCATACCCAGCAAACAGAGAAATATAAAACCTCACATGGTGAACGATCTGATATCCCAATCTATTAAGAATTTTTGTTCGTACATCCATTATATTTTGGGTAAATTTCTCATGTTTTGGACAAAAACAAGGTCAAATCTTCTATCATTTCATAACAAAAAACAAATGATACAATTGTCTATTTCTACCCAGGTAGCACAGAGACATTGGCATAACGTTGGGCCAACATTGGCCCAACCATCTGCTTTACATAGGCTGCCCATCCTGCCTACGTCGGCCCGACGGTGCCAACCAAATGCCAATGTAGGCCCAATGTTGGATTTTGGTCAGCAAACATTAGCCGATGTCCTGCCAACATGTGTCGGGCCAACGTTGGCAAATTTTTGTGTGCTACCTGGGTAGGCACTAGATTCATAAAAAAAAATTTTTGGTAAAATTGGCTATTTCTAGGCACTAGAATTTGCCTTTAAATAAGAATAATCATAAAATGAGGTCCTATGCAAAATTTTGCAGTTTTGGCCATTTGAAGTAAAAGGGTATTGGGAAAATTGTCTTAAATCCGTATCCAAAGTACTGTATGATGGCTAAAATAAACTATTGTCCTAAGATTGTTTCATATTATGCTCTCAGCTATTCTGAGCGGCATATTGTGTCTATGGCATTCTGTAGATAATGTGAGTATTATAATTATATGCTACAAAAGAAGGTCGGGATTGATAAAAGAAAATCAGATGTATTTATGCCAAATTTTAAAACTGTCATAGAATGTTTAATTCTGCTCCAAAGTGTCCAACACTTCTTGTGGTTATCAAGGTTAGGTACCTGCATACCATGAACGGTTTTCTTCTGATAATAAAAATCCATCTGCACAGCGACCTGTGCAGTAGGTTCATTTTCAATCCCCGCTACCCACCTTAATATGACTAAATCAGCAATTTTAACATCCATAGACCTGTCCATGTTATGCACCTACCAGAAAAGTCCTCAGACAAACACACTGCCACCTGGTGTGAAGAAAACCACTATCCATCAGAAAAAAATACTACCAGAGACCTTACACTATACCCCTTCTTTATCGACTTTTATATTTTCAGACAAATTACACTGGCGTACGTGTGTCTGGTTGACATGTGTTGGGAAACTCCCAGCAATATGAGAATTGTCAATATCACTAGAATGTTAGTCATATACATGTAATCTATATCAGGTGTTTCTTTTAATTAATTATTGTATGGAATGTTATGATGAATTTCCATGGGAGAGCTCTTAAATTTGCACCCATCACAATTTCGGTCTGAAATTTATGTAACTGTCCCTAATAACACATATGGTGTTACTAAATGCACCCCTCCCCCTCGTTCTGTTACGTCCCAGCAAATTGTTGTGACTCCTTGCAACCTGTGTGAAGTGGCTCACACATGTCGCTAGATGGAACACGAAGTCGCTATAGCACAAGATCACCAGGAATAGCAATGGTGGTGATCACAATGGCCTCACCTCAGATGGCGAGGATGGTGATCACTCATCCTCACCAGGGATGGCGACATGAGTGATCACTCATCCTCACCACAGATGGCGACATGAGTGATCACTCATCCTCACCACGGATGGCGACATGAGTGATCACTCACTTCGCTAGATGAGACGCACGCCACGTCATAACGCACATTCAGCACGGATGGCAAGGATCGTGATCACTCACACTCACGAGGGATGGTCACTCGGGTGATCACTCACCTCGCTAGATGAAACGCGTACCTCGTGATAGCACAGGTTCACCACAGATGGTGAGGATCTTGATCACCCACACTCACCAGGGATGGTGACACGTGTGATCACTCACCTCGCTAGATGAAACGCGCACCACGTCATAGCTCAGGTTCACCATGGATGGTGAGAGTGGTGATCACTCAGACTCACCAGTGATGGCGATGCTGGTGATCACTCATCTTGTTAGATGAAAAGCTCATGATCATCGACATTGGTAATCATGCAGCCTCACATCTGCCAGATCAAAGTATGTTTTGCCAGAGAAGGTATTGCCATATGTATCTTCCCTCTAACCACAGACAAGGTGTTCATGTAGATATTTTCCTATGTATTTTTCCTGTAACCAGAGAAAAGGTGTTTATGGATAGTTGCTTTCATTTTAGAGATACCTCTATCTAAATTCAATTGATATTTTCTCTTTATAATCTTGTTTGATTCAACTCTGAAGTATTACATGGAAATCAGTGTGAAAGAAAGCACATTTGATACATATGGGACTTATACTTCATGCCCACACTTCCTAGATAGGCTACATGTTGAACAGTGGTGCTGTCTCAATAACTTTGGCAATGGTGATGATAAGTTGCCATTCTGAGTGAGAGTGAGTGACAGATGATGCAATCCTCAGAGAGCATTGACTTGGAGTGACACAAATTCACGCATTGAGTGGGACCAATGTTGGCAATGGTGGTGATAAGTCACCATTTTGTGTGAGAGTTGATGACAGTGGCACACACTCACACAGCGAGTGACATCCATGTCAGCGATGGTGGTGATAAGTCGCCATTTTGAGAGAAGATTAACTAGGAGTGACACAAACTCACGCAGTGAGTGAGAGCCATGTGGCAATGGACATGAAAAGTCGCCATTCTGAGTGAGAGTTGACAGACAGTGGCACATATTGACGGAGTGAGTGAGATCCATGTTGGCAATGGTGGTGATAAGCTGCCATTCTGAGTGAGAGTTGACTGGGAGTGACGCATACTCACGCAGGGAGTGAGATCCATATTAGCGATGTAGGTGATAAATCGCCATTCTGAGTGAGAACTGACTGGAAGTGGCACATAATCACACAGTGAGTCAGATCCATGTTGGCGATGGTTGTGATAAGCCGCCATTCTGAGTGAGAGTTGATAGGCAGTGGCACATGCTCACATGGTGAGTTAGATCCATGTTGGCGATGGTGGTGATAAGTCACCATGCTTTGTGAGGGATGACAAGGGGTGGCACATACTCATGCAGTGAGTGAGATCATGTTGGCGACTGTTATGTTAAAAAATCGCCATGCCATGTGAGACTGACACACAGTGCCGAAAGATGACGCAATGAGTTATCACTCAAAAAGGAGTCACCATTGATGACCAATCATGGCGACAGATAACGACAATTTGCTGGGGTAGTATTTGCATGGCCCCCTTTCAGGTTCAGGGCTTCATTTTTGTAGACAACTCCTGTACTTTTTTCTATTCTATGTGTAGCGACTTGCACCCCAGCTAGCAAGGATAGATTGGGCCAACGTCAGCAATGATCAGCTCCGTCGCAGTCAATATTCTGACGTTAGCCCAACATTGGCAGTCTGACAAATTAATGTTGGCCCAATGTTAGCACTGCTCTTATTTATTTGCCAACATTGATAAGGCGTCAGTTATTTCCTGTTGTACCAACATTGGCAGTTTATGGTTGGACCAATGTTGGCAGGCCTACCAGTAATGGGGGATTAACAAACGTTGGCCAAACATTGAAAACAATGTTTCTCCAACCTCTACCAGAGGGCATTGTGGGCTATATGAAGAGATTTTGTTAAGTATATCCTTTATATCTCATCATAATGACCTTTGAATTAGATCTCTTGTGTACTATGGGCATTTTAAAGCATGAAATACTTGATTAATGAAATATGTGAGGATAAATGTCGAACATTTCTTGTGAAATAACAAAATATTGCTAACATTTCCAGGAGGACACCATTTTGTAGGGAATGGTGGAAATACAAGGTGTGATAGGTTAGATGGCTAAATTTATATCACTTCAATGATGATTCTTGACAGCCATTTCTTCAATAGATTCAATCACATTTAAGATATATTCCTTACCTCACTCTGTTGGCATGTATATAACAATGGGTAAGATAAAATACATTGTACCATTGTCAAAACCCAACATCAGGTTTTGGCTCAAAATTTGGTTGGCTAGATGTTGGGCCAATGTCAAAATCTGACATGTCAGCTAGATGTTGGGCCAACATTGTCCCAACGTAATTTTCTAGCATAATGGTTATAATCGAGCTGGACAAAAGGCACTTAAGCCAACATAAAAAATTACGTCATGCCAACCCCCCACTATGTTATGCCAACATTGACTTGCTAACCGGGACATAACCCATCTTGGTTTTATCGATAATAATTGGGAATGCATAGCTACAGATTATTCCCAGGTAGCAAGGATATACGTCCGTGCTTCACAGCGCCCGGATTCAGAAGGCGCTGTGTTCACCTCCTGCGCGACCCCCGTACGTCCGTACGTAACAAATCCCTTTGTTGACATTCGAGTTTGGTACTTTAGAGATGTCTAGACAATATTTTAATCTTACGAGGCTACTTTCATGATAGTTATCTAGCCCTAGTCAAAAAATGGTTGTTTGATTTTAAGATCTAAAAGAGTAACAGTTGCTTGAAGTCAGTCAAGAATGGCCTTGAGAAACTGTTGGCCACCATCTTGCTTTTGGGTTGTTTTGATTTGAGCACCTGTAGTCTCAAACCTTTGTGTATAAAATCTACTAAATATTGGTATATGATATACATTATATATCTAATTTTTTTCTTGTCCAAACCCTATACATCTTTTGAAAAACAGAACAAAACAGGGGGTTTGAGGCTCAAGCCACTTCCAGCCACTTTTGGCGGATCCAAATAACGTGATATCAGTGCCATATAGCGCTAGCGGCCACTAGGCACGGAGAGCGCCAGCGGGTTTCAGTGTAGCAAGGATACATTGGGCCAATGTCGGCTTATATTGGACCCAGCCCCCGCACTTCCCTTCAGTTATGACACCATCCTTGTTAGAAAAAACGCGAAAATAGGGTCAGAATTTCTGCCAATCTGCAGATTAGTGTTTTTCTAAAAATAGGGTGTGTTTTTCCAGGAAAAATTCTTGAAAATCAATAATAGGGGGTGTATTTCTGCTTTAAAGCTTAGGGAGAAATGACATAGGATCATAGAGCCAATTGATGTGTCCAACTTTATATCAACCATTTTGTGCATACAAAGGATAAATGGAATGTAGATTGAACTATATTATTTGCTGTATTCAATGGGGATGTCTACTTTGCAAAAGAAGACATCCAAAGAATGTACCAAATATGTCAGCGTTTTCTTAAAATAGGGGTGTTTTCAAGGCCCAAAAAATTTGTGATTTTGCTCAAAATAGGGTACCATATTCACTCAAAAGTCTGTGGATAGGGGGTCTTTTTCAAACCCCCTAACGAGGATGGTGTCAGAGAACATGGGGAGTGCGGGGGCCGGGATATTGGACCAATGTCAGCTTATATTGGGCCAAGCATGGACAAGCATGGCACAATGCTCCATTGCTGATTGGGTTGATTTTGTTCATTGCAATGTAATATCTTGCCTGTGATAAAATTTGATCTTCTCTCTTTATAATCTTTATACCTCATTATCTTTCAAATTCTGTATGATTATAATTATATTCCTTTTCTTGTTACCAGCGACGTTTTCTTTTAAATGGCAAAAAGAGAAGGCGTGACATAATTGTTTTCATCCGTTGCATTGTTCTGCATTCGGTCGACGAAAAGAGTACAACACTTGCACATGTACCTGTACCACTGGACTCTGTACATGGATGAGATTAGGGCTCGTCTCTGAGGTGGGCCCACATTTAGCTGGCCACCTACTGCAACTCCCATACTCACAGTGCAGAAGGAACTAGGGTAACTGGCAGTTACCCCATCCAACTTGGCAGATCCTATTATGTAGTATAGAGAACTAAAAGGGGAGATAACACAGTATTTCTACTGATTTGGGTAATGCTAAGTTGTTTGGATGTGGTGTACATCATGCACAATCATCTGAACTAATAGCCATAGTCTGACATTGTCTAGAATAGTAGGATAGAGAGGTTTTAGATTTGTCAGTACTAGGGTAACTAAGGCCAAAAAAAAAAAAAAGTTTGGTTTCCGGTCACCCGACCTACCTCAGCTTAACAGGGCCGACCTCAGATTTTTTTAGGAAAATTTTTATATTATTTTCATAGTTTTTCATATTAATTTCATAATTTTTCATATTTTTTTTTCATATTTCTAATATTTTGAAATGTGCTTGGGTTCAAGCATAGTGTTTGAGCCTTTCAGCCCAAGATCCAACGTTTTGGCTGGTGCTAGAGATGAAATCGATCATCTGTGGGTCAATTATCAATGATAAACAATTCAATATATGGGCCAAAGTATGCTTCAGTAAAAAAAAAAAATCAAAAGAAAAAAAATCCGACCTACCTACCTCAACTTTTTGGACCATGTTACCGGAAACTTACAATATTTTTTTTTGGCCTAAGTTTTTTTACAATAATAAGTACTAGGATAACCTCATTAGGAGTTACCCTAGTACCAAACTTTTAGTTTTGGCTGATTTCTATGTAATCCAAGTAATGTAGTAACCTCAGGTCTTGTCTCTGTAAGTATCCATACCCTAGCTATGGTTCTGTAATACTATTATGAAGTAGAATAGTGTATTAACAGCATAGATAATGAGGCTGGGTTTGCACTAGGACATCTTTCTTATCCAATTTGGCGAATTAGTATCGAATTTGATTAGCCAAAATCACCCTAAATTAGCAAAATACATTGATTTATTTGGAGCATATATAATACTTCCAACAAATATAGACAGCTGCCAAGTGATGGATCCAGAAATTTTGAAAAAGAGGGGCACACCTGCTGTGAGAACTCCCTCTTCAAAGCATTTTTTCAGGCTGCAAATTGAATTATTAGATATAAATGAAGAGGACCCCCGCCATCTAAACCCGCTACTGTTGGAGGGAATGCAGTTAATCCAAGTGTGTGTGTCTGTTTTCCATGGAGAGTGAAGGGACACATGCATAAAGCTATCAGTATGGCATTATTTCATGTTTGCTTCTGACATACCATGGACATGTTGATTAAGAGGTATCATTATGCCAATTAAACCAGACAGTAGCCTAGATCACTATATGCAGTGATACCAATTTCAACTTTCTAAAGCTCAAGTGAAGTATACACCATACACTGTATAATACAAAACACTGGAAATTCGATGTTTTCTAATATAATATTCAGGTTTGATTATCTAGACCAATGAATGGGAAACATAGGACAGTGCCCTTTGGAATTCTCTTTCCAACGAGATATAACATATCTATACTGAAGTAGAGTCACCAGTGTCTAAAATAGTAAAACCCTCTTCACTGTGAGGCTTCAGAATTTGCAAATTTGGCGAATTTCCATGAAGAACAATTAGCCAAAATGCATTTTAATTCGCCATTGGCGATTTGGCGAATGGCTAGCATGAACCCTGTGAGGGAATGTATCAACACTTGTATATATATATATATATATATATATATATATATATATATATATATATATATATATATATATATATATTATATGGCTATTCAAGTTGGATGGGGTAACTACCAGTTACCCTAGTACCTTCTGCACTATGATACTAGGCTCACTTGCACTGTGCTGAGAACATGCCGAGGAGCACCGATGTTAAATATCTAGTGGTAGATGGCGCCACTAGTTCAACAGCTGCCTGACATCCATCCAGCTCACCTCTCTGTCCTTAGTGGTCCTGTGACTATCGATGTATTTTTCAAAGGTCCTATCAAATTTTCAGCCATTATGTGACATGGGCCTAACTATGCACGTATCACTATAAACTGATGCACATTCAATACAACTAACATGAATTATCCTACAGTGTAGGATAGGTACTGTAAATTAGTAAATGACATTTGTCTGAAGGTATATGCATACAATTATTTCATTAAAATGATATGCATAGGGCCTATGCCTATATTCTTTCGTGCAAGTATCAGGTGATGAAATAAAAAGGTTTAGCTCTTAAATCTAAATGCATATTCTGGTACGATCGTAGATATGAAAACGTGGCTTGTGTTCCATGACTTCCCGTATATGTGCTCTTCCTTAATTGTGATAACCTTAGGCCTATATTTATTAATTTCATGGCCCATATGAACTCCGTCTTAGGTAGAGAGGTTACAATCGACACAACTCATCCTGTTTTCCTTTGCAATAGGCCCAAGTAAGCAGTGGTTTATTTTAGATCTGGATTAAAATCTGTGTTATTCTATTTTTAAGTAGACCAGAATAGCACATGGTCCTTTGAAAGTGAATAATAGGTCTTAGGTCCCAGGATCGTCCAATAGGCTTATTGTTGGGGTAAGTCATTGTAAACCTACTCCCACTTAGTCTTAGGTTACATCTCAATAGGACAGGATACATGTATTATATAGAGTGAGATCAATGGTGAATAGCAGGTAGACACAATTGGGCATTAGGATGTACAAGGGGAGGTCAGAAGATGATCACCGTGGTCTTCCATTTGATTCAATAATTATTGTGAAAATATGTAGTTAGGAGGGGGATAGTCGAACCCCACATATATAAACCTGGACTGAGTGGGCAACGACTTGTTAAGTGTTGTATAATGCGGCATTGTGTATAACCCAAGAGCAAAAATCTGTGTTCAATAAACTCCGTACCACTTCATGGAATATTCTCTTTAATTCGTTCTGCTCTGTGATCTCTATTCTTTTCCCTCGTCCTTACAGCCATTCTAAATCATGATTAATTCCCAGGGGACCATTCCTGTGCTATTGGGAATATGCTTTAATATTGAAATGGGTGTGTGAGAATACTTATCAATTCATGCTTGGACGAGTGGAATACGGCTGCCTAGGTTTAATCTAAGAGCTCCGTATCTCACTTACCCGTGAGATAATCCTGTCCCGTATCTCACGGCTAATAACAGCACTCCAAATAGTCTTAAAAGATGTAAATACTCATCATGTTATGTCCTTTTAAATGATTGTTGTACATTTCTGACTCAGATAACATGAAATATTTGCACACCCTGACTAGAGAAATTAAAATTCCTAGATGTTTATGCTATCACCATGAAGCTATAAAGGTACCCTCACAAAGTGCGTAAATTTTACATTCAATTTCATAGAAATAATCACTGGACAGGAAAAAGTTATCAGGGGCTCCAAATTAGGCAACTTTTCCCTACATGCTGTATGGGGGGGGGGCTATGGGGTTTGGGGGCTAATTTATAGTTTTGTAGGTCCGGATACTGCCTATAAAATTCATCAAATAATTTTAGCAAATTTATTTGATAGGGCTACATCAAGTGGGTTCATTCCACCAAGTTTCCAGTCCCAGAACTCAGTTCTTTTGAACCAAAATAACTTTGTTGTTACTTTACCATGATGAACTATGCAGCTGGCCTAGAGATCTAGCTCACTTGCACAGCCAGAGTCCGGGGCCCCACTTCCGGTTGGGAGTAGACGTCACTGTTGGGTGCTCCGCCATCTTCGTGGAGTTGAGGGAGTGCCAAAGAAGTTGGGACAACTAGGAACTTTAAAGTAAGTTTACATGCCTTATTCCACACCTACTATTTAGTAGAAGTTATAACACAATATAAACAAGACGGGAACACCAGTGTGCTGGTGATAACTTCGGTAGAGGAGTCAGACGTGGGTGGGTGAGCACTGGTTCGCGTGTGGCTTGGGTCTCTGCCTTGGCCCCTACCAACCCATTACCGCCAGTCTTTTCGTGGCAGTGGGTTAAACTGCCGTTAAGTTGAGCAATCGTCACACTAACCGATCCCAACCACTTGAGATAAACATTATAAATCAAGATTGGTGCACGAAAACCAGCAGACAATCTCTAAATTCCCGGCAAACTCAAGGAGATCGTGGGTGGAAAATGTAAACATTGGTATTGGTGTCACTGGTGGACTGCATTGACAGCGAAAAGAGAGTCAGTCAGCGATCAAAACGGGTGAGGGACTGCTGCGAGCATTTAGCTGATTAACATGGGAGAGCATTATTTTTTAGTCAAATCATGTTCATAAGTGTTTGGGGGCATGTGTATGTTCAAGTTTGATTGTTCTTTTGGTTGAGTGTGGACAGATGTTTCACCCCACTGAGCGTGGGGTGGCGTCGCCGTCTCGCTAGACTAGACTCTATAGTCTCTAGACAGACACAGACGCCCACTGGGGTGATGTCAACAAAGGCACATGCCCCATTGTCACTGACCAAAGTGAGTCAGGAATTTCTATTGTCTGCTTTGGTGTCAGCTGAAACTCAAAGTTCAAATGAAATATGGTTCAAATAGTAGGGTCATATCCATGCAGTCTGTTTTAATACGGTACATCATTAGCATAAGGCCATGAGAACTCAGGTTACAGTTTACCGTCCGAGCTATTTTGAAAATTGATGAGGCATTTTTTCATTATTCATTATTCATTATATAGGTACCACTGTCTGAAAATCTCCAGGTTGTATATGCCACCATGTTATTGACATTCCTTGCACTGTAAGCTTTAATTTGATACCAAATATGGCCCCCTTTGCTCATTCCTACCATGTCCGAATACATTTTTGAGAAATTAAACAATTTTTTTTAGATAATGAATAATGAAATTTTCTCATGCGGCCCTTTAAATGCATGCGGGCGGTGGACGGTAAACTGTAATATGAGTTCCATTGGCCTAAACAAGGTACCGTACATTGGTTTCATGGTTGCCATGAGTTTACTTTTATTTATATTCATAATATTGGAAAAAAGGAAAACATGAAATAGGAGAGGGCTGGCATTTTCTATGTGGATTGAGAAAAATAGTGGGGGATTGGGTAGGGGGGTTAATAAATACTATATTTTTTTGGGTCTAGGTCTATGTTGTTGGCATGATACCACATGGGGGGCAAGCTTTCAAGAGATTCAGTATTCAAGAAGGCTTTATTGACTAATGTAAGGATACATTCATGTCAGCACCAGATCAACATTGATTAAGTTATATAGTGTTTTTATATATGACAGAATACAATTTATTGCAGAAGGCTTGCTCGGTGATTTGCAGTGGGGGTTTAACGATAATATCTAAGAAAGTTTTCTGTTATCGTTATGGTTTTTGTAGTAGTCTACAAACTTCAGGTATTCCCCTTCAAAGCTTTCCCTGGCATTTTGTATTGATGGTACAGAGCAGAATAATACAATATGTTTCACATCCTGAGTTGCATTACATTGTGAACAGACAGAATCCATTGGTTTCTTCCCTTTATAGCTTCTTGATAAGCTATCATGGGTACAGTTGGTATCAATGCGTAGTTTAGTGATATAGCTTCTAATGGTGGGTGAGTGTATGTGACTCAGATACTCACTTTCTCCATATGGCTCATTTAGATCATCCCAACAAGTCTTAAGAACCCTGCACCTCGCAGCATGCTTTTCATCATTGATGTATTACTTGTACTTTTGAATATGTAGATCATTGAGTCTCCTTTTTATGAGGGACTTAAGCGAGTACTTAGACCATGCATAGGGGTTGAGCCAGACATTTTTACAACCAATTTCACATAACAGGTACTGTATATCAATTAGCCATTGGTGTTTATCATTCTTCATTGTGGAGAAAGCCTTATTCAGAATAGGGGTTGTTGTACCCTGTTCTAGTCTAAACCAAAAAAGAATATTAAGTAAAATTATTTTGGATTTGATAGGAAACCTACCCAGCTCACCTAGTACAAGGCTTGCATACTTTACAATTAGATGAGTAAAAAGTTTCCAATGGACAGCTTTTCCTGTTGTTTTCTATGACAGATACTACATCCACAGGCCTATTATCATGGAATGACAGCTGTTCCCTGTTGGAATCCATCACCCACAGTAACAAGAGTCTGAAATAATAATAAAAAAAGACGCATAAAAACTAGCCCTTCTTATTATGTCTTGTGAATAAAGGGTTTGGGGTCTAAGCATTTTTATGTCAGGTTACTTTATTGGCCTCATTGTTGGAAATCAGGCTCATTGTGACCCGAAGCGAGTTTTATGTTTCTTCCCCTCTGGCTAACCATCAACAATTCATGAGTCAATTATTTTCTGATATCACCCACTATTAAACCATTTGTGTTATGGGAGACTTTTTCTGTTAGTACTTAGCCCTTATGATTGATAGGCAATTTGTCAATTTTGCCGTCCCTGAAGATGTAATGAATATATAATATGGGTAACAATTATACAACCTCGAGGTTGCGTGTTTAATTGTTATCCATATTTACCCATAGACTTTCATTAGCCCCCATCGATTAGATATACAATCGATAGTGCCTAATGAAAGCTAGAAACTGACCCTCATACAGCATGTATGTAATGTAACCCTTGCCCTTCGTGAGCAGTTAGGCTTACTGGTATGCATGTAAATTGAAATACTGTACCAGAATTGAAGTTTCATGTATTGCCAATGCATTACATACCCGATACATTTAGGCCTAAAGACTCTTGAAATCGCTGTGTTGGTGTATGTATACATGTTAATACTCGGAGAACTATTCTTAGGGAGTGACATTTAAATCTTTTTTATAGTTTTGTAAAAGAAACCATGGACATCAAATTTTGCAAGACAGCCACATTTCAAATTTGGAGAAAATGTCCATCAAACAAAAACATAGCAAATCGAAATGAATACTCTGGTGGTGAGATAAAAACAATTCCCATGGATCATTCCTTGATTATTCATTGTTTGCTTTCATTCTCTTCATCAATTGTCTTGTTTCCCCAATTATCAACGGTGGTCAAAAAACTTAAATGAAATAACTATTGGACAGATCTGCTCACGCGTTCGAAATATGATCACCTGTGTGTATAAGCCCAGTATTGGTATCAAAGTCACTTCATCTGTTTCACCAGCCATGGCTTCCGAAATGCCATGAGAACATGGTTCAAGTCAGCTATAATAATGGGGAAAATGTGATTACCCTCACATTTATCTTCTGATTTATTCCTAGATCCATTGACATGGCTTTGAAATACAAATCTTTGCACCAATTATCACATGGCTAATGTAATATTTTTGAACTCATAAATAAACTGTAAATTCATATATATTCATGTCACCATTGCGTCATCTAATATGAACACTTAAGACCTACCGTAAACTCACGCGTATAAGACGCATCCTCTACGCAAAATGCCTGGGGGGTCTTATAGGATTTTTTTCAAGTTTGGGGTGCGTCTTATACGAGGGGTAATTTTACTATAGAAATGTACTAATCTTACAAATTTCAGCCTTAAAATGTGCGTCTTATACGCGAAAATGCATGTGCTGAGTTTGGGGTGCGTCTTATACGCGCGGCGCGTCTTCTACACGGGAGTTTACGGTATATATGCATGTGTGTAGTACTGTACTACATATACGACCATGTGGATGCAGAGCCTTATCTGTGGGACTTGGCCTAAGTACCGGGTATGTATACCATCAGTAGTTAACGTAGTTATTACCATCCGGGTTAAGAGGATTGTATGGCAGTGTATGGCGACCCAACTCTCATCAGTGTATAACAGGCCCATCCTAGCCATGTCACCAACGGGTCATGTCAACACACTTATCATTCTAGTCCTATTGGCTGTCTGTAAGTTTCCCTACCACTGACCCTATATGTGGTGTACATAGGAGAGGGTCAGTCATCTACATGATACCGATTATACTGTATCCGGAAATTAAATGTCATTGATTCAGTCATAGCCACTGTGAGTTTGTAACTTCTGTATGCTTTCCACATGAAGGCCAATGTTTTAAATATATAACAATATCTTTTAGAATATCTTACAGTTTTTGTATCGCAATTTACCTTAGATAACCTTCACTGATACCTTATATCTTTTATAACTAGATCTTTTTACTCGGATTTTTATACCTTTGTTTGAACTACAAACCACTAATGATCCATACTTTTGTAATAAGTAGAGATGACAATAGTAAATGCATTAGACTCGTTAACATGGAGATATAATCCCTGATGAAATATGAATGTCATAGGGGCTTTTCCCTGCAGTGACAATGAGTATTATAGAGTTTACCCATTCAATTATGAATACCCATATTCAGAGGCCTCTGTATGATATGGTAATAAGTCTCCCTTGATGTTTGGAGAATGATACTCTGTATCCTGGTGCATCTAGTCATGAGACCCGCAGGCACCCATTATGGAATACAGGGGCTATACACTGGTGGCACTTATACCATGCTCCATCTAGCTAAGTTAACAGACAGCAACCTCTCTGATAGGATACTGAGTTAATGGTGTTATGGGTGGTTAGGTAACAAACACCAGGACCTCATATCCACCATGGCTGCTACAGAAGCTGTTGACACAATGATAATGGAGTTATTATCTTCATGCATGCAGGATAACAATTTTACATTTGTGCTCAGGCTACTGGATATTGTCAATAGCTCATAAATTGACCAACTTTTGCGTATGTATATGTTCGCAGAATACATGTTCATGTGTTTTCTCTAAAACAGAGATATAATTCTACACTAAGCTCACATTCTGTGAAGCAAAGTATGGATATGGGCTGCTGCCAATTCCTGGATATGGTGTTGTTCATTTGAATGGTTTGACGTGATGTGACCTGTAATCATAAGTACCTGGCACTTTTCCAGTGACCATGCATTGGTAGTGTCCACCAATATATTCAACGATTACATATGCCGTAATCTCCCGCGAATAAGCCGCGTCTTACATACAAATCTGAGGACTACAGTACTCTAGAAATGGTCCTCAAATAGTCTATCGTATTACGGCGTATGTTGCCAAAGGATTAAACACAGGCAATCTGAATGATGTATACATGGAAAAACTGTAATATTAATGTCCATCCATTGATCTGTGAAGATGATGCTGTCGCCATAGGCCTAAGTTATCTGAGGGAAAGGAACTGATATGACGATATGTAGATATTTCACTCCAGAACACATTAATCTTTCTGATGTACACAATATACCCTCATATCTGGAATCATGGAGCATCTATTCCCAAACCTATTTGCATACAAACAAATTGCTAACTAGGTTTGACTCTTGTTTCTGCACTTTTGTGGCGTCTCGAAAGAATCATAACATACATGTCATAGATTGTTGGTTAGACAGAGGATGCTGCTGTAGAGTCCATACCATGCCTCTGCTGTATGTGATGTATTGAGTGACATGATGAGTTTGCACCTTCACTGTCATATATTTGAGGTGTTCAAAGACATTAGATAGTACCTTCACTGTCATGTAGGTGAAGTACTAGGGTATTATAAGGGAACGTTAATTTGCACGTTCACTGTCATGTATGTGAGGTATTGATGGGCATACATTCTGTACACTAACGTGCCCATGAGGTTTTTGGGGGACATGGGTCTGAAGTGTCCTGTCGGTGAGGTATACGACGTTATACGCTTTGCACATGTCCTAAGCAGTATCTATACATTGGGCCGTTCATGTCTGTAAAGGTATACACACATTGAGCTGCTCAAGTCTCTTAGGTATACATAGGACGTACTGCTTTCCGTCTTTGACGTATACATTGAGCTGCTCATGTCTGTGAGCTATGTATATGCATAGGATGTACTGCTCGTGTCTGTGAGTTATACACTGAGCTACTCATATATGTGAGGTATGCATAGGACGTACTGCTTGTGTTTGTGAGGTATACACTGGGCTGCTCACATCTTTTGAGCTATACATTGAGCTGCTCATGTCTGTGATAGCTCATGTCTATAAGTTGCTTGGGGGGGGGGGTGAACGTGAAGAGGTCTCTATGTTTTTGGGACTTACAATGAAGTCTTACATTGAGCTGCTCTTATATGTATGGTACTGGGTACTAAAGGGCGTGAGTAGTGTCCCTATATTTCTGTCTATTCCTTAATTAAGCTGCTCACATGAGTGAGATACTGGATGACATGGTCCTTACACCTACAGCAGTCTGTACATTGAGCTGCTCATGCCTGAGAGGTACATGGGTTCTGTACCTTAGTACCTACCCACAACTTAGCGTACCACACCTAGTTAGTATTTGTAAGAGACGTCTTGTTTGTAAGCAGACCAGTGGTCTGGGAGGGGGTGTGTTTAGGTTGTTAGCAGGGGGTGTGGTGGTTCAGATGCATGGCCTCCCGTATACTCTATGGACCTGGAGGCGTCCTAGTGGCCACATATCTGAGTACAGCTACTCTATAGTGTCACCCACGGGAGGAGCTGTGTGGGGGTATTGGGCTTAAGAGTGCATTCATAACTACCGTCATCTCCCGCGTAGAAGGCGCAGCTCGGCGCATTTTCCCAAATGAGATGTTGGAAAAACCCGCGTATAAGGCGCACCCCAAACTCAAGGCAATTTACCTCCCGCGTATAAGACCCAGCAGCATTTTGTTTGGCGTAGAAGACGCGCCTTCTACGCGGGAGATTACGGTACTAGCCGAATAATAGTTGGGGGTTCAACTGCTGTCCATCAATGATGACTAGCGTTTCACTATTTTGACCCATTTGTAAAACATTTTGACGAAACACATTAAGTGTCTATGTTAAATGTCCGCTCTGCATTTTAGTTACACTGCGATAAATATGGTTACCAATACCCACAAAGGGGAAAAAAAAACACACAAAAAAAAAAACAATAAAACTCAGAAAGACGAAAAGAAAATAAAATAAAAGAGAAGAAGAGGGAATATAGGATGTATGCAGGTGTTAGAAAATTTGTGCATTTGAGGTAAGGATTGGATCACGTGATGGTGTGAACTCAGGTACCAGGTCAGCCTGCAGAGGGGTGGAGTGTGTGGGAGGGAGGCTGGTGTAGGTGGTGCCCGGGTCCGGCCAAGGGGTGGGGGGTAGGGTTAGCACTTCAGCCGTGTGACTGGCAAAGCAGGGGGCAGGCTACCAGTGATATGCTGTATATAGCCACGTGCCACCGGGTGGTAGGATCCAGGGGATCCCGTTACGATTTGGGCACCCGTCCAACTCTTCTAGTGCTCTGAAGATGGCCCCAGGCTGGACAAACCCATTACTGGGTCACTGCCACCTGGTAGGTCTCTGTGCTCGGGGGCAGTCTACGCTCCCAAAAACTGTCATTAGGGGCTTAGGGCCATATAGGTTGTGTAGAAGAAATTTGACTTACCTTGAACTTGCCAAGTAAACTTCATTATTCATTAGGCTGCAACTGAAGTTAAATATTGTCACGATGAAAAAAATGAAGTCAGGTCAGACCTTGGGACATTGTTCTGCAACTGAAGTTAAATATTGTCAGGATAAAAAAAATTAAGTCAGGTCAGTCCTTAACATGCTAAGGATATTGTTCCGAAATCATGTTAAATGGTGTTAGTGTTGCATCTGGTGGACCATGTCAATAATGTGATTCAATATTAGCTGATGGGCAGCCACGATTCCATTTCACAAACTGATCTAGGGCCTATGCATATGATTCCGATGTACGAGATAGGTGCTGGCAACATTTCCCACAGTGCTGAACATGGAATTCCCTATATGTAACTGTAACATAATGCAGTGTTATACAGTTAGTCTTTCTGGTATTATTGAGGAAAACCAGTTGGCATTTTTTAAATTCCTGAGACCAACATTTTAGATTGCTATTTCTGGTAGATTTATGTAGATTGGTGTCTATATTCCCGGTGAAATGGTAGGTGTCAAAAATTGACAGACAAATGCATTACTTTATATGAACTGCATTCGTCCCATGGAATCAAAATGTTAAAGTAGACTGTGCCTTAGCTGTGGTATGTATTAAATATACAGTAAAACCTTAATAGTTTCTAACTGGTGGGGTATTTATATAGGACCAAATAGACCCATCCAGTGTCTGACAAGGCGTTACAGATACACGGTTTTCCTCTTAACGGGTACCTGTGGGTGTGTAAAAAGTGTTTTAAGTACCAGATGTACTCTGACTAATGAGTGCCTCTGCTCTGGACATTTGCTACATTTGATATATTTACGTGTAAAACTACTTAGCATCCATCCTATCATTCCAATTCCCATATTCCTATGGCGTAGTTTATACCAACTATCGCAAATTTTCTTTTACTTGTTTGGCCCATCTGCTTTTTATGAATGTGATCAAAGACTATAGATATATTAAAGGGGACATGTAATTTTAATTATAGTATATTCTTTCTTTAGATTTGCCGTTCGCAATTCCTATTGAATTGTACATGACTTGGCCTTGTGGATGTAATAAAAAAAAAAGCTTCTCTGTGGGCGACATTTACTACAAGGAATAATTCTTATGCACGAATGCCTAGACAAAGTTCAAAATGAAAGTGCATGTGCTCATCTTTCAACAAAGTGCATTAGTATGGGCTCAGAATACAGTGTCTGTTATTCAGTAAAGGTCATAGTCTTTCACGCGCCTTCCCTCCTCTGTTGCCAGCCATTCATTAGAGATATCGAATGATAAGAACTAAGAAGAAGCAAATATTTTCCATGTACTTGCTCAGTGGATGTTGAGAAATGTTAAAGTTCAGACAGCTTACATCCAACACATTGTAGTATGGTGTGCTGCATTAGATATTGAACCTTGTATATAAATGTTAAGGTATTACATGGACTAGCTTATTTCTAGGTTTAGTATCACTTCAGGATCATGTGAATAGCCTCAGAAGCAGGGATCCAGACATCACTCAGCTGGGTAGGAGCAGCCATGGTAGGAAGGCCTAGTAATGTACATGGGTATAGAAGGAGAGATGTTGATTGGGGGTTGGAGGGTAGAGGCCAGTGTGTGAGAGGCTGGAGTAGAAGTAGATGTGACTAAAAATAGTTCCGTCCGCCATCCTCGAGCCAAGCATAAACAGAGCACTCAAACGGCCAGAAGAGGAAGACTAACCTGCCAGTTCACATTCTCTACTCCTTAACTTTCCCAGTCTGTGGTGTATTTCCTCTAACATGCAATATTGTAATTTGTCCCCACATCCGCAGCGCAAAAAGTGTATTGAGATGCGAGCTCCTTTAGCCAAACTCCCTAGGCGACGGATATGCTCGTTCTTTAGTTCCAGTAATGTTTCCACAAATAAATAATCTTGTCAGATGTTCAGCTGCTGGCACTTTTCATTTTCACTGCAGATTCGTCATTTACACTTCATTATGGAATGCTTAGATATTGATAGAATTGGCTTTATGACGATTGATGTAAGGATCTTTCTCATCTCACCTTGTAAATATAAATTTGTCCCTTCCCTCTGACGACAGGACAATGAATATCTTAGCCCATTTTCCCCTTCCGGTACTCCACCTGATATCTGGAATCAGCTGAAAAGGGAAGGAAGGCAAACAACCTTTACTGCCAGTCACAGAACTAGCTACATGCACCCCAAACCCCCCACATTCCCCCATTCCCGCTCCATAGAAATGATAGCCTGCAACAATTTAGGCGGTTCGGTCCGACCACAAGATTTGCGAGCTGCTCACTAGAGGGCACTTGGGAGTAATTGGTGAGCTGAGTCCTGTCGGGGCCGCAGTCTTACACATCCCAGATGGTCGTGACGGGAAGCTGAAGCTATCAGGCCACGCCTTAAGCACTCTACACAGCAGTGAGCAACTCAGAACAGCTCAGAGAGCTGCTCACGTATGTTAAGCCACTCCAGGAGTGAGCACTTGTAGCCAAGCCCAACCTCCCTCCAAAACATAAGCTTACTGTTTGCTGGTAAGGATTTCAGAAAAAAAAAGTATCCTGTAGATCGCTTGTAGCGATTTCATATGGCAACGAGACTGTAGCAAAACATAAATAACCCTAATATAAAATGTACAGTTTCCTTGGTTTACTCGATTTTTATGTACAAAATAATTAAGGTATATTCACAAGTACTTTATTTCTTTAAAAAAAAATATTGAACTACTGCACGAACTATGCAGTAATGCCTATAAAGTCGATGCTACTTTTATGACCACAGACGGCATGGGATCTACCGTAATCTCCCGCGTATAAGGCGCATCTTATACATGAATCAAAGCCCTACTGCACCTTATAGAAGCTCCCAAAAGAGGGGGTGCGTATATAGTCGGGGTAATTTTACTAGAGAAAAGTAATAAACCCTCAAAAATCAAGACCTAGGTGGGCCTTATAGCATTCTCCTCAACTCAGGGTGCGCCTTATACGCGAGGTGCGCCTTATACGCGGGAGATTACGGGTACATCATATTTGCTCTGCCTCATCTGGTCACCCTGGGGAACTGGCGTTAGTTGACATTTCTGGCCAAGCAGCGCCAGATCTGATTCTGTTCTCTCGACGGTCACATCAGGCCGGCGGTCTATGCACAGTGCAGCCCAAGCCTGGGGAATTTCAACCAGAGAATAATGGGAGAAGTCTGCCCTGTGTATATGTGTACTTACCGGGGCCACACATACATAGACCTGACACTAACCATGTTAACCCTCCAGCAGAACCGGAACCGGAAGTTGGACAGGAATCATCTTTGCCAGAGCGCCTTGACGTCAGATAGGACAGGGCGGGTCTGTTCATCTGTCTTGGGTTATGGATGTGTGTTTATAATGCTTAACTAAATACAGTTGTCCTTGCCCCCTTCTTAAATTGTGACATATGGGTAGAATTGTGAGATAGAACTCTGATAACCTTGGCCAATACTTGGAAGAGTTACCAGCAAGCCAGAAGTCATCGGCACAAATGGGTTGAGTGATAAGATGTGGGAGGACCTTTGAGCTTAGTGACGGTAGATAAGCTTTCTGTATAGGAAACGCTGGCAAAATTAGTGGGGGAAGGTTTCAGGGGAGCAGTCCCAAAAATCAGTGTCATTATTTGTGAAGTTCCCCACAGTAAGTGGTGGGTAACTTGATTCACCCCATTCCCAGTTCGTAGAATCAGAATGCAGCTCCCAACGAGATTAGTGGATCGACCATGCCAATATCACCAATACAGAATATAAAGACCTTAGAGATCCTGCACATATTCAGAGCTCCAGCTAACAGGGGTGACACCCCAATCCCCAGCCCACTACCTTATCCAGTAGGATATATTCAGGGGGGTGATGGGGGGTGATAGGGGGAAGCCACATTCCCTCACTACTACTCAATACCAATGTTAGGGCAGTATCATTCCCCTGAGCCCCATCTCCAGCAGACGTCCACGGCTGGGGCGGCACACACTGTGACTGCGACCACCCCAGATGCCTATCACATGTTGTTGGGCGTGCAGCCAGTTGATGGCACTGGGCACGATTTATGAACGCGGGTTTTCAAGTGTCACAACCATCATAGACCAGCTTAATCTGTGTCTGTTTGTTAGCTTGTGTCTATTTCGTGTGGTTTTAGTTTGGTAATAGACTGATGCTCTGCCCCCACCCACCTTCGGTTGGCCGTTGGCTGTATGTATTGAGGGGACTTTGACCAACATGGGGCAGGCAGCAAGAGTCTGGCGTCAGGGGGATCAGGCAGGGGCTTAACCAGCAATTGAAGACTATTGACAAAACATGGACTGGATGTCGGAACATTGGACACAGAACGGCCATTCGCCTGCTGCCGACTCTATCTTTTTCTGTGACCTGCACACTGGCCCATACTGATTCCTGTGTCCCCAGCATGCCTCTTTGGAGAGTCCAAACCCCCTGACTGTAGTAGGGAGACGCAGTCATGAGTGTGATTTGCAAGAAATTTGTTCTTGTGTGCGGGTCAGTAGTCATATTGATCCACCCATGCTGCAGTCAAAGACAACAAAACATTGCTGAGGTCTTTTTACCGCCCCTGTCTCCTGTGCTGCGCACATGACTCATTCCTGTAATAAACGTCTTTGGTAATTTCCCTGCAATGGCTGAAATGGTATGGGCATATGCAGCCTATGCACAACTATTCATAGGCCATAAAGGAAGGACCATGGATTATGCCGTGTGGAAGTTTGAGATATGAATTCACACAATGTAGTGTATTGATGGCATGGATATAATTATACTACCTTAGACATACGATTTTAACTTTATATCCTGGCCATTTAGACTCCAGTGGGAATGGTGCAGAACAGATGAAATTGAGTATCTTGCTGTGTAAGCACAGTAGACACTGATACACTCTAAGTAGTTTTAAAGTCACTCCAGCTTGACTTCTCTCTGTTGGGAGTGTTATGGCCACTTCTGCGCATCAAGACCAGTCAACATAGCAATCAGTCCTCACCAAACTGCTAGAAACTTGCTCTAGAGTGTGAAGAAGTCGATTGGGACAATTAGGGTGAAATGCTCAGTGGAGACTGCACGTTAATACTAGTACCGTCTTCAACCTGATTCCCCCCCCCCCCCCTCTCTCCCCATCCCCTATTGGAGCGTTTGGAATTAGTTGTCTGGCAATGGGAGATGGTTGGAGGCTAACTCTCTCCCCTTCCCCCAAAGCTTCTACTAATGGACGCAAACCAGATTAAAGCCACCTCTATCTTTGAGCGGGTGTCAGCCCAGATAAGTCAGGGAAGGAATCAGAGTAGACACTACCACCCCCTAGTGTTGTTGGCCCAGGTCTACCTGGGCTATTGGCGGTGCGTTTTCAGCCAAAAACTGATGATCGGGAATTGGAACTTTAGATGGGAATTGCTCATCGAAATTGGGGGATAACTAAACAAAAAATCATGGAAACATGTTCTTTGGGATCTAGTCTTTCATTGCACATGCTCAATTCCTGAAAAAGAATTTTTTTTACCTATGAAAAAGGCTGAAGAAAAACCTGATATGTTTGACCTACTTTTTCACAAAAACGAGGCTCCCATAGGATAGCATTGCGCGGTCCATTTCGGCGGTTAACAGGGGGTCGAAATAACATATTGACTCCTATGGGAATAGGGCAATTAAGACGCTTTTTTCAGCAGGTGAGGAGGAAATCTCTGTATAAGACGGGTTAAGACCGTTTATATATGAGTGTGTAAATCGGACCACCATTTTTTTTGTTATGTCAACCGCCTCACTTCCAGTCTGGAGACTTGACGCATGTGTGCAGAGTTACTGGTCGTCAGATCTTATTTGATAACAGTAAATTGAGGGGGTGTATTCGATTCAATTCGATTAATATTGCCAAACATGCATGGATTATATTCAAAAAGCCATTAATTTCAAGTTAAATTGATAGAATCTATCATTTCTCCATCGAAAATGCTACTTCCGGCAAGGAGGCGGGTCGCCCATGCGCACAGAACATCAAAATCCAAAATGGCAGACAGCGAGACGATCAACTAACGGTGCTGTCCAAACTGCTTGATTATAACAAAATGGAGGAGAATTACAGTGTCTCATGCCTTTTTTGGTTAATATCCTTATTCAACACCTGGTGATATTGTGCAATGCTTAACTCGCCAGGAGAGGAGTTATTCACCAATGAAAAATGCGAGCGATAATGGGTGCATTCTCCATAGCCATAAGCATTGACGACTCAGACACACTGTCACTATAGTGACAAGTCTCATATGGTAGGTAACCTAGGCCATTAGTGCTTTATAGCACACGTCAAATCTTTTGGATGCGCTTGGAGACAGACCGTACCCCGCCCCCTCTAAACAGAGCAATAACAACCCCCAGACAGTGACTGGCCAGTCTCCAAACAAGACAATCTATGTAATTCTCGGCAGCAGAACCTTGGTTGCTAGGGAGCGGGCAAAGGGTCAAATTATATAGGGAATGTACAAGCAAAAGTAACCTTTTAGTGCATCAAGTATGTGAAGCAAATGTTTAATATCTTTCAGAATTTGTATTGCATTTGTGGTGTGAAGTTAAGATCTTTTCTGATAAGGTTTTTAACACCTTTTTCTAATACATTTCCTATTTAAAATAACCCTTCATGGGGATTCTTATCAGTAGAGAGAAAAGCCTGATAAGGGCCGCGTTGGTTGCTATGACATCACTGCTGCTCCCTAGAATATATAGACTTTTATATTCAGTGGATTCAGCCTCATCTCGTTTGGCATTGTGTGTTGAAAATATGGCTAGGAATATATTCTATGCAGATATGAGTCATTTATCTCTTGCATCAAATTGGCAGTTGAATATACAACATATTAAACTATATGCAATTATGATATTTATAGTTGGAAGCATTATACTAACGTACATACTACCATATCGCACACGTTTCAACATACCAGCATAGTTTTTTTCATTCTCCACGGAGCCATGTTAGCATTAGATAGGTCACTGACAGACCGGTACAAAGATGCACATTCAAAACCAAATGGAATTTGAAACGGGTACTTAATACAAATGTACTTGGCATAAGAAAGACTAGTCTGTTATAGGCAAGCCATAGAAAAACAAATAGGCAAGATGCTCAGCTTTTTGTTATCATTTTTATAGTGTTATAAGGTCGTCCTTGTTTTCGAATTCACTGTTCTAATGCACATATTGGCGTATTGTGCTCTCACAATTGTTTTCTAGTGCTGTGGTAACCTTGTGTATAGAGGTAATGCTTCTAGATCTTTTGGATCACATCCCTGTGTTTGTCGCATGTTCATATGTATACACAGTTTGGTGGCGTGGATACCACATATTGATGAACTATATGGAGCTTTCGATAATCCTAGTAAATGGACCGTCGGCTGTAGGAAAGCCATAGGAATGTGCGGCTTATCTATGTCAGATAACATACAGATACTGTGCCCACCATTACCCTAATTAGAATAACAGGGCAGCCTGGATTGGATATGATAGAGCCAGGAAGGAGATCCATTAGGAATGTCATTGACATGCTGTTTTTGTCGATTCCGATTATCACGATTTTTTGTCTCGATATTCCGATTTTTACCCGATTTTATGATGTAGTACAGCTTTTGTTCAACTGGCCTAAAACGTCTATATAGATACCTGTGTGTGTAAGTCCAGGGGGAGGGGGTTTGTTGGTCAGTGTAGCCACAGCCTAGGGCCCAAGACTTGTCTCTCAATCTCATATCTCTTGTCAATTTTAAGAGGTGGCCTTGTCCCCTTGTCGATTTTAATTCTGGGGTTATAAGGTAAGAAATTAATACATAATGGATGAATAAGTGCGATAAACGCATTAATGCATTGATATTCTAGGACGAGGTGAGGTTTGCTGGAAATATTCGCCCGATCGCGCAGCGTTTAAAGAGGTACGGATGACGTACATCCTGGTTGATAAACCTCCCTATTATAAGTAAGACTATTGCAGAGTAGTGGGGGTGTTTCTTTGTATTTTTGATCAGATAAGCAATGCCAATGAGATGTCTGGCCATGCAAATATGTTTCAACTTTGTCCTTTCCTTGAAGTTTCACTCGATCCTATAACCAATTTTCATTCAGGTTATGCACAAAGCTCTCTTTGGGGCCATTACCTGATTCCCTATATGAAATGAGAGGCACTTTTCTTGTTAGCAGTCTCGTGTATGTATCTTAAGGGCATACTGAATATACATATCCCTTTGATCTTTACTCATTTATAAAATCCAAAAGGACATGCTTGGGCCATATTTGCTTGGCACAGAACTAATATTTGAAATGGCTTTCACCTACTAGGTGGCATTCATTTTGAAGTTGATTTACCCTGTGTCCATTGGGTATTCAACCCAAATCAATATCGAACTTAACGCGCGGGCAATCAATCGGCAACAGGAGTTTCATTTTAAATGAATTCGTCATTTCCCTTTGAAGACCTAGCCCTAGGCCAGTAGTTTTTTAAGTAGAAGCCCATATTCAACTTAACTATATCGATCAATAGTCTATAACAAGCACAGCGGGGAACAGAAGGGCCTGCATGCCAATATTGATATTGCATGTAGATGACACAAAACACCCCTTACCCCACACTAGGAAGTGTTAAACAGGTGCAGGGAGCTCCATATTATTTACTATAGATAGGCATGAAATTACCCCCCCCCCCTCCTTGCACCCACTCCCATCGCACTAGTAGTAGAGACTAGTGTTTCTATCAGGCAATACCAGTGATTCTACACACGGACCATGTTAAAGTGTCCCTAAGACCCATTATCCAGCAGTCATTTCCTTCTCATGGGAACAGACACCTTTCTCCTGATGGTGGGAATGGGCGAGTTTCATGGCCTGATCGATAAAACACTGACTGTTTTTTTCACCTGTTCACTAGGGTGTTCCCTCGCAATCTACCTTTGGCTGTGTGCATTGATTGATATGGGGCTAGGCTGTAGTAGTCCAACCTCGGGTCTGCTTTAGGTTTAGTCACCATTTCTTGCTGAAAAGGGTAGGGTGACCTTAAAGATGCAATTTCAACTAAAACAACCTTTTGGAAAGTAATTAATGAATCAGTCTGTTATCAATATAACCTGTTCCCATATTGAATAGTGCATATCATTTTGATATGAGTGTCCCCTGTATGTGGAGACAGAAGACACTTAGGGTCAGAATACCTCTTTCCTATGGCGGGAAATATGAGTCAAGTTCCATACCAATCAAGAGCTACAACATAGGGCGCTCCACCAGCTTGTCCTCTATCACAATAGCTATGTGTAGATCAACATCCCTATGAGGCTCCATTTACCTTGTTGATCCAAGGGCAAGCAGTGAGCTACCTGACCACAAGGTGCCACTATTGAGCCATGCAGAGACCCATACTCAGGGATGTAAGTCTTCAGGTTTTATCAGGATTTCCTGATTTCTGAGAATTTTGAATGGCATGTACTTTCATTATACGAGTGGTAAAGGAGGGCTGTTTTCAAAAATAGAAGGCTTTTATATTGAGGTAATGTATGGTTTCCTGATTTTTGCCTATGCCTGACTTACATCCCTGCATACTATAGAGCTGGTCACTCATCCATGACAAACCAAAACAATGCTATGTTATCCAGCTGTTTTAGTGTCGAACTACAGTAAAAATTCTGAGCTATAAAGCCCATATATCATGCGGAAATATAATGCATGTTGTCTCAAAACTCAGGGAGCATTTATAGGAAGGAAAAACTCATACAAAAATGGCTTCACCGAAAAATTACAAAATTTTAGCTGGGATAGCATCTTTAATTTGACCACTGCAAAATAGTATGGGATAAATTGCAGATCGCATTGGTATTGAATAGAGTGCAGGTCGATTTATAGGTCTACCCATGACAGCACTCTCTCAGCACTCTCACATAGCTATCAGATTGAATCATATTCTTGTACTACATCCCAGTTCCGCCTAGGCCATATGTATTGCCTGGTCTATCGATCCTAGCTCTATAATATTAAAAATTGAATTGGAATAGCTTTGAGATCTACATCAACACCTCTGGTCTTTTAGTCGTTGACTTAACCTGCTCCATCTTATTGTTTGGTTCTGATTTACGCTGACAGTAATGGCTTAGTTTGCACTGCGGTTAGCCAAGCTTACAAGCCGGCAGGCATTGTAACTTCCCCTACTACCCCCTAAAAATGAGTGAAACATCATTTAAACCTCTCCCAGACTGAATAAAATATGCATGGACGATTGGCTAGCTCCCAACTAGTTAATACCGGAGAGATCTTTAATTGCACCCACTGGAGGGAAGACATCGCCTCTCAGGTCGAATGGGTCAGTGATAAATTGCAAGTTGTAACTAGTCGGAATAAGGAGTATTGCTACGTAGTAAAAATGCAACTAGTTGAGAAAAGTTAGTTCTTCATCTCCATGGGTATTCATTGATTCAGCACGGCTGTTGAATAGCAGATGAGGGAATTAATTGGAAGCAAGAATGGTCATTTTAGAGGGGCTCATGGCAGAAGTGGCGGGAGGGGGAGGGGGTTCTCTTGGTTATGACCCAGGTTGTTGTGAATAGGGTCATTCAGAAATGCAAATAGGTACATTATTTTTTATCAATGATATTAGCCTTACCGATATTACAGAAGGCAATCTCAGTTAATTCAACGCCCAAAGGGAAAATGTACATGTGTATAAGATGCAATACTACACTAAATTTGAAGAAATGAAATCTGTAATGGGAGAGTACATAATTTTATATATATATATATATATATATATATATATATATATATATATATATATATATATATATATATATATATATATATATATATATATATATATATATATATATATATATATATATACGGTAATTTATAGGCTAAAGATCAAACTGCATTTCTCTGTACCCTTATATCTCTGAACAAAAAAAAAATATTAGGTGACGAAATACAGATTTTATGTCATAATTCAGGGGTTCCTCCATAACGGTACATAATAAACCTCTATATACCTGTCATTCCAATTTTAACATATAAAAAATTAAGGCATGTCTTAGAACAGACAATCTGGCACATAACTCAAATGTGTTAAGTGAAGAAAATGTTTCCAATCATTTCAACAACTGAATTAGTGTCTACTGTCTGCAAATGTCTTTTACACTACCAGACCTAAACCGTCGAAAATTGAAGCTAAAAATAAACCAGGCTAAAATTAAATGAATCAGTCTGGAATGAACATTGTCATGGTTCTTTACAGAAACCATTTATAAGCTGCCATACACACACGTGGACATAAAATAACTTAATTATTAAATCACTCGGCTGCCGGTGGTTTTGTTTTTTCTTCTCTCCGAATGCCATTTCGGGAGGTTTAATTGGCAACGTCATTTTTGGTTACCTCAGCCCACCTGACGCTGCGTATTTTGTGGTCACGTTTGATACGCGTAATAACGGCGGCTTTGATTTCTCTTTCATTCGTTTTGATCTTTTTTCTTCTTGTGGAATTCGTGATTGTAATGAGCATTTGTCCCCGCGTTTAAAATTACGTGGCTGCTCGGTACAGACCTATGATATTTACCATTAATTATTTGTGATGATCCCTTTTTTCTGTCATCATATGGCATGCTGAAATTACAAGTTATATACACCCTGTGTATTTCAATTCATACAAAAAGGAGAAAATTTCCTATGTATCAATTAAGTAAAAATCCATATAAAAGTAAGTAACATTATCACAATGTTATTTTATTCTCATAAAGAAGACTTTACGGAGACGTTATCTGTGGTCCGTGGATCTTTAAGGTTAAAGTAGGAAGGATCTATGCTAAAGCTCCCTGATTCCTGACATGGTAAGGAGTGAGTGAGTGAGTAATAGATGTTTAACGCCATTTCGACAGCTGAGGTCATATTCATGGCGAGAACTACATTACACAATTTCACAGAGGAATGTGTCAGTGCCCGCGCATATGTGCACCACACACATCCTGAGGGGATAGGAAAGAGGAGAAATAGACCCTTTTAAGTTGGCTAGGGAAGCCCGGACATGGTAAGAGTGAAGTCATGGTAAGAGTGAAGTAGAGGCTGTGTGTGTGTGTGTGTGGGGGGGGGGGTAGGCAGTCAGTGGAGTGTATCAACCCCACCCCCTCCACAACCTTAGACGGATCATGACCCTTTGCTCTAGGTCTATGGTTTGATTTATTGCCACCCTATACTCACTATACTCCATCTCGAACCATCTAGCCAAAAATTATATACATGTAAAAGAACATAAGTTCATGCGAAGAAACTGAATTTGGAAGGATCCGTCATCGGCTTGTGTAATTATGTATGAAGGACTCCCCCTATTGTGTTGTGATTTCTGTGTACGATTGTATTATTTTCCTTCATTAATGTTGGCCGTTTTCTATATACTAGTAGTTTATTATTTTTAAAAAAAGGAAAGAAAGAAAGAAGAAATACATGAAGAGAATCAATTGAAGACCAGGCTGACACTGACAACTATTTGTGGACAGGGTATAGCACGACCCGACGGAGATAAAATGCCAGTAGTGTTCTGGTTTGGGGAACACGGTTAAGGCTTCTGTTGAAAAACATGGCCGTGGCCTGCTGGGTGGAGGCATTGTGACGGGGGTGGCCGGGCCTCTGCATAAACAGGCGAAGGAAAAGCGTAACATTGCTGGCTGGGTTAATAACAGGGGAGTGGGTTTCAACATCAACAGGAGGCGGAGTGAGAGTATAGGGACCTCATAGAAAGGTGGGTTTGTTGGGGCAGGTTGATGTGAAAGACCCCACTCAGCAGGGTTCCCTGAAAGACCCAGGCCAAGGACTCAAAACCGTCTTTTTATTTGCATAGGAAACACACACCATGCTAAATTTCTCATATTCCTCCTTTATATCGCCAGGCCAGACACAAAAGAGAGTAACAGTCTTTTCAACCAGATTCCATAGCGTGAGTTAAGGTGAGGAATTGAGTGGCACAGGTGTCACTAGAGGGGTTATTAGTAGGGAGGTAACCACAGGGTGCATGGTGATAATGATAATAGAAGGCTTCCGTGTACTTATGGCTGTATGTTATGGAGGTGTGGTTTCATACTAGTGGGCTGCGTGGGTTGTGTTTATATGTATATTAATGTGGTATAACTTGTGTAGTTATTATCAGCTCACTCCGCTGTTCTCACGTATTTGGGAAGACTAACTCTAGTGGTATGATGTTGGCTCAGCCCATTCTTTTAACCAACACCAAGACGCCGATACAAGTCACCATTTATTGTTCATTGGTTATTCACAGTTACAGCTGATGATGAGTCCACTCATGGTTGTACAGCTTCAACGACATCAGTCTATTCATACAAGCAGTTCATGTTTAACAATCCGATGCTACTGGAGAGGTATAAGTGCCATAGAGATCCTGTTCAATCCGTTCTTACATTGGCTAAGTGCAATACTAAATACTAAACAGCTTCATCCTCGTCTACTCCAGGAGTATGTGTTGCCTCCTCGGCTGCTCCCACAATACTGACTCCTCCCCATCTCTTACCAACCCCTCACACCTTTCAGACGCCGATGTTTGGCTCACCCGTATTCCCCCCTCCCCCTCTACAGAATCTACCTGACCAGATCTCGTCGACTCCCCTCCGTCTACACATTCCACAGCCTACCATAAACTCTATACTACCATAAACCCTATACAGGACTCCCATAGCACTCTCCCATATAGCATATAATAAATACACACATAATACAGCATACAATAAATACCTACATAAGTGTACCCTGTTATACCCGTTCATTATAATTATTGGCTATTGATGACAAAACAGGTGCGGGCGCTCCCCTCTTGTGACGCGAGTCACACCAATTGTCAAGCATAAATTATGCCTGAATACATCTTTATGTATTGTTTTGTCACTAATACCTGAGGTAATCATCGTTATTATATTATACATTTCAATAGTTTTTTATATACATACATATGCAACACACTTATATAATACCATGCATTATTACTATATATATTTTCCACACTGCATTGGTGACTTATTCTTAGCGCAAACTTGTCCTCTAACATATATTTTATTATTACAATTCTCTCATTCCTTGATTCTCAATTTGTTTTTCTTTCCTTTGTTATTTATTTTACTCATTCACTCGCCTTTACTAAGCACTTTGTCCCATACTATGTTTATATATTCTTTTTACCATCCTTACCCGGGAGTCGACACCAGTTACACCCAATCGGGCCAATAAATCTCCTTACATCTGTCAACTCCTTGTTCCGAAACGTTCCCCTCTATCTACCCTTTGCCCCAAGCATCACTCTAAAACACACTCTAACGCGTCTTGGGTTACACCTGGCAACCTCTTACTTAACTCACGCGTGCACAGCTTGTCAACGAGTATATACATCAGAAATCTTTTCACTTGCCACATTACGTCGTAGTTAGTGTCTCATTAGTTGGTCGTACATTTAAATTACAGTTTCTTTTAGCTATATTATCTTACTTAATAATATACACTGGCACCATTCCCAGACATTATATCAATTCATTTGTAGATAGTCTTTGTATTGTCTATTCCATCCTTTCGTCTCACGCCAGCTGCACGATATCTTTCTCCCCCCCCCCTTTTTCTCATGTCCTGCCACCGTCTATGTCAAGTCTCTATCATGATGGCGTTTTATTCATCACCTTCAGTCTCATTCATTCAGGTCCACGTACACCGATGACGATCCCGTCCTGGGCTCTTGACCTCGCAAAGCCACGTTCACCGACTCTTTATGACCCTTGTTTACTGAATATGATACAGCCGTAGCCCCATATGATTCTCCAGGTACTTCTGGTAACTGTCTTGATCTTCTTAACTGAGCCATGGCTCTGGCATGTCCCGTGTCAGATAACTGATGTGTATTTATCTCTCTGTTCCTTATTGGTGTCCAGCCCGCCGCTGATATCATAGGTATCTCTAGTGGTACACCTGTCGCCAGGCCCCCACTATACCTAATCAATCTTGTCATCACCGTAAATCCATAGTCACCGTTCAGTATCCCTGCTAATTTCTTTGACACCTTCACAGTGGCCGGTAATGGCAATGGCACTGCGTTTTCCGCCGTTGCCATCTCAGTGGAATATAACACTCGACCCCACTGCACTGTAGCTATGTACCTCGGGCACGAATAGCTTATTGCTACGTCTCTAATAAGAGCCTGTTCTGCTGGTCTTTGAAATACCTGGTCCAAAGGCATTAGACTCTCCCCCAATGGTATTATTTCTGTGATCTCTTTAGTTGCCACCTGTAGATACAGTCCATCCACTGGTTGAAGCCTCTTTAGTTGTCGCACTTTCCTCACCAGTAACGCTATTATTATTATCAGTACTATCAATATCAATGATAACATAGCTATTGTCGTTTTGTGTTCCGGATCTTCTTCCTCATAATTACCTCCGACATCTTCACCGTATTTTTCATAGTCCCAGGTTTCGAGACTCCTTATTCTCATAGGCATTCTTGCTAATATGTATGCCATTAATAGTCTTTTTAAACAAAAATATTGTACCACCATCAGAGTCGTGACAATCACCCCTGCAATCATTATTGGTGAATAATCCCATAGTGATTCAGTAGGAAAATGGCCTCCACCACTCATGCCATCCAAATCAGGTAATGCCGATCCGTCTTCCATTGCACTCACCAAATTCTTCAGATTGACAGCTGCTGGCGACTGTTGTATTCTAGCCTTGTGCTTCATTTTGGTCTTTACTAATTTTGGCAACACTTCATCTTGCAATACTTCCACAGTTTCACCATTTAATACGGCCTTTATCCATGTCAATTTCTTAACGCTGTTCATTTGTAGCAAATCGTTATTTACAAAAGTCACATTAGTTTCCATGTTCACATGACCACATCCTGCCAAACTGTAAGGCATCCACGCCCCGGCAGTCATGAATGCGCAATCACACCCAATGTTCAATATGGCGTAATGATGCATGTTCACCTTAACAGGTGGGCTTGACTGACACATCAATTGACCTTGTATGTCGGGTACCGATACCAAAGTACGACCCTTTCCCAGTGCTATCGCAAATGAAGGAAAATTTGGTTGCACTATATAGTTGATCTCACATGTTTCTGCTATGGCCACCTTGTCATTTCTTATTAGTGCCGCCATGCACCCTCGCTCGGCTATTTTTCTCATGTGTGGAATATCTGGGCATACTGCTATTGAGTTGCCATGGCAACGCGCCCAATTCACCACTGGCTCTGATATATAATACCGCCCATTCTTTGATATGGCTACTTCTGATGGCAATCCCTCTATTCTCGTCCCGTCAGCTTCTTTATTGGCCAACCGCACTGGTACTGGAAACACCTTTACAGAGTATACACAAAATATGTGTTCTTCTGACACCACCGGAATCCTTATCTGCATCTTCACACGACCTTGGTGCTGATATACTCGCACCACACTATTATCATAGTAATATTCCGGATCAGTAAAAGCGACTCCAAATCGTGGGTACGTAGCCTTTAGATATACTTCAGTGTTGATTATAGCTTCTTTCAAATCTTCTCTAGTGACCAATTTTGATGATAGTTTTCTTCGTGATGCCAACCTTACCTCAGCTGCCATATCCTTTATCTCAATGAGTTCATTTAATAAATGTATGATATACCCCCATTTGACCCTTGTCAGCAGGCTTTCATGGTTGTATACAATGGATAGTTCATATAATGCCACACTGTGCATAGTTTGAGTTCTTTCCAGCAATTTCCGTCTCTTCAATGATATCTTAGCCATTTCATACAATTGTAACTGTCTATCAGCCAACTCTCCCACTTCCGCCATGACGTCCTCCAAGCCATTGCTAGTACTTGTGGCCAATGTTTTAATAACATCACGCATCTTATAATATGATGTCTTCAGTAATTAAATATCCTTTTCATTTCTGGCTACATCATCAGCTCTCCCAGTGCCAAAAATATAGTACGACAACTCTCCTATAATATTTAGACCCGGTATACCTGCTCTCTTAGACCTTTTGACTTGTTGTTGTTCAGGTATGTTTTCCATCAGCTTTTCCACTTCCTCCTCTCTGGCCTGTATTAATTTTCTAATAATTTGATTCAGCCATTCTTCTTTCTGTTTGATGTTGTCACAGGTATCTTCAAATAATAAGGTTCTGTTATGATGTTGAATATCACACATAACCTGCATATTCTTCACACATTGTTCATAAATACTTTCCATTTCCGGCTCTGGTAATCTATCTGGTATCTCTAATACAAACACTTGTGACACATGATTGTGCTCAGCCGTAGAAATACGTCTACCAGGTTGCAAAATGACACCTAATTCGGCTCTCTCTAAAGTCTCGAAAGTGTGCCTTCCAGCATCTACCACACCCCACAAGGAACATAAGACACATAGTATAGTTAGCCACGCCATTTCCTTCTTATTATGGCTTCCGGTTACAGTTCGAGTTGGGCTACTACGACTCCTAACTGATCGCTCCTGGAATTTTTTATGGATCTTGAACACTTAATAAGCCCTATCGTGTCAGATAGTTCACCAGTTCATGACCCTTTTACCCCTTCCTGTATATATTTTCCCGTCACTCTAAACACGTGTGCCTTCCTCTCCTATCTAGCTGTACGTCTCTTCCATCTGATAACACCAATTTATTGGATTGGAGTCTTTGTCTCAGCGACTCCTCCTAATGTGCCCTCAATTTTTTTTTTACTATAGTTTTCACTATATTTTTGTTTTCTTATTTCAACTTCCCATCCCCTTTGGTTAGATACCTAGAATTAAATTCTCAGTCGATGCTTGACTTCCACCCTGTTCGCACTGAAGATGGCTAGCTATTCCAGCGTTTCTGTCAATGGCGCACTCGTCTATCTCCCGATAGATCGTCTCCAGCCCGGCTTCACCTACATCGTCGGCTGCAGAGACCTGTCCTCCACAGATGCTAACGTTACTCCGTGCATGCTAGTATGCACCGGACCGCAAGGCGCGACCATGCCCTCACACACCACCATTCGAGATCATCTACGCTTAGCTTGTAACATGACTGATATGACCCTGCGCGTCATCCACCTGGATGGGATGCCCGATCCCAGTTACCGCCTGCAATCAACTGCTGCTGTTCCACCTATTCCTACTCCTGCTTATCAACCAGCTTATGTCGACATCACTCCGCCTCCAGTCAACCCTACCACTCCTTTCGTGCCACCTTGGAATCCCACTCTGATGTCGCCCATAGGTGCGCGTCCCACCTATAGCGCTATAGTGCCTGCTACCTCGGCTCCAAGCCTCGCATCCACCTTTACCTCCAATGCGCTACCAACTTGCACAGCGACCCTTCCTCTACGAGTGGACACCTCCCACCAATATTCTCTGCCTGCCAACTTCGCTGTGTCATCAACTTCTCGTCCACTGCCACCTCAGCATCACTCTTCATATGTAGACTACAATGTGTTTTCTCACCTTCCTGCTATTTCCGGTGTTTCGCCCTTACCATACACACCTTTGCTAGCCACCACTGCACCTCTGACGTCCAGAACAACCCTAACATCCACATTTACCTATTCTGCCGCTGCTTCTCGTCCCTTTTCTACTACCAGCGCCACTACTTCCGGTCAGTTTCCTGCTGTATCTTCATTAATGATGCCTCACATCACCATCCGAGCTGCTCCAGCTGCAGATGCCCGCTCCACCTCGGCTTCTAGGTCTCCGCCGTCCTGTCTACATACGCCCGCTCTGGCCCTGACCTCTTCCACTTCCGGTCAGTTTACTTCATCTTCATCCACTGCAGCTTCACTTCCACACCTTCCAGTAATGTCGCCCTCGTTCTGGAGTACTCTGGCTATCTCACCTGGACATCCACCCTTCTCACCATTGACCTGTCAGTCCAGCACCATGGCCTCTTCCTCACGACTGACTCACAGTTCTTCTACCATCATATCTCTCTTGACATCTTCATCTGCTACCACTACGCGACATCATCCCTATCAGCTTCCTGCCAGACCACAAACCTCCCGTTCTTCTAATCTTGGAGGTCCTATCCTTCCAACATTGGCTTCCCCAGCTTCTACCCTCTCGCAGAAGTAAGTATATTTCCCTAGCGATTCATACTTTGATTCCTAGAGACGCTCACTTCGTTCTTGTAATAAGATACTATACACATATTTTCTTTTAAAATATCTGCATAAGCTAACTCTATAAAGTCGCTGAGCTCCTCTGATTTGTGAGTAGTGGCGATCACATTCACAGTCTCAGGTGTATAACTGATCTCATTAATACACCCCTATGACTGAATTTTATGTGTCCTAATACCTTCTTAGAAAAGAATTTCACTCACACTTATTTTTGAATATATATCTACAGCTATAGACATCGTATTTCCTTTCTCAGAGTCTGGGCTTCCTAAATAATTAAACCATTATAGGCTCTGGTTCTTTAACAGAATGCCTTACTTCTGGACAAATATATCCTTTAAATTTAGGCCTCTTAATTATGGACCTTGTTACTGGAGTCATTCTATGTGTGTCGCGACTGTGGTCCTGCTGGTTCCGACTAGTGTTTCCATTCACCCTTAGACAACTTATAAGGTGCCCCATAGTGGTTGCCTCCTGTATGTGATGCACTTCTTTCTCTTTATCTCATATACCTGCTTTATTTACTATCTTCAGTTCTTCTCCCGCTTCATCTGCTGATGATGATGATGCCTCTACTCCTACTAGTCCTTAAATCTTCACTTCAGGTATGTATTTATATTAAATGCATCCTAAATGGATCCGACCTTTTACAATTTTCCACAAACTGTATTAAGTAGTTAAGTCTTATCCATAGAGTAGGGTGTATCTGAGCCTTAATATCTCTACCCTCTCTACAGTGGGCGATGATTCCTTTCCTTCAGTAAATTATTACTGATCTCCATTAATTCATCTCAACCGCTATGAACCTTCCGTTGTCTATGATCCAGGCTTTTCCACTAGAACTCATGTTTATAGCTTATCTAAACTGCTGATTATGTTGTCTTGTCTTGGTTATGTCCACGTAGCATGCTGGTTGTTCTATCTTGTTAAACTTTTGAGTGTAGTCTGTATCTGTTGCTTGCCGATGTCTGTACAGCTGGAGTTCCACTCCTACACTGCCAACTGTCTTGCTTGTCATTGCATCTTATCTCTTTCTTTACCTGCGCATGTCTGCTCTCTTCCCCCCCCCCTCTTCTGTTACTGGGCTCTTAATATACATATGTCTGTCTCAGTGTCCGGCACTTCCCCCCCCCCCCCTTTTTCTCACTCTCGTGTTCATTCCCCCGCTGGCTCTGTTTCCGCGCCGTCATTCTCGCGCTGTCTTTTCTGTCTCTTTCCTCCTGTACCCCATTCTTTCCAGGCATCTGGAGCTGCAAATACTGCCATGGTTATTTGCTGTATTTTCCATGCAGTATTCTTACTTTCCTCAGGTAATTTCCTAACCCAAGTTTTCACTTCACCTTTCATTCCCCACAATAATAATGCCACATATTCCATTTCCCCTAGATCATATATTCTCTTAATCAAATCCATGTCGTAGAAATATTCTTCTATCTTTTCTCCTGGTGCTCCTCTAAAGGTAGGTGGCGTTATACTGATACCTGCCATTTTGTACATTTTTTCAACCCCTCATAACGTTCCCTTAACAGGTATTGTATTTTATAACCATACAGTCCCTCTGTTCCTTTCCTATCAACTCATATCCTTTCTAGTTATATTTATCAAAGTCTTCAGTTACATCCTCCTCCTCCAGGGTCGTCTCATTGTCTTTAACCCCGGATGTTAATACTCCTTGGGTGATATGCTTTCCCTTTTGCTTCAGTTTGAACATTTCCCAAGTTTCATCTCTTTGTCTACACTGCCTGCATCGTTTCCCTCTACTAGTCTTGCGATGCCTCCTACACTTTCTTGAGAAAAAGAATGCATTAGTCACACTCCCTACTCCATATTTAAAATGATGTCTATTTACTTGTTCCCTCAAATATCTTGGCAATCTCGCGATGTCCAATTTCAGTTTTGATATTTTCTGCATTACTATATCCTGTAACGTCGCCCCATTGTATCTGAATACCTTCGGCAATGAATATCCAAATCCATATATAGCATCCAGCGCGTCTTCTACCTGTTGTCCCCTATATCTCCCTGCCTTTACTATAGATGGTGCTCTCTTTCCCGCTTCCTCACTAGTGGACATTATATGAGATGTTTTATCCCATGTACCTGTTCCAGGTGTTTGGCCGCTCCTGCCGCTGTTGCTGTTGTTCTGCCACAAATGTGACAGAGCCTTGAGGTCACTTGTCTTCTACTATAATACTCTTCTATCAATATGTCATCCAATCTGATTGATGTATCCAGCACAAATTCATCGTCTTTACTATAAAATATTGATGGTTCTGTCTGTGTCGCTGTTTCTGTGGTCTGAGTCTCTCTCTTAATTATACCACCGGTGCCTTGTAGAGTGGCATCCAACAACCACTCCCATTCTGTCTGTCCCACAGTGATGTCACGTATGCTATCCCATATGTTTCCCTGATGATTTACCAGGACCTCGGCTTGAGCTGCTTCCACCACCTGTATTGGCTCTTGCGCTGAGCTTGGTTGGCCTGACGTTGAAGTCGCACCAAATCCTTTTTCATTTGTTTCTGTTGTTGTTGAACTTGCTGCAGACACTGTGCTCCTTTCATTGTAAGTGCTATTGCAATAATTGTCTTGAATCATCCACGTATTATAGTATTGTTGGTATTGCTGTTCTCCAACACTATCGTACCAGCTATCTGCCATCCGTCCATCAGCACCTGCTATTTACTGTGAGGTCTTATCTCGTCCCTCGCTGTGCGCGCACTGCCACCTCCTGATGCATCTCCTCCTGCATATACCTGTTGCGCTGGCCTCCCCCCCCCTCCCTTCTTTTCCTACCTTGCCCTACTTTTCCCTTTTCTTTGTGTATCGCCCTCCTTTCCGTCTACCTGCATGAGTCAGCTTAACCTGCTCCTCCGGGCGGCCCCTCCCCCTTCGGCACCTACATCACCCCCCCTTCTCCCTCATAGCAACACACGTCAATACTACAGGATTATCGCCCATCCTGTAGTATCCCGTCTAAGCTCACCCTATTCTCCATCGCTGGATGAGCTGAGCTCCTCTCTGCCTCTCCTATGATGCTTACAAATCGGTCCCTTTGGAATGATATGTTCACTGCTAGATTCCTCACTCATAATAGCCCCTGCAGCCAGTTGCGCTCTCCTATCTCTTTGCCTCCGTCTTCTCTCAGCCCTATCCTCTCTCTCTTTTCTTTTCTGTCTCCTCTCCATTTCTTCTCTCTCTCTGTCTTCGTCCATCTGCCTCTTCACCTCAACATTTCTCACTCTACCCTTCTTTTTCTCTTCATTATCCTGTCTTCGGCCACCCTCGACCTTATCAATATCACTATCCTGTAACCCTTTCTTTTTACACCAATTATCGACCACAGCTTCCTGCCTGTGCTTCTCCCGGCTATCTCGCCGTACAACTCCATCTTTCTCATTATCAAATTCCTGTATAGGTGCGCGCGGTCCAGCTCCGGCCACCTCTCTCTTTCTCTCATGTGCACTTCTATCGTCGTCTGACGTATTCAATTTGTCCTCCTTATCAGCGCCCGCTAACGCTGTATCCTCCAGACCAGATGAAGGATGTTCCACCTCAGTCACCCCTCTCGGGTTCTCATGTCCTATGTCTTCTTTATCCACTTGTAATTCCACTTCTGACTTATCCACTTCCACCGCTCTCTCATCTTTGGCTTCTCCTTCGCCATTTTCACCCTCCCCTTTGTATGCTCTCTTCAGTTTATTCACATTTACTAAGTGAGGTATCTCTTTGCCCGTCTTCACTGCTCTCAACCTCACCCTGTTATCCCCCACCACCTCTATTATCCTGTGTGGCCCTGTGTATCTACCAGCAAACTTCGATGTATTATTCACCGCGCATTTCGGATCATAGTAATATACCCACTCCCCCTCTATAAAAGATACAGGTCGAGCCCGTCCATCCAATCTACGTCTGAGCTGCTCCTCATACCTAGCAGTATGAGCGTTGGCCGCCTCTTGTAATAACTGTATGCTATGATTTGTTCTAAGAAACCAATCCCTCTCAGATGGCACTTTAGGCAGTGGCCTTTCCTCAGCAAAGGACATAGCCACTGGATCCCTCCCGAATTGTAGTGCATATGGTGAAAACCCCGTCCTCATACTGATATTGGAGCGCACTGTCCACAATGCAATGGGTAACAGTTCTGGCCAGTGTTCATGATCCTCGGTCACATAGCATCCTATCGTATCCTCTAATGATTTATGCAATCTTTCAACCCTGGCATTTCCGGTCGGATTCCTAGAAGACGTAAACCTCTGTTTGGTTGATAGTCTAGCTGTGACCTCACGAAAAACCTGACCCATATACGTAGACCCTCTGTCGCTGCACAGCACTTCCACCTTGCCGTACCTACACACGATCTCCCGTAGAAACACCCCAGCTGCCGTGTGCGCAGTCGTGTCTTTAGTACAGAACGCCTCCGGCCATCCCGTCAGAAGGTCTATGAAGGTCATGATATATTTATAACCTTCTTTGGATCTACGCAGTGGCCCAACAAAATCTGTCTGTATCACTTGCCATGGATAATCCGGCGTATCCCATGACCTTGCCTTGGCTCTAAAGTGAGGTGCTCTTTTTCTCAACGCGCACCTTTCACATAGCCGCACGTACCTAGCTATGTCCACCATCATATTTTTCCAATAAAACCGAGCCTGTACTTTTGTATTCAGCGCCACTGTTCCCACATGTCCTCCGCACATGATATCATCATGCATGAGATAGAGCACTCTATTCACCATAGCCCTAGGCACCACTATCCTTGGGTTTAAGTCAGCTATAGGCCCACCCCTCTTTCTAGCTGGTTTTATATACTTGCATAACAATCCATCCTTCATACCCATAAAATCAGCATTATGTAAAATCCCTCGCGCCTTTTCCTCATCCACTGGCAATTCATCTCCCGCCAAATATCTCATCATCCCCCTGCAGAATCCATCCTTCCACTGCTCCTGAATGAAGGTTTCCCTATCCAATTCCTCCCCTACCAGTTCCATCACGAGTAACTCACATCCCACCTCAGGCTCAAACTCCCCCGACTCCTCGCCAGGTGTATCCTGTCCCACTGCCAACGGCACTCTGGATATAAAATCCGGCAGGTAGTGAGTGGCTCCCGGCTCATACCTGATCTCATAGTCAAAGTCAGTCATTGCTAAACCCCATCTAGTCAACCTTTTGGATGGAGCCTTACTGGCTTGTTGAAGCAAAGGTATTAATGGTTGATGGTCTGTTATTATCGTGATCTTAGCCCCAGTCAGCATATCCTCAAATTTCTTCAATACTCTTATAACAGCTAGGCCTTCTTTCTCTGTTATAGTGTAGTTTCTTTCAGCCTTTGTAAATGTATACCCATAATATGTTACCGGTCTCAGCAATCCATCCCTTTTTATACAGATGGCCGCTCCACACGCGCCATCCGAAGCATCTGTTAAAACATAAAAGTGACCCCCGATCTCTGGATGTACCAATAACGGTGTGCTCGCTAATGCTGCTTGTATTTTCTTGAATGACACCTCACACTCATCTGTCCACTTAAATGGCACCTTGATTTTCAACAAATTATTCAGAGGCATCGACAAAACAGCATAGTTAGGAATAAAACTCCTGTAATAATTACAAAGCCCCAGAAAGGACCTAGTTGTATGTTCATTATACGGTCTGCCAAATTCCTGCACCTTTCTGATCACTTTAGATTGCGTCTGCACTCCTTCAGCATTAATAATGTGCCCCAAAAACTTGATTTCCGCTTTGCCCCACTCACACTTTTCTGGCTTGACTGTTAAACCTGCTTTACCTAAAGCTGCCAATACTCTGCCGACATTAGTAATATGGCTCTCCACATCCGGATCAAAGATAATGATATCGTCTAGGTAGGCTAGACAAGTACGTGGTATTAAGCCTCCTAGTGCTAATGACATAATCTTAGTAAATTGCCATGGGCTCTGCTTCATACCAAACGGCATCCTCGTCCATTGCCAAACTCCCGAGGGTGATTCAAATGCTGAATATTGCCTGCTGTCATGATGTAAATCGCACTGATGATACCCACTGAGCAAATCCATGGCTGTAAAGATTATAGGTTTTCTGTATGCCATATACAAAAACATGCTTCTGGCTGTGGGCATAGGATATGTGTCATCCGCCGTAATAAGATTCAACATGCGATAGTCTGTACACAATCTAGCCTTTCCATCCTTCTTCTGCACCACCACCAACGGACTTCTCCAGACGCTGTCACTGGGCTCTATAATTCCCAACTTTAACAATTCCCTCACCTGTTCATCAATAATATCCATCTTCTGAGGAGAATACCTGTATGGTCGCGCCATACACGGACCCTTGGACTCATCGACCCTTATTTTCATTGGAGCCAATGAACAATGACCCAACTCCTTCATAGAAAATGCTATAGTGTCCATGTTGACCACCAGCATCTCTCTGAATACCTTCTGCTCTTCCGGCGTCATCATAGTGTCACCCAAATCAAGGCCCCTGATCTTCTCAATTTTATCCAGCCTCTCCTGCTCACTTAAGGTAAAAACACCACATCCACCACCACTGTCCTGAGGATCCTGCCGATGCTCTGACCCTCTCCTAGCATCTTGACCATTCTCCCGCCGGTCTTCATTACATCGTGCCACAATCTCACGAGCCTCATCCTTTCTATCCCTGCCAACATTAGCTGTATCAATTACCTCCAGCAAATTAAGTTCCGGTTCATCTATGTCTTCCGCATATGCTATAACCTCAGTTGTATCCACATACACTTGCCTGTCAGAGGGATTAGCAATTCTCATATACCATTTCTTCCCCACATAGTTCACCGCACCATCCGCAGCTACCACCGCCAAATTAGATGGTCTCAACAAGACCGTTGTTCCAACCCTTTCAGCCGCAACATCCCATCCTTTCACCGTCACCAATCTTTCCTCCCATGGGTCCAAAATCGCCGCTACTTCAATTGAGACCGGATCCTCAGTAAAGAGACGCACCCTTCCATCTATAGCTATAATCTGTGCCCTTGCGTCAATCAGAAAATTACGTCCCAGCACAATATCATAAGCCAGTAAATCCACCACATTAAAATCATAGTATATGCAAGCACCATCCATAAAACACTGCAGTCGCACCGTCTCATAAACTTGTAATGATGTTTTGTCCCCCAGACGCACCTTCCCCAATTGAGATGGCTGCCTGTCCCAAATTGCTCTCTCACTTATACTACTCACAATTGTCCGTGCTATAAAACAATCAGACGCGCCCGTGTCCACTAAACATCTGTATGTATTCTCGTCAATAGTACACTGAACCAACCATGGCGCTTTGTCTTTTGATCCCCTGTTTCCCGACCCATCCCCTGAAATCAAATTTAATTCTGGGGTAGGAATGAGCCGTTGTGCCCGTTTCCCGGCCTGCGAACATCATTTCCCTGATCTCGTTGGTCTCTGTTCTGCTGAGAGGATGACAACTGATCCCTGTATTTCTTCAAAAACGTGCACTCCTCTGTAGAATGTGTAGTAGAGTCATGAATCAAACAATAGATCGCTCCTCCTCCTTTCTGACTCTCTCCTGCATCTCCCATCATCCTAGCATATTCCTGTGCTCTTCTCTGACCTTTATCATCCCCCTGTTGACCCTGCCTGCTTCCTCCTGTGTATCTCTGTCCCTGAAACCTGTTATTGAAATACTGAGATGCGTTATACTGATTTCCACCGCGTCCCCCTTGATAATTCCATCCTCGGCCTCCACCGCCTGTACCAAACTGCCTATTCTGACCATATGTTCCCGCGCCGGTCCCTCTGCCCGCCTGCGCCTGATACTGCCCTTGTGAGTTACCACCCCTCCCAGCATATTGTCCCTGCTGATTCTCCCGTCCATGTTCCATCTCCCTGAGCCCCCGTCTATATTCCATAGTGCACATCTCCACCACTGCTTTAGTTTGTTCTCTAGCATACTCTTTAGGATCGAATTGATCGTCCCCACATGCTCCATCCCGAGTCCCCTCAGACTCTAGCATGTGTAGCTGCGCCACACCTTTGGAGTTCCTGCCCTTCTCCACATTTTCCCAATAAGACGCCAGTCTGAGAGCCTCTTCAAAAGAATCAGCATTGTGTTTCATCAGGTCCTTATCAATGGGCGGAAGCAAACCCCCCACAAAGACTGACAGTTTGATGACATCAGGAACATCCAACTCATCATATTCCTTTATTTTCAATGCGAAGTCCCAGACCGACTGTCCCTTTTCCTGCTTCAGACAGTGCAAATCCCTATGTTTCTGCCACAGTGGCCTTTTGTCTTCAAAAACCCTCTTCACTATAGCCACTACTTTGTCCAAAGTATCCTTTTCCCCCTCTGGAATACCATCCATCCATTTCGATGCCCCCTTCTTCAAGCCCAATTTTGCATACTCAAGATGTTGATCCGGAGACCATCCAAATAGCTTTTGCATTCCATTCAATTCCTTGAAATACCTCCGATAATCCTCCCCAGGTTCCCCATTGAAGGATGGTAGTTTAACATTCGGACTAGGCGCCATGTCGTCGTCTTCAGAACCAATAATAGGTGCAATATCCTCCTCCACCTGTTTCTCCGCATCCAAATCACCCACCGAGCTCTCTTCACTATCGTTCCCCTGTACACCAGTTCCAACACCTGCAGCTACGGAGCCCTCGGCGGCTTCCTCCCGGGCCTCCCTTTCTATCTGCCGTCTTCTCTTTTCATCCGCTCTCCGAGCCCACCAATCCTCCCAGTCACCCGAAACATCAGTCTGAAGATGGCTATTTAGAACATCATCTAAATGCCCCTCATCTGTAGTACGACCTGTACTATTGCCTGAGCGGATATTCGCAGTTACCTTTCTCCAATTCACAGTGTCGTTCAAAAACCTCTCCCTTCGTGCTACACGCTCCCGGTCTATCTCCGGCCTCGCGGGCGGCTCCTCCCCATCAATGGCCTGCCGATATCTCAGCTCGTGTTCCAATATGGCCCTCCCCCTCTCTATGCTCTGTCGTACCCTAATATTAGTGTTCTGCAGACCTGTAATAACTTCATCCACCCTTGTTTTACTCACAGACTCTCCCAGACGACTGCCACCTTGATCACCTGTAATGACCGGCGTAGTACAGCTTGTCCAACCCTGTCCAACTCCACCATCCTCATCCTGACCCACCAAGTCTTTATCACTTAACTTTCTCCCATTCTCAACAACCACCAAGAAACCAGACGGTAGCAATCCTGCACTCCCCCCTTGTGAATCACCACAGGCCTCCGACCCCTGTTCCTGTATCCTCCCACCGACGTCCTTGCTTCGTCCTGGCACTGCCACCACTGTAGACGCCCCGTCTACTGGATCATTCTCCCCATGTGCGTCCCCCTCATCCTCATGACCATCCTTTGTTCCCCTCTCATCCACCTGCCCGTCTTCATGTACCGGCTCAATCAACCCCAATGACGTAGCAATTGCTTCAAAATTCAAATCCTCATCACCAATATCCGCCACATCCCCCTCAGATGCGCGTCTAATTCGTCCCTGGTCCGCTGTACCCTCAAACTCAAGGCACCTAGGAGTAGCCTTACAGACATTAATACTGGAGCTCCTAGCAATGGGCGTCGAAAAATACTTATAATTCACTAATCTGTCTCCTGTCGTCCATCCTTTGCAGAGATTATCAGGCCGTTCCCCTGCATCAGCACTCACTGTGTGCTCCTGAACCGCCGCCTGTTGCCCATCACTAGAAATATCAGCCCTGGTCTCCGACTCTGCCGCAGATGACTGATGCTCGTTCTCCACTCCCAATGCTGAGAATGGTCCAGAGGTATCGTCCACTACCACCGACCCTGCTGGTTCAGAATCAGCCGCAGTAGACAATTGTAGGCCAGACGTCCCCCCAGACTTGGGATCCCTTTGAGACGACGCCCGCTCCTCCTCTGACCGAGCCACGGGGAATCCAATCTCTCTAGACACCTCCTCTCCAGGCAAAAGCACCACTTGCGACCTGGGTCCTAATTGCACATGCACATGTGTGTGATCCGATCTAAGAGTGACACGTGATTGATCAGGTCCCGCTTCACTCACTCCGGATCTTCCACCCTGTCCCTCTGCTACACCACTATGTGCTACTGCTGCATTCCCAGGCAATGTGCGCGCTGCAGGTATGATAGTATAGACTTCCACACCGTCACTACTGTCAGTGTGTGGCGATGCCGCTGAGTCACATCCAGCGTCTGAGCTGTTAGGTATCGGGTACGGCGAGCCGCTCATCAGAACAATGATAAGCCCAACCACTAATTCTCCACCATCTGGGCTGCGTGGGTTGTGTTTATATGTATATTAATGTGGTATAACTTGTGTAGTTATTATCAGCTCACTCCGCTGTTCTCACGTATTTGGGAAGACTAACTCTAGTGGTATGATGTTGGCTCAGCCCATTCTTTTAACCAACACCAAGACGCCGATACAAGTCACCATTTATTGTTCATTGGTTATTCACAGTTACAGCTGATGATGAGTCCACTCATGGTTGTACAGCTTCAACGACATCAGTCTATTCATACAAGCAGTTCATGTTTAACAATCCGATGCTACTGGAGAGGTATAAGTGCCATAGAGATCCTGTTCAATCCGTTCTTACATTGGCTAAGTGCAATACTAAATACTAAACAGCTTCATCCTCGTCTACTCCAGGAGTATGTGTTGCCTCCTCGGCTGCTCCCACAATACTGACTCCTCCCCATCTCTTACCAACCCCTCACACCTTTCAGACGCCGATGTTTGGCTCACCCGTATTCCCCCCTCCCCCTCTACAGAATCTACCTGACCAGATCTCGTCGACTCCCCTCCGTCTACACATTCCACAGCCTACCATAAACTCTATACTACCATAAACCCTATACAGGACTCCCATAGCACTCTCCCATATAGCATATAATAAATACACACATAATACAGCATACAATAAATACCTACATAAGTGTACCCTGTTATACCCGTTCATTATAATTATTGGCTATTGATGACAAAACACTAGGCAGGTGGACACCCTGTAAGTATCAAAAGAGACATGGACCAATAGACGCTACCTAGCTAATGCTGGATTGTATACTGACGGTGAAGAGACTCCCTAACATGATTGTTAGTGGGTTATTGTAACTCCATAGAGGAAGCTAGTAACTGTGGATCAACACGGTAAAAGGTATGCCCACGCACCCCCTCGCGGGCGTACCTTTTACCGTGTTGATCCACAGTTGTCTACTCTGGATCCTCAACCAACTGAACAATTGCATTGACTATCTAAATAAACATATCTACTATTTCCTTGCCCGCAGTTGACAAAAGTGAAAAAGATCAGTTATAATCAACAATTGAAGTGATCATCAGGTATGTACAGGCATATATCCCAAACATATCATCGGAGATGTAAAAATATTGATATATACATCTATAGTTACTCTCCACAGTTGTTAATAGAGAGCTGAGAATTGTGTATTTTTGAACAGGTAAGGGGTGGGTTGGGGGTACACTGAGTCAATGCATCCTCCAACCTGCTGTCACTGCCCCCCTGCTCATTCATCAATGGGACAAGATAGACCTACCTCACCTGGTACACTCTCCATACACAAATACACACTCGGCTCCTGGTATGTGTATTGTATTATAAACAGCACAGACTGGGTCCCAACTTGTATGCATTCATGTACTTAAATTTAGAACCTCCTGTGTTGGTAAGTTTGAA